>QOCX01000072.1:498709-527236 GCA_005959815.1 Sarcophaga bullata
CTCTCTCTCTCTCTCTCTCTCTCTCTCTCTCTCTCTCTCTCTCTCTCTCTCTCTTTACTACATTCATAATACTCACTATTGCAATTTGTATTCACATGAAGAAAGAAGCTAATGGATGTGTTGATGTATTTAAAAAACAAATTCCTTCTAGCACCTTAAAGTATGCTAAAAATTTTGAAATGTTATCTTTGCGTGTAAATTTTGGTGGCCGTTATTTGTTTTTTTTTAAATTCTCATTCGAATTTCTGAAATTCACTTGAAAAACCCTTCCAACTCTTGTGGAAAATATTTTTTGAAGAGGTTTATTGTCTCTGTGCTTTAATTAACACCACTTACGTAGTGTAAATGCTGTTAGAAGAGTAGAAAGATTTTTTTTCTTAAAAATGATTGACATTTTCCAAGTAATTTTTATTTAGAAATGTTTGCGAGAGATTTCTTTGTTCAAGCGAATAATTATTTGTAATAAAGCCGTTGGGAAAAAAATTAGTAAAGTTTTTACAACCTATACACTCCCTCAGGGATGTAGTATGTGCAAAGCTCAGGAGTTGGCGATCACCAAGGCAGCTGGACTTTTGCAGGCAACGTATTACGCTAGGGGATACAGTGAAGATTGTCAAACAGGCTCGACTAGGCATTCTGTTACCTGAATATTGGCTTCAGTCTGCAGAAAGACTCTCACCAGGCTTATGGATAGGAACAGGTTGGTGGTATGTTGGGTTCTTAGGCATTTTGGCAGATGACTTCTTCGGGTTGATAAGTTAGTTGATCAGACTCTGATTAAAGGCAGTTCATGATGAAATAGAAGTCCTCCGTTCAATCTCACTTCTTCGGGTTGATTAGTCAGTTGATAAGACTCGGATTAAACGGGATTCATTGCGAAATAGAAGTCATCATAGACTAGTAGGAAGTATGTTGGCTTATTAGACATAGAGCTTCAGTTCAAACCCCAGGTTAGACATCTCCAACAAAACGAAATATGAAAAAAAGTATTTTTACGGCGACTTCCTCTCAGCAGGTTACTGGCAAAAAACTCTGTGAAGAAAATAAAAATTGCCATGAAAAGTTTCTCAAAAAATCTGTCCTTCGGAGTCGAATTTAAACAGTGTGGGGCCGCCACTCACGTATACAATTAACACACACAATATAAGTTTCTATCACGTTGTAAATATCAAATAAAAATTAACAATATTCGTGTAGAAACATTTAATGTTGCCCCTACAATTTGAAGGCAACACTTTTTTCTCCTTCTTCTTAAACAAGCAACCTTGGAATAATTTATCACACAATAAAAATAATCATTTTGTCTCGTTTCATGTACTCTTTTTCGTGTTCATGGATTTAGTTATTGCCACTGCTATTGCTCCCTCGGGTATTCAACTGTTCTATGCTCAAATGCTCAATTCCATGTTGTCTATTGTAAGGAATTTATTTATTTTTTCCATGCTGCTACTATTACTGCTGCTGCTGTTGCTGTTGCTGGCAATGGTGGTGGTGATATCATTCATTATTTGATGGGATTTTATGTTCTTTTCTAAGATTTATGGTCATTTTTCATACTCGCATGTCTTAAGGGATTCCATTTAAATACTCTTTGTTTCTTCCTTTCTTTCTTTTCTTTATTATTTTATGGCCAACTAACCGCAGAGTTATTGGAAACGTGGAATACAATAGAAGGCATATGGATTTTAAATACACTTTACATATACTCACGATCTAAATTATTTGGAAAATAACTATGAAATATTTAAAGCCCCTAATGAATGTCAACTCGACATCCATTGCCGTCTTAACATGCCGAAGATCGCTCCGTAAAAATTTGCACAATGAAAGGTAACTCCTATGTGTTTCCCAGGACATGGGGATATCATCGAAAACTGCATTACTGATGAACTGGGCTCGTATGGTGTTTACACTCTCCTATATCTTACAGGGCACAAGTACTCAGATTGCCTCAGTTAAATTGGATATTCTCCGACCAGTACATATAATACTGCTAAGCTCTGCTGCTCAGCAGATCTCTGAAAGTAAATAAAATTACCATGAAGTTTCTCAAAAGATCTGTCGCTCGTTGTCCACTTTAAACAGTAGGCTCCACCACTCATGTATAAAATTAACACACACAACATAAGTGATGTGAGAAACTACGTCATAATCCTAACTGAATGATTGTATTAACCAAGTATGTATGTAAATAAGCTCTGCTGAGTTGATATGGTTAACCAGATGACAGATGGTATTCTATCTACAACATCATTGGCAAATAGATACGGTTTTTCTTCAAACTTCCAATTTTCGGTTTCAAATGATTTCTATGAACATACGAATCGATTTCCACCATCTTTTTAGCCATTTCGAGAAATATATTGGCGATAACTTAACAAATGTTCGTTTTCAAATGTTTCGGCATTATTAGCTTATCCGCGTAGTCACGGTCTTGCATGTAGCCTCACTAAAATAAATGATACTGGCGGCCAATTGACGGCGCCAAATAGTAAAATTACTTCTTCTGTACACTTCTCATGCAATAACTGCAAAAATTAATTGTGTTAAGTGGTTCCGGGAACATTTTGTTGAAAAGACATACCCTCCAGATCATAATCTTCAATAGCAGGCCTAAAATAAGTCAGTTATGTATTGACCCTATCGGCTCTTTAATGGAAATTTTGGAAAGCATATGACCACCAGACCGTAAAGCTCACCAATCACTTTTTCCCGGTGCAATGGCTTGTCTTCAATCATTTCTGGATTCTCCGATTATATGCGACAATTTTGTTTGTTGACGTAGCTATCAAGTCAACTTTATTTGAAAAGTAAAAAATAAGAGCCTGTCAGTCTAGCACCCAGTTAGCATATCTGCAACTTTCTAATTGATTAGATGGATGCTGGGCGGATCATATGGATGTTGGACAAATCCCAATGTAAACTATAACATAATGATACGAAAGATAAGCCCAATTGCTGAGAACATAGTGGAAGCGATAAATTCGGATTATGCGAGGTGCTAACAGAAGTAATATTGTTGGCAGTGCGTATAATACAATGCTGAATAAAACTGAGAAAGGCTGTATGCTTGCTGTTACTCCAATTTTCTTTTTAATCTTGCTTAATTTGTCCTCATGGAAGCAACATCACGTTTAAGTCACCACTTTTAAAAATTTTTATGCGTTCTTCGGTTGTTAAACGATTCAAACGATAAACTTTGCAGCTCGAAGTTAAATAGTTTCTACTAAACTTGGCTTTGGTAGTAATTTTTTAGACGAATAGCCCACTCGACTTTTAGGGCTCGACATTATGCCCATATAAGCTTGATTAAGCTTCATATCATAGATAAGCTTAAATTCTTTGTAAAATTTTGCTTCCCAGCTCTCAACTCGACTCTTTAAGTTTCTTTTATTCTGTTTCCGGCTTGTGAAGTCTGCTATTTTGTCTTTTGTACTGACAATCTCCAATCAATGTTGAATCACTTTTATGGCATCCTTTCCAGATGACTGTTCTCAAGTAAATTGGATCAATAACTTCAGCCATATCGTAGACAAATGCTGCACTGAATATCTCTTACGATGTTATCACTCCAAACACGGTTTTAACATTCTTTACATTCATGATTCTAGAACAGAACATTAAAGCAACCCTGACGTAGTGATAATTTTATCCTCTCCAGACATTGATCCTAGTCTAATATGCAATAACGATCAATAAAGCATATAATACGAGCAGCAGCTAAAATGTCCTGCCGACGTCTTCTCCAGGTGCTTGACTAAAAGCCAGTTAGATAGGGGATAATAAAGGAAAAGAAAAAAAGGTGGAAAAGACCACAAACACACAAGAGAACGCGACTATACCATTGAAGCCCTAGTACTTTCTCAACCAATGCTGAAAATATGGAGTGCCATAATGACGGCACTTGATAAAGAGTTGAAAACCAACGTAGAAGCCCATGCCCAGGGTTCCTAACCTCAACCTATTAAAAGCTGGACAGTTACAGAGGAGGTGTTCGATAGTTTCCAACTCCTTCTCGCCGCAGTACTGCGGCTGGGATTATACCGAATCTCGCAGTGGCCTCTAATAAGGAGATGATATAGGAAAACTTAGAATAACTTATCGTTTTTGGCTACTACCATGACAAATAAACCACAATAATCTGTTTTAGATCGTTTTTTTTTTGTTTATAATTTTTTTTTTTTATTTCAATCACAGCACAGAATACAGAGATTATTTCTTTACTTCTTCGGTAAATGTAATGAATAAATGAATGAATGAATGAATGAATCTTTTGGAAATGACAGAGAAAAAGGTTTGGATTTTTTTTTTGTTGCAGTGTATGAATGAAATATTTGTTTACATTTATCGATGATTATCGATAAATTAAAATATTTTTTTTTTTTGGTTTTTTTGTTTTATGATTGTGGTTTAAGAAATAAAAGAAAATAAAAATAAATTAAAGACGGTTTTAAAGTGGATGTATGTGTGTGTGTATATAGAGGTGTGTAAATGTGTATATATTTCTGCAAAATAAAATTGAAAAAGCTAAACAAGTTAAAGCAAGAAAAGCTAAAAGCATTTTGAAATAATTTTTTTTCTTTTTTTTTTTTTTTTGGTTTAAATATGGTTTTTTTTTCGTTTCGTTTTTGTTTTTGTTTTTCTGGTTAAATTCTAAGTATTTTAACAACATTTGATTTGGTTTTTTTTTTAATTAATTTCAACTACATTTGGTTTTAAACATTCTTTCTTAAACTTTTCAAATACATGGGGATACCAACTAATCTTATATTTTGTTTTTAATTTTATTTTTTTTTTTTAATTTGATTTCTTTTTTAATATATTTTATATGTATTGTATGTAGACATAGAATTTATTTTTTAATTTTAATTTTTTATTTTTCCTAACCTCACATTTAATATGCAACAAAAAGAAAAAATTTAAAAAATTTTTTATTTTTTGTTTTCATCTTACAGACAGAAAGATAAAGGTAGTTAAAGTAAGTAAATATAGGTTGGTATTGTTTTGTTTTCTTCTTCTTCTTTTAAGCTTGTGAATGAAGTATAATTATAGATAATAATCATAATGATTGTAAATTATTTTTAGATAAGTAATCAAGAGTTACTATATAGCGCAGTATGTTAATGTAAACGTTTTTTATTTAACATTTTATTTAAATAAATTAAAAAATATTCCTAGCTTTTGAATAAATTGTATAGGATTTTTACAACGTAGTATCTCAACACACTTATTGAGCANNNAATTTATTTAAAAAGGAAGAAAAAAAAGTTATAAAAAATAAATGTATGTGTGTGTGTATAAATATTAACCTTAGAAAATAATATAAAAAAATAATCTCAAAAATAATGTATTTTAAAAAGGATGAACAAAAAAAAATGAATTAAAAAAATAAATTTAAAAAATAAATTCTAAAAAAAACTGCACGGTAGTTAATATAATTTGTAACAGAAATTTTGTTAATATGTGAACATTTCTAATTAAAAATAAATTTATTAAAATTAAAATTGAACACCCAGCCAGCCATGTTCATAAAAATAATTTTTGAATTTTTATTCAAAGATTTTTATGAATATGGTAGCAATATTAAAATATTTAAAGCATTATAATCTTTGACTTGATATCATTTTTACCACAGCTTTTTTTATATCGCTTTCTAGCCACAAAAAATATTCTCAACATGTAATGGAGCTAACCTATCTATTTGAAAATTTTTCTTTGCCTAAAACAGGCCCTTAGAGCATAAAACACAATCGTAAACAAACATTCTTTATTTGTATTTTAAAAATTCTATGCAAAACTGTTGTATTGTTTAAATAGTTGATAAAAGGAAACAAAATTTTCCTGAAATATATCTCCATAAACCTATAAAACGACTTGACAAGGAATAAATTAAATCCGTTGCTAACTAATTCACAACTAAACTAAGGAGCCTAAGAATACAACACGTATTTCTTGTATTTCCTCTGCCTAATTGCAAATGCCAAGACAAGAATTTTGATCCAAAAACCAGACTTAACTTTCCTACAAGTTTTTTTACGCTTTGGAAACGAATTCGGCCTCAGAAAAGCCTCATTGAATTAGGTTTTGAGATATGCTAACCTCTTATTGAAAAAAAACATAGTTTTTTACTTTATTTTACGGTTATCCAGGGTTAATTCCAGGCTGATTAAATTTTCTGTAATATTCTGAAGACTTTTGATGCTTTGAATCCGAATCCGAATTGTTCCATCACGCGGGATTTCTAACCTAAAACTGTAATAGATATTGGGTTTGAATGGATATTAGGTTGCAAATTAATTGCTTTATTTCTTTCTTTCTTTTAAAATCTCGTTACTATTCAAAACCATTTTTCGAATTTTTTCGAAATCTTTTTTTTTTTTCTCTGAGATATCGTTGTTGAAAGAAAACTATTACCGCAGGCTTTTCGTGCAAATCTTACTGAAGCACAATGAAAATGCTGAAGCATTAATTTCCATTCAAAGATAATACAAACAAGTATTGAAAAAAAATTCCGAAATGGTTGTTTTTTAATAAGATTAGCGTTTTAGATGCTGTAAGACTTTATTAGTCCTCATCACTTTATAATTCTCATGATTACAGTTATTGCAGAAGTTATTGTATGGTATACTCCGTCAGCTCCCTTTGTCAGCTCTCAGTTGATGAATTTTTTTTTGTCATTTTGAAATATTGGTGGCTGGATATGCCTCACAATATCTTCTAAAGAAGCTGTAAGGATAAGAAACCGTAGCAGCCATTTGCCTATCATTGTTTGACAGTGCATGAAAACTTAAAACAAAAGATTTTTGATCCTGACAAAAGTGATTCAGTGATTCAGTGATTCAAATCTACAACTTCATTAAACCAATCAGAATGATTGGAAATGCCAGCAGCCAGTCAAATGGCAAAATGCGAGCTATCGTAAGCTTAGCTTTCGCTTTTTAGTGTAAAGCTACCACATTATTAAAATTATAAATAGAAGAGACTATCATAAGCTAATAGAGTTTCGTTTAAAAACTTCTTTACTAATGATAAGAACGTGAACTCCATTTGTATATTGTGTTCTCAACAATTTCGATTCTTCTAATCAATTTAGAAATATTTCGAAAATTAGAAAATAATAGAAGTATTAAGGATACTAAATATATGATATACAGTAGGCATATATACAAAGAATTCTGTAGAGCCTGGTAATAATAAATGTTTTGGAAAATAATTTCTAAATTTAACAATAAATTAAGAAGTGAATACAAAAAAGAGATTAAAAATAATAGAAAATGATATTAAACCATGAATAAAAATTCTTAACAATTTATTTTTATAAATATTAACAAATTTCAATAATAATTTAAAACACAATTTATGAATCAAACTTTCTGTTACAAATTCTGGATTGCAGTTTATGAATGAATTTACAAATAGATTTACAAGAATTCTATTGACTTTTAAAAGATCATAAAATATGGTTTTCTGTTACAAAAAAAAAAAGATAATATTTTTAATATTTAAAAAAAAAATCAGCCTTCGTCCCATTTTGACTATTTAACAAAAAAGAAAAAAAAATCCTAAAATAAATATTAAAAAAAAACCAAAATTATTAAAATATTCTTAATGAAAATTTTAACTAAATTTGAAAATTTAAATAGTATTGTTGTTGTTGTTGTTTTTCTATTATTTAAACATTATTTACTTATTTTATATGTGTACGCTTGTATATGACAAGTTAATAAATAAATTTGTTCTTCTTTGCTAAATTTCATTTCTAGTTTTTTCCTTTCCTTTTTTTTCTCTTTTTTTTTTTTTTGGTTTTCTTTAAACATATTTCAGTGTTTTTTAATTTATCTTTTATCTTTCTTTTCTAATATAAATAATTTATGAGGAAATATTGCACGAGCAGGCAAATAATGAGGATCTTGTTGATTACGATAACGACGGGCTAAAAAGACAGCAAGTACCTGGAAAAAGGAAAAGAGAATTTCAAATAAATGAATACGAATATTACAAAAAATATTGTTAATAAAGATATGAAAAAGCAAATAAAATAAAAGAATAATTGAATTAAAAAGAGAAAAATTAATAAAAAAAAACAAAATAAATAAAATTATTAATGCTGATGGCCATAAAGGCTAAAAAATCGGGAAGGGAAATGAATTATTTTAAGAGATTTTCTAATGATTATTAAAAACATATGGAATTTTATTGGTAGTGCTTGAACTCTTATACATAATAAGTATGTATTCGTATCTGATATGGAAGTAAGCATGTTATAAAATGTAGAAATTTGCTACCTCTTATTTCGTTATCTGTTCGGAAACTGCGTTTCAGTTCATACAGCATACAAGTTGGAATTAAGAATATATGGGGAATTAAGTTAACTGTTGTTTTGACAGTAAACCTAATCTCCTAGATCTTGGACTAGATCTAAAAAAATATGTTAAACTCCTTCACTAGACACTGAAGGCATTTGGAATGGAAAATCTATTTTACACAAGACTCAAGAATAACTTCAGTAGGTCTATAACATATGAGTGGGAGTGGGGAGACCAGTCTCTGTAAACAAGTTAGCGAGTCATATTATATTTTAATATAAAGGGCTTTAGGGTATAGAGGATAATCTGGTTATTAACGAAAGGTAGGCATTGAAAAGGCTGTTTGGAAATACCAGTCTCGATGACATAACCAATGTAGAGACAGTTACGTTAAACCTAAAACTGTTTCGGGAGTTATAGAGAAATATTTTTTATGCCATTATCTATTGACAGTTAAGCTAGAATAGGGGTTAGTGGTAGCATTGCTAAATCAAAACCCACTGAGCGCACATAGCTCATACTACAACCTCGTAACTTGCTGACAAGTTCTAACTGACCGATAACGACAATCAGCGGCAATACCTCGCATTTGAAACATGATTTCCTTAGAATTAAATTGATAACCCCTCTGAAAGTTTAATGAATTTATTGATCGATTCGATATTTTGAACGATAGCTCCGTTAGGCTATCAATAAAGAATAAATTAAACGAGACAAGTATGTACATGTCAAGACCAAAATGGACATTGACTATAGAAGTCATTTGTAGATAAACGAAGTCTGTTCGCTCCATACATATGTAAGTGGGTGGTAAAAGTGTGTTTGTTCTTAATATCCCTGTAACTAGAAAGAAACTCAGACAAATTCAAAACTATCTCGAAAGTCAATCAACAGTTTAGACCTGAAGATTGCACATGAAAAAGAACTGATTGTTGCCTGGCTGTCAAGGGGGATAGAAATAGATAGTAGTCTGGAAGAGATATTACAGAATCCACAGAATCCGCATATTCATTTCCAATCTTCAATACTTGGCATCCTAGTATGTATTATCCAGTGAAGGCTAGGTTCAGACGCATTACAATCAAATTCACTCAGAAATTAGGGATTTTCGGATAGAATAGAGAAGTGACCATAGAAAATAATGTGCAAGCGTAATAGGTCATTGAGTAGTATGTTGTCTGGAAAGTAATCTAGATAGAAAGCATCTAAGCATAACTACGATTGCCACTAGAAGAACTTCATACAGAAGGTCAGATTTGAATTAATACACCAACTAAGCATAATGTTTGCGAAAAACTTAAATCTATGCGATAGTGCCCGTCTGTATTGAGAACAAAATAAGAGAGGCTTGTTAACCGCAAGGTTCCAAAAAAGTGGAGACAAAATTTCTTTTCAGAAGAAAAATATTTTTTTAATAAATTTAAAGCAACACGCTAATTATTTGCTTTGTTTGTAAATCAAATTTTTATAAGAAAAAAAGAAAAACTTATAAGCAAATCTACAACAAAAACTGTAAACAAATAATAAAAAAAAACAATAATAAAACGCAAAACACTTTGAAAATAAAAAAAAAAATATTTTTTTAAGAAAAATATTTGCTCAACCCAATTTGTGATGGCTCTCAAGATTAAAGATTTCAAAAGTTTGTGTTTGTTTGAGTGTATGAGTTTGTTCTTTTTTAATTTTCATTTGGAAAGAAAGATTAGTTCAAGCAATTAATAATGAAATTCACTCTTGTTAATTGAAAAGTATTCAAAAAAAAAATAAAATTGATGTGTGAATAGACAATACATACATATATAGGGCTTAATAACTAAAATACAATGGTAATTTATTTATGTATGTAAGTATGTATGTATGTATGTATGTTATATAATCATATACTAAATCTAAATTAATATAAATGTATGTAGGTATGTATGTATGTATTATACGGTTATGCTAGCTTAAACTATGCATATATATATGTATGTATGTATGTATATATGTAATCATATTATTTATTATATGGCATATGATCGTGTACTTATCATATATAAAATGCCTTGAATAAATGTTTATTTATGTATGTTCGATTAATGATTAATAATTCTATGATTTTGAATATTACTTCTTTGTTTTTTTTTTATATGTTATTTGTTGTTGTTGTATAATAATAAATATTTTTTTCTTTTCTTCCTTTTTTTTTCCTTGTAACATAATTTATTTCTCTTCTTTTCATTTCATTTCGTTTTTTATACTGTAAAATATCTAAAATACTAATTATTGTGTGATTGAGTAAGTGAAAGTATACGTTTTAAGATTTTTCTTTTCTTTCTTTCCTTTATGTAAATATGAAATGAAACATAAAACAAGGATTTTCCAATTTTACAAAATTTAAGAAATTAAAATGAATTTATATGGTAAAATGGATTTTATAAAGTGTGACTAGAAGTTTTGAAAGATTTCTTTGTTAGTTGTTGTTATTGTTGTTATTATTATTATTATATTTTAGTTCTTCTTCTCCTTTCTTCATTCAATATAAATTATATTTTTTATGTTTAATTTTTGTCTTTGAAATTTATAGAAATGCACTGGGTAAACCACGTGGATCTTTTTGATTACGATAGCGTATAGTTAACCAAACACCAATGAACTGTTTTAATGTATCCACATATACATATTTTTGGGAAGCATATTATAAAGTTAAGCAAGCATGAGAGAAAGAAAATGTTGAAATATTAGTAAAATTGTTAGAAATTTTTAAATAAATTTAATTTATAAATACAAGGGTAATCACAGATTTTATGGCAAATAACATCGTGCTTGATTGAAAGTATAAAAATATGGAATAACCGTACCCATTACACGAAATATTCCGTATGTTCCCCCTTGGCATGCAAAGACAATGCCTCGAGATTCTTGGTTAGCGGTTTTTTAAAAGGCCCTAGTAAGTTAGCCTCTACTGTGTATTTGTAATATTGTGAGTTACATCGCTTACTAGACTGCGGCAGCATTTTACAGCATTTTGGAATAAAGTCAATTACAAATGCTTGCCACTGAACGAATTGTAGATGCTCAAAAAGACGGTTGCTAAAAATACTCTCTATTACCTTTGAAAAATTCAGAACATGTTGTTATAGAAGAATTATTTCCTGAGTTTGAAGTGAGTTAGCAAACTTCAAACACAAAGGCTAAATATCACGGCAAGGCCATGAAAGGCTTAACTAATGGATAAGCAAGCATCTAACATCTGTATCAAGTCTATTCGAAAAAAGTTTCCAAAGAGCCGCCGTAATGAAAACAGATCGAATAAAACTAGAAGAAATACTTGCATTATACGAAGGTTAAGATTGCCAAAGATTAAGTTTGGTCGATTATTTCGGTTTCTGGGCACTTAGTTCTGAAGACTTTTAAATCTAGAAGTTCTCAATCTTTATATTTCCAGATTATCCAATGTCTTTAGCATTATTCCAACTGAAGTCGAAGGGTTTACAAAGATTTTAACGTATTCTGCAATTGTGTATACATTAAGGACAAGGCATATCATTGTTTCTGTAGTCCCTAACATAGATGCTGACTTGGCGAACTCCAGCATTAATCGTCAATATCATGTTCCTTTAGAATAAGACTTTTTATTGGTCTTCTAATAGTCTGTGCAAGTTTACATACATATTTGTTGTTAGTTAGTGTCCACTACAATTAAAATTTAAATTCATCTTTTAGAAATTCTAAAGCATCATATCTATTCATTTTGCACACATTTTGAATTTTGATTACGTTGAGAATGTTAATAATTTACAGGGTTACACAAATATTACAACATTTAATATGGAGTTACTTTTAAAAAACATCGACAACAATCTGTGATTACCCTTAATACGATTAGTTTTATTTTTTATTTACATTTGTAAAGATAAATTAAATTCCTTACTTACCTCTGTAAAGCTAAAGAATATACCCAAACCACCGCATAATTTGAAAGCATAATTAATTTTATCTTCCAATTTAGGCAAACATGGTGGACATTGACAATTCACATCGTATGATGAGCTGCAGCATTGCTTATTAATAATGTCGCAGGAAGTATCTGACGATGGAGTGCTTGTCGAATTAAAGCCACAGCAGAGGAAAGTGTCTTGCACCTGTTTACGCATTGTATCTGGTACTGTATTCCATCCTTCTTCAGCAAATTCTTGTTGCTGTTCCGAATTAACAGCCAAACAAGAGCTGGCAATGGAGAATTGTATCAGGAAGAGTAAGAATAAAATGATCATGTACTACGTTTTTATTTTTTTTTGCGCAGATTAAAGATTAAAGGTTAAAGAAAACCGTATTAAAAATAATTTCATTTTTTATTATTTAAATTATACGTAATTGTGTCTCCTCAATTCTGTTTTTTTTTTTTGCTTGTTCATTAAAGTGTGGCTCATTATTATGCATTTTAAAATAAAAAAAAATTTAAATTGTTTGTTTGTTTGTTTTTCTTTCTTTATAAACCAAATGAGACAGCAGCGATTTTGTTTTTTTTATTTTTCAAATGAATTCTTTTCCTCATTTACTATACGATACGAATAAGATTACGAGCTTGGGTACGGCGGGTACGGCTATGTATTTACGTTTTTCAGTCTTTGTTAAATCTTGTGTATTTTTTTATTTTATTTTTATTGCTGCCATTATTGTTGCTTCAAGTAACGTCATGGGGTTCATAGTAATTTTGATAACCTTGTTTGTAGCCAAACGTTGATTACGTTTGTCTTTTCATTTAACACCCCAGCACTACTACCACCACCACCACCACCCAATTTCCCGCTCCAATCACCCAATTATTGTATCCCGGTATAGTGTCTGTTAAATAATAATTCTTGCTGGCGATCATTGTTAAGAGCCTACAGAAGAGGGGAATACCAGAGGGAGAGAGAGAGAGAGAGAGAGAGAGAGGGACATTTACTGTGTGCATTAAACACTATGGGGTCTTTGTTGTTAAGTATGAATACTCATTGTGCAATCGTTTAAACACAAACAATTTAGATTTCAATTCGTTTAGTGTAACTCGCTTCTATTCATTCATTTGCTCATTCATTGACTCAGAGGCAGCAGCAGCCTGCCTGCCTGATTGTGTAGCCAGCTGTACAGAACAATATGGTTTTCAATTTTGTTTAGATAGTAATTGTATTGACATAATAATTATCATGGCTTAATTAAATTTACCGTTAAAATGAGTGTTTCTTGTTGTAGTTGTTGTTGTTGGTAATTTGCAATTTAATATTCCGTAATTAAAAAGTGTTTACTATGAACGTACAATCAACAACAGATTTGTAATATTAAATCGTTGATTAAAATACGTTTAAAGCAGGCACATAGAAACAATGTTAGGCTGCACAATAACGGCACCAGCCGAGCAATATGTGTTCAGATAAATTCCGGAAAGAAGAAATTGAAAAAAAGGTATCTAATAAGTATACATAATGTAAGGCAAGGCATTCTACACTAAGTTTCCTTATGGGGAATAGAATTTCATTCAAAATTCATTTCGTCTTTCAAAAACTCTTGAATACTTTTAGATAAGAAATGAAAGTGAAATGTATAACGATCCACTAAATTCGTCGCTTTAAATTTGTGATACGATGGCTAAAGATCATTTACAATCTGCATACATCATAAAATGAATAATAGAAACGAAATGGCTGTCAAAAAAGAACATTTTTCTCTTCAAAGATGACTTTCCACCTCGTAAAATTAATCAAGTTGAATTGAAAGTGATCTATGGCTCACATAAATTTGGGTGACATTTAAATAACATTGACTGAAGGGTGTATAAAATTTCTATTGAAGGACGATTGCTTACATTTTGGCCCTTGGTCCCATAATTCTATAGGGGATTGGATGTTCATTTCCCCTCCCTTGTTTATAAATTCCTTTAGTGAGGATCTAAGATCTGAAGCGGCTGAATTAATTAAACTGGTGAGTCATATTAAAGTAACTTTCCCGCCAGTAAACGGGATTAAACGTTCTTTAGATATCAACCTAGAAAACATGAAATATTTATTCGAACATAACACAATTGACGTTCCATTTTGTCAGTGAATATAGTTCTAATCCAAATGGAGGAAATTCCACTTAGCCTCTGACATGAGCCAGCAGTTTGCCGCCTCATTTGCCTACTTTAAAGTGAAGATTGCACAATCGTTCGGAATTACTGTGCCACCGAGATGATTAAAGAAATCTGCGGTAGTGTGTGGCCGATATAACTCATGATATACATCATCTTCAATTTATATTGATATCGTGGTGAAGCTCTAACCACTAATCTAACAGGAAACCATGCCTTCCATCGAGTTCACAATTAAAGAGTAGAGGAGCATCAGAGGAAATTATAATTTTGTTGCTTAGCTGTTGATCGTAAAGAATTCGGCAGACAACGTTCGAATACAGATCCCTAGAGTCTTATTATGGGAGTTACTTCCTTATATTCCAATGCAGTCCATTTAGCGTTCTGACTGAGTGTCAAATGCTTATTAGAAGTCTGTTAATTATGTACATATAGCGACGATCTCTATTCTATTAGCTGTTTGACGATCACTCTTAGGTTGTTAATATGATCTATACAAGGATTTTTCCTTTTTTTTCTTTGTAGGACACTCAGATAGTCATTTTTTTGGTTTAATTTTCAATGCCTTTAAGCTAATCTGGTTGGAAGTAGTTAGTTCAGCAGTCTCGGCAGCATTGGTTTAATATTCTGTAATATTTTTTTCTTTTTTTGTAACGTAGCCTCCTATAACCAAGCCCCTAAGCAAAAAATTAAAGTGTTTTCGTATAAGTATGCATAAATAATAAACTCTTGGATATGTATGCCTGTCGAAATGCATGAATGGGTGTGTTGTACATCTTAAAAAGTTTATAAAACTCTGTCACATCAGCACCATACGTTCAGGTGACAACAGTTGGTCCTTAAAAAAATATATTGAAAATATGTTGTTCTTGTTGTTGTTGTAGAAAAAAGGATACGAAAAACAGCATAACCTGATGATGTTTAACAGCGCCAGCCAGACCCAGCATTGAAATTAATATTAAAATTATACCACATGCCAAAATACCGCCAACAATAGGAAGATTTGTAACAATTGAAGCAGCACGAGCATAAACGCCAACGCCGATTAAAAGGAAACCAACCATCTGGAAAACATGAAATTCAACAACAACAATAAACAGAAAAAAGAAAATTATTAAAGTTATTAATAAATACAAATTTATTGCATATGTGTAAACAAATTTTTTATATTAAATATTACCAACAATAACAACAACAACACACACAAAAAGATGGTTTTATAAAAACAGATTCTTAAAGTAATTGAAGAATCAAAAAATAAATAAAATTCAAGAAAAAACAAAAACAAAAAATATAAACAACCATTGCACTCAGGTTATAACAAAAAAACAAAAGAAATAAAAAACAAAAGAAAACATTTTCTAATACAAACGAGTTTTGTTTTTATTTGTCGTATTTTTATTCTCATGAGAGGAATAAATAAAAATAAAAAGATAAAAATCTTTTAAAGAAATATTATGACAAGAAGCACAAAGAAAAGTGTTGCCATTGTTGACATTTGATTGCATAGAGTTAGTTTGTGTTGAAATATGTATGAATTATTACGTAAATAATTTCCAAACATTTCTAGCAATATATTTAATATATATTAGAATTTTAAATATATATTTGATTTGATAGTTGGTCCTGATCCCCCAATCCTCCCCTTCTACAACCTCAACAGTGGATGGGTCAGAAGGGTAAGAGCAGAGACGTTGTTTAAGTGGATCGGCGTGTTATACATCTAGGTATCTATTGCCTGCTATAGACAATGATAGAACAGGCGTACATCTAGGCTAAGATGAGGCCAGTCTAAGGTTAATTATTGGTTTCATTACAGGGCACTGCGAGATTAGATCGATGACAAGTATCAAACACCTCCTCTACAACTGCCCAGCCCTTAGTAGGTTGACGACCCTGGGCAGGGGGCTTCTTTGAATGTTTGAATTCTTTGTCGAAAGCCGACATTAAAGCTCTCCATGGATTCATAAATATCCATCATTCATAAATATCAGTGCTTGGGATTCACGGTTGTAGTCGCGCTCTCTTGTATCTCTTTCTCCTCCCTTTACAATCTCTTCTTCTTTTCCAATTTCCCTATATCCTTTATTACTCTCTCTTTCTCTCCTCTAAGACGTATTTACTATGGGTATTGTACTCAGGAGAAAACACAAGCATCGAGTACTAGGCAGAGAGCAATTCTTATTGATAACGGACAACATGTTGAGTTGTTAATCAGGGCAAAAGTATTGGAAAACAAAATACAAATATACCCTACATAAATAGATATGGTCAAGGCATTATAGTATGCTTATATGTTGCTTAATAGTTTACACAATTAGTACTTAATTGTTCAACTAATTGAGTCATTAATAATCCTCTCTCCTGCAATTATAAGTTGTTTCAAGACGGCTTGTGTATTCAATAAGAAAACACACAATACAGCGGATTTTGACTTTATTGCATGAGAAGTTTTCAGAAACAGTATTATAACGTACGGGAAAAATCAATTGTGCCAAGTAAGATAAACTCCGGACGTTGGGGCATTTAAAAATCAACATTGAAAAAGATATTGCACGAAAAGTTGCAAACAATTTAAAGGGGCTTTATAAGAATTTTATTTGACTTTACTTTTCAATCGAAAAATCTATCACTTTTGTTAAAAAACATAATTGTGCAGTTAATTTGCAGAACAACTTTTATTTGCGTGCACACTGGCAACACTGATTATGATTGCAAAACAAACAATAGATAGTGAAAAAAGCAACGGGGTGAAATAAATCGATAATTCTTGTTGAAATAATCAAAGAAAAGTTGTAGAACAAAAACACAACACAACGGCATGAACTATACGTCAAATCTCTATGTATTATAAAGAGAATTGTTGAAGAAAAAAAAAACAAAGAAAATATTGCACAAGGCTGTTTTATGAATGGAAGACATGGTTGCTGTCGATGTTTCAATTTAAGAAGACTCTACTCTGCCAACGCATTAATTGCGTGCGTAAGTGTGCGTGTATTTTAATAGACTGCAATTACAGAAAACTAAATAAAGAGAAGACGACGAAAGAGATGAACTTTTTCTAGAATGTATTTGTGTTTATATGGTGCTGCGCCAGCAGCTTCTTTTTAATTTTCTTCGTATGCCCTTTGCTATCCAATTGGAAATTTCATTTTTGAAAATAATAACTAATGAGAGTGCTTTTTTATTTATGTGTTGTATGTTCATTGTTGTTGTTGTAACTAATTCTGATACAACTGACAGTTGGTGTTGTTGTTGTTGCTGTTGCTGTTGTGTATATAACATAAAATATTTGCGTTTAACTTTTTATTTTCATGCTATTGTACTTACCACATATAAAATATTTAAAGCAATCAATGCATTCTTTGAACATGTGAAACCTCCACACATTTTGTTGATTTTTATTTCTTTAACTTTTGTTTTACTTTTATTCTGTATTTATTAACTTTTTTGTTTTTCCACTCTTTAAATATTTTATATTAAAACCTTTGCTGCTTCTCCCACTCTCTCTGTCTCTCTCTCTCTCTCACATACGTTCTGTTATTAACACACTGAACTTTCTTGAATTTCTGTTATAAAAATATCTCTTGGATTCTTTTAAATTAAATTTTCATGTAAAAAAATAATCACTTTCGCTTTTGTTTTTAGCATTTAAAAACAGCACAATTTGATTAAATTCTTATAAATATTTTTCCCTTTTAGTTGGTGGTGTATTTAAGGTTGTTTTATTTTTTTGGTAAGAAAAATAAAAACTATTTCTTATTCTTGTTGGTGTTGTTGTATACAGTAATAACAATAAAAGTAAAAATCTGTCTGTCGCGTTTCACTGTTCTTGCTTTTACAATACACTGGCTATATGGCTCTGTCTATATGACGACTGTCTGTTACTTTGTGTTTTTCCCTCCGCTGTGCATTAAATTAATTTTGCAGCTTTAACTGTCACTTTTCATTAATTTCTGGTAGGTTTATTTGACAGCAATTTTTCACACTGATTAAGTACTTAAGTGGTGAATTTAATAAAAGCAATGTTGCCAACATAATGATGGACTATGGCAATAGTAACACAAAGTGTTGTCAGATTGTATTCAAGTTTTATCTCCCATTCAGTAGCTTGCAACTCCAAAATTACCAAAGTTTTGTTTATGATTATTAGATTACACCGTAGATGCACACCATTTTCAGTAATTCTTATTACTGGTGAGTTTTAGAGTACAATGGCACGCTAACCAATGTTAAATTTATTTGTGCCGGACACCAACCGTTGGTTCAACTATGTTAATAGTTGCATATTAATATTCACCACAATATTTAACAGTTTTCCCAAAATTAACCACAAAAATTTTAAATATGAATCAGTGTTGCAAAATTGAAGTTCTAAAATAGTACTAAAGTATAACCGAAAGAGTACCTTTTTGCATCAAATGGTACTTTTATATATAATTTTTATTTGTACTTTTATACGTACGGAATGGAATAGAGAAACTAACGACTTATGTATATTTTTTTATAGTGTTGACAATTTTCCTATTCGGTCCAGTAGTACTGGGGAATTTCATGATCTTTTAAGTCATAGTTTTAAAAAAATATTTATCTGCGCCCAACGTGGGGCTCGAACCCACGACCCTGAGATTAAGAGTCTCATGCTCTACCGACTGAGCTAGCCGGGCCATTGAAAATAGGTCAGCACAGCCTAAGCAGAAATTTGGCAACAATGGAAAATAATTTAAAAGTAGGATATACATGCGATCCTCGGTAGTAATAGCATTTATGAGAACAAAATCGGCAGATCCTATGTGAGTTTCGTGTCATAGTCAATAATAATAATATTTTCTATTTTAAAATATTCATTTACGCCCAACGTGGGGCTCGAACCCAGCCGGGCTGTTAAAAATAGATTATCCGAATTAAAGCAGAAATTTGGCAACAATGCACGATCATTATTATTTGAAATGCGGAGATTTGTTTTCATTAAGATTTATCCAATCAATGCTAAAGTTTCAAACATTTTTAACGTCATAAATAAACGTCATTTAATAATTTAATTATACTTGGGAGTATAATAATTTGGAATATTTTATTATTCTATTTAAATAAATTTAAATTTTCTAAGGAGTTATAATTAGGAAGGCAGAAAACAAGTTCTTTTGAATTCTTTATCCTTTTTATCTATAATTTGAGGATAATTAATTAACTATTCATCTCAGTGATCGAACTACATTTATAACAAAGAGAAAAAATACTTTTGCTCAGTGGACGAACATGCCCGGCTAGCTCAGTCGGTAGAGCATGAGACTCTTAATCTCAGGGTCGTGGGTTCGAGCCCCACGTTGGGCGCAGGCTTTTTTTTGCATATTTCTATTCATCGACTTAAAATTTTTCGACATTTTTTCATACAAATAAAACTGATGCAATTTTTTGTAGGTGGAAATACAAAATTTAATTTAAAAAATTTTTTTTTGAGTTCATATATGAAATTAAGGATCGTGCGTTATTCCCAATTTTCACTTAAACATGTACTGTATAGAAAACAATGATTTAACGTGGTGGAATCAATAGCCCGGCTAGCTCAGTCGGTAGAGCATGAGACTCTTAATCTCAGGGTCGTGGGTTCGAGCCCCACGTTGGGCGCACAAGCAAATATTTTCTCAAGGGAGCAAGCAAATTAATTCAACTTATTAATTGGCAATAAGTAGGTTAAGTTAATGCATTATTCTGGTAATTTGTAATTAGATTACTTTCAATGCCTAAAGAATGTAAATTAATTAAAAAAGTTGTATGCACTTGCAATTCAGTTTAAAGCGATTCTGTGCTGTGTAGCCAAATATCAACTTCTATTGTGTTTTCTCTGTGTTCTACCTCCGTAATTAATTTTTTCCGAATTCAATTACATTGGCATTGTCCACTGCTAACTCTATGAACTCTTCAATCAATGAGTAATAAAATTATAGGATTTAATAAGGTTGGTCAATCGTCTACATTTATTTCTATTTAAAATACTTCTGCATTGTTGCCAAATTTCAGATATGATCGCATTAACATCCTTTTATAAGCCCGGCTAGCTCAGTCGGTAGAGCATGAGACTCTTAATCTCAGGGTCGTGGGTTCGAGCCCCACGTTGAGCGCATGGATTTATTTTCTTGAAGTATTTGTTTAAAAAATGATGCTGCAGAAAGTAGAAAAAGTATTATAAAATCTAAATCTAATCTGAGTAAATCTAATTCAAATCACATACATATATATGCTACTAGATGTATCTCGATTCTCGGATGATATTTCCTTTTAGGATCACATATCAAACTTCTGATGTGTTCTATATAAAACACGTCGCAATATTGTCTTAGAAATTTATGTTTAAATAAAGATTGCGTTGTTGCCAAATTTCTGCTAGAACAATGGCGACCTAGTTATAACAGCCCGGCTAGCTCAGTCGGTAGAGCATGAGACTCTTAATCTCAGGGTCGTGGGTTCGAGCCCCACGTTGGGCGCAAATAAGTCTTTTTTATCATAGCTTGGCATATATATCACTGAATATCCATACTGATCTTGATTGGCTTTAAATGTCTACTTTTTAGGCACACATCGTTGATGTTTACCAGACATAACTCATCTTAGAGGAGTGAGATAAAGTTAAGGATCTTTGTACAAGGTACATGGTAGACTGCCCAGACTACCCTACAATTCAAAAAATTAGCAACTTTCTTGGACATATCTTGCAATATTATTCTATGTAGCTCAACCTTAATCTTAGGGTTGTGGGTTCGAGCCCATACACATATTTAACAAGTAAACAGCGTTCTTTTTACAAACAGGACAGCTGATTAATAATTTAATAAAAAAAAAAACTAAAAAAAAAATCAAGTGCGCCCAACGTGGGGCTCGAACCCACGACCCTGAGATTAAGAGTCTCATGCTCTACCGACTGAGCTAGCCGGGCTGTTATGCACCTTGTGACAATACATGCAATACATGCCATATTACTTCTGCTTTAGAAGTAACAGCATTATTTAATAGAAATAAATATGGCTGCTCATAACAGAAATGTAAACAAAAGCTTTCTTTTTTCTCTCTATACACACGCCCAAGTACTGTTAGTTTAAGGCAAGTGTAGCCAACTACTAAGAAAACCGTTTGAATTTAAAAATAATCATTGTTGAAGTCTGTTACGTATTGTTTGGTTTGTTGATAGTAGACAAACTTCTATGCGTGCATTTTTACAGTTTTTGTTTACAGGGGGATTTTTGCTAATACTTTGCGTGTGTGTGTGTGTGTGCTTTAGATATTATTTATTTATTTTTTTTCTAAAACTCAAGTAAGTTAATAGCTGTTGTTGAGAGTTGTGCGTTACAGTTTAAATTATAGAAACAAAACAGCTGATAGTTTTAAATTGCAAAAACAATGCGAAAAAAACCCACAAGTATAACAACAACAATAAAATGAAAAATAAATTTTAAATGACAACATTTACTGGCGACCAACTAAAGTTAAAATTTAAACGAATGAACAGTTATTAAGTTCCGGTAATCAAACGATATAAGACGCCAAGTTAAACAGAAATTAAATAATAAAATAATAATTAAAAAGAAAAAAAATATGTAGAAAAAATAAGAAAATAATTTAAAAAAAATGAAAACGAAAATATAATAAAAAAAAAAATATATTACAAGAGTTACAGAAAAATTACACAAAAAAGTTTTTCAAATCTTTTAAAAGAATCAAAAAAAAATAATTAAAAATAAAAAATAATTAAAAATAAAATCCAAGTAATAAAATCTAAAACAAAGTATGTTTGTATGTAAGACACACAATAATTAATAATAGAAAAAAAGAACAATAAAAAACACACACAAAAAACCTGAGCACTGCAAATAATAATAAATTATTAACCACATATAAATATATATTTTTTTATTTTCTTGTTCTTTTTTCAAAGTCTATTAAAAATAAAAAAACAAAACAAAAAAAAGATAACCAAAGAACCATAAGATAATTAAATAAATCTTTAGTAAATTGAAATTAAAAAAATTTTATTCGATTATTATTACTTCACATTATATATTCTAGAGTGCGCGTAATTCGTACGCTTCGCGCGGGTACATGAGAAAAATTAAGATCATCATCATACTTCCGGCTTTTTGTTTCGTTCTCTGTCGATATTCAAGTGTTTGTTTAATTTTTTTTTTAAGTATTTTTCACAAAAATCAACAGTAGCTAGCTCTAGCCAAAGTTATAGAAAAGTTTTCATTTATAACCAGTAAAATACTTAAAGCAAAAACAACAACAACAACAACAACAAAACTTACTGACAATATTTAATTGTTAACAATTGATAGAGATCAGTGTGAATATTTTGATTGCAGTTTATAATTTTTAACAACAACAACAACAACTGCAAACAACAAATGCAATAGCATTACAAATATAAAAAAACAGCTGTTATGCACTAAACACATCTGTACATACATGCCTTATTTATCACTTTTTTCACTCTCTTCTCTGAACTATAAACAGTGTTACCATTGAGCAACTAAATTTACGAACTTGTGATCTTTTTACAACCGTTTTAGCTTTACAACTTGTAAGGATAGGTCAATAACTCCGTGAAGTAAATATTTTTCCATTAAAAATTAGTAAATTTTTCAGCATACGAGTAATTTCCTTTGAGTTCTACGCTCGTTATCAAATTTTTTCCATCTCTTCCACAGAAAATAAGATTTGCCGAGATTATCACAGCAAATTTTATTGTGAGTTGATTTCATCGTTGTTAAGTTAAGTAGTCTCCCGCCGAGGTGTAATAATTATTCGGCATTGAATCTATAAAAAATGTGAAGGAGAGACTTTGTTTATGATTTTTTGTTGTAGAAACTTTTCATATGTGCATAATTCCATTGTCCTGCAACAAAAAAACTCATTTAACTATCAAATCTTCATTATTCTTCATATTCGATCCAAGAAATACCATAATAAACACATTAATCTTCCTTAATGTGGATTATAATGCGTGCATTCCAAAAGCCTGCCTTCCACTTCTGTTATCTTTGACTCTCATAGCGCCACAAACATTTTTTTACACCGAATTTTACTGCGACAGGTTTAGCAGATGGCAATTCAAGAGTAGTACACAGTTTTCTGCTGCTGTGCATAAACTGTGGCACCAACTCCATGACATTTTTCCAGCGGTTTCTAATGAAATGATTTCAGAGCAGTATTCTCAGTAGGCCTTTGAAGTGTGTGCATTTATTAACTGTCATACGCTCACATATTTTTACGTCTGCTGAAATTTCCTTCATAAGATTCCTTCAATGATTTTAGCTTTCACCGCAGACATTTATTCGTAAAAGTTCGCAGACACGCGTAGATTGAATTCGTATGTTATCTGGTTTCGCAACTGTAAAAGAGTTCAGACTTTACTTTCGAATTGTGGAAGCGTAGTCTTTCAGTTATTAATGTTTGCCGAGATCTCCGAATTGATCGAATCCAGATGTATTTGGATGTCTTTGTCAGCACCATGGACAACTACCTGCTATGTTTAGCGATTTTGTTTCCCATGGAACATTCCCTTAGTTTAGGACACACTTATTTACTTCCAGTGCAGTTTAAACCTCTCTCTCTTTCTTTCTCTGTATCGTTCCAGTTTTAATATACGTTCTGCCGAAGCAAGATAAAAAAGAGGTGGAACGCTTCACGATTTTACATGTAATCCATGTGCAGTGGCCATACTAATCTTCTGTATCGTTTCAATTTCAGTATATGTTTAGCTTAAACCTATAGGCATCAATATCTTCTTGTATATATGTTGGAACTTAGTTCAGAAGTCTAATATCATGGGTACATACCCAGTCCTCTAGTTGTTCGAAAGCTGTTCACTGAATACCATGTGTTACATGCACAAGTTGTCGGGGATAAAAGGTACCAGCTACAAAATACTGTGCCTGATACCATTCATATCCTTAATTGAATCCAAGAATCTACTGTTCTAACTGTTATGTGGTCTCTGGTGCAATTTGTTAACAAGAAAGCTCAAACACTAGTGCGTATTTCGGTTGAATAACACCAAACACCCTAGTCTGTGGTCGAATCTAGGCAAATGTCGCATCCATCTTACGGATAAGTTTTCTAGTACTCAAGTAATCACTTAACACTGTAACGACGGGGTCATGTGAGATACTTATGCAATAAAACAACTTTATTTTTAGTGTCAGCAATTCAAACGAAATTTTTTCTTCGAAATTTGTGATACTTTTGTAAGATG
Organism: Sarcophaga bullata; assembly: GCA_005959815.1. NCBI lineage: Eukaryota > Metazoa > Arthropoda > Insecta > Diptera > Sarcophagidae > Sarcophaga > Sarcophaga bullata. The sequence continues at coordinate 523,356 of QOCX01000072.1, forward strand.
TAAAACGCATTTTTCGCAATTTTTTTATTTAAAATTCCGGACTGTAACTCTAACTATCAATTTATAGTTTATTTCTCCCTCTAATGTTTTTTTGTTTTTTTTTTATTAATTTTAGTCTTTTTTTTTTTTTGGTTGAAATTAAAAAAAAAAGTTGCCTCAACATTTGCTAACCGAAATAATTGCTTTCGTTACGTTTTTATAATAAATAATCACATAAATATTGGCAATAATAATATTTATAACAACAACAACAATAATAATAACAACCACTGGGGACAAGCAAAATAAAAATAAAAAAACTGTTGTTTATAAAGCGTTACTTTTAAACAGTGTTGCCATCAGTTAAAATATTTGGGCACAATATCCAAGGTAGGTAAGATAAATTAAAAAAAAGAAAATTAATTTCATCAGGTCCTATTATTTGTTCATGGTAGGACTTTTCCTATTCCTATTTAGGTTACGGAAATAGATCCAAAGGGACCCATTGTCTAGAAAGGAAAATCATCACAAGTGATTGATACCAACCACGTAAAATTTGATCATTTTATTGATAATCATAATGCTTTCACATGAGTTAGATCATTTAGGAATGTAATCAGAAGATGCAAGGAGAAGTTAATGCATCTTGAGATAGACAGTGTAGTTATGTTATGGTAAATTCTAACACAGTTTAATTATGTCCTATGAAAATAAGAAAAACGACTGACTTAATCGCATGAAAACTGTGCTATCCCACCAGAGCCAAGCAAATATTGTTATTCCAACGCGTGAGATCAGAAATATTTTCTTGCAAATGCTTAATAATAGACGGCCATAGCTCAACAAGAACAAAATTGAGAAACTTGTGAATCAATCAAGGAAAAGAATCTCAGAAATAGTGGAAGTCTACATTGGGCTCCAACTTCTCTATATGTTGGAAACAATAGAAAAGCCTCGAAGACGCATATACTATGCGAGCGTCCAGTTTAGGCAAAAAAGGCGCTTATATTTTTTGGGACCACCGTACTTCCCTAAATTAATGAATTCCGCCGATATCAAACTGGAGAAAATAATTGGTTTCACGAACTTAACAAGTAGGCTGTCGTTAAGCCAAGGCCAAGGCAACAATTAACAGTTGTCACGAACAGCTGCGACCAGTCTTGTGGCGCGAAAGTAAACACACAACGGAATTTGTAACCCCAAGAAGAGAAGCCACCTAAGCCAATCAACTTTTTTAACTTCAATAGTCACAATTTTGTAGTTTTCTTGTTTGCTTGTACTCTTGTCTAGCCTAAAAGCTTGGAGATGTGGTAATTGTTAACAATTTCTGTTCCTAGTCATACAAGACTGATTATTCCATACAAGCTAGTCACTCCGTAGATAGGAGACAGTTGTTGGAACATTTTTAAAAAAGTTCAAAAACTTTTGAATCTTTTTTGGGGCCAATCGTTTGTCGAAGTCTATTTTAAAAAACAGTATTGCCTGCCGCAGATCAGGAATTTGATTTTAGGGAATCCAAAAAGATTCTTTGATTATAAGAAGCACATTTGATCACATCGCTGAATATTTTTGAGATATAATGGGGGTGACTATTCATATCTTCTGTAGTGTTCTCAATATAATAAATAGCGAAACAAATAATATAAATACACAAAACAAACAACTACAATCATTTAAGAAACAGCCAAAAGGGTAACACTTAAATCTGTTTTTTTACTAATACTTTACGCTCGCTCCCTCTCTCTCTCTCTCCTCTCTTACACACAAACACATTTACAGGCTCTTTGAAGTTTTAACTCAAATGGAATAAAACTCAAACCAGTATAAAAGCCATAAATATGAATGTATGCGTATGTGTACGTATGTAATTGCAAAAAATATTCACAGAAAAAAAATTAAAATTAAAAAAGAAACGAAATTAAACTATAATTTACACACAAACACACAAATAGTCAGAAGTATAGCAACAACAACAATAAAATTTTAATTTATTTTTATTGTCAACAATAGGTTACAATATTTAATGGGCTCCACAACAACATGTGTTAAGCGTTAAGCATACTAATAATATGGCAAGTAATCGTTTCGACTTCAACTAAAAACAATTACCACAATTATCACTGCTGCTACAACAACAATAGAAAAGAGTGAAAGAGTTCGAGAAAATTAAGTTATAACAAAAAAAAAACAAGAACAACAATAAACACATAACAACAACAGCAAGAAAGTAAAATAAAATATTTTATGCACGCTGGTATATTCACATATTTTGCAAATCGAGTTGCCAACTCTTATAGGAATTGATTTCCAGTGTTAGAAAATGTTTAAGTACACGTCTTCGAGTGGTTCTAATTCTGAAATCTTTTCAGATGGATTGGATCAATTAAGGCAGTTTGGGGTGATAGTTTTCAGATTCAAGTTAAACGAGGACCCCAGTATACTGTAAATCAAGGTTTTTTTTACCAACAGGCCTTGTACGCTTGTGCAGGTAAAGATAACCGTATATTTAGAGATAACCAAACAATCTTAGCAAATAATCCACATCCAACGAAGCCCTACATCTCTTTATGAGATCGCGATGCACTATACTGGTTACCGTATTCTAGGTGACGGGATGTGTTAGCAATGAAGTATACCTAATAGCTGATAAACTAGTTAGGCTAGGTACAAGGCTGTCACTTAACAAAAAGAAATCTCCCTGACGTAAAACGGAGTAAAATAGCGGTTACAAACGATACCGCAAATGAAATGGGCAATCTGGCAGCTCAACGTTTACAATGTCCAGTTAGACTGGGATTTGCTAAACGGTTGGATCTCACATGGATATTGTGTGGGTCGTTCAACACATTCCCATAGTATTGTTGCTGGTATCTGTTGGAAAAATCATTTTGAGCATGAACGCGTCCATTTGGGGTGTACAATTTTTTACACTCTATTGTGATTAGACAACGTTGTTGTACATTCAAGTTAATTACTTTTTATTCCGGCAACATAATCATTAGTATTGAATCGGAGTTGGGAGTTGGGGGGCTTTTCTTCTGCGCCTGTGCTTTGCAAGCAGCAGGATTCATTTAAAGACAAGAAAAGATTCGGGAACAACTGTGTTGAATTGAAAATGGTTACAAGTCTAAAGTGCTTCTATGAACAAACATAAAGAAAGGCCTTTCTCCACCTCCATAGCGCAAGGGGATGCGTATGTTAGAACGTCAAGCAACATTGTGATCGATTGTTCAAATATTTTATATTTTGGGCATACTAGAACTGCCCAACGGAAGACAGGGGAATATACCGAATACTCTACATTCATTTGAAGCGTGCAAATGCCCGACATGAGCGATGAGACCTATATTTTTCCTTCAAAAGATACGTTCCATTGCCAGATCATTAAAAACCCCAGCCTAAACATATTTTTTTTCGTTCGCATGAATCATAAGGGCAGGCCAAAAATGTTTGCTCAAACTTGATCAAAAGAACAATGCAAGAAGTGATTCTAAAGGGTATGAGATGGCCAGGTGAATCTGTTACACAATTTCAGTTGCAAAAACAATTGGCTAAGAGATTTTAAATTAATAATCTCTTAGCAATTGTTTTTGGCAACTGAAATTGTGTAACAGATTCACTGCCATCTCATACCCTTAGAATCACTTCTTGCATTTGTTTTTGATCAAGTTTGAGCAACATTTTGCCTGCCCTTATGATTCATCGAACGAAAAAAAATTATGTTTAGCTGGGGTTTTTAATTGATCTGGCAACCATGTGAACGTATCTTTTGAAGGAAAATTAGGTCTCATCGCTCATCGTCCGGGCATTTGCACGCTTCAAATGAATGTAGAGTATTCGGTATATTCCCCTGTCTTCCGTTGGCAGTTCTAGATGCCCAAAATATAAAATATTTGCAAGCC
>QOCX01000072.1:527683-540017 GCA_005959815.1 Sarcophaga bullata
GTAAACGTTGAGCTGCCAGATTGCCCATTTCATTTGCGGTATCGTTTGTAACCGCTATTTTACTCCGTTTTACGTCAGGAGATTTCTTTTTGTAAGTGACAGCCTTGTACCTAGCCTAACTAGTTTATCAGCTATTAGGTATACTTCATTGCTAACACATCCCGTCACCTAGAATACGGTAACCAGTATAGTGCATCGCGATCTCATAAAGAGATGTAGGGCTTCGTTGGATGTGGATTATTTGCTAAGATTGTTTGGTTATCTCTAAATATACGGTTATCTTTACCTGCACAAGCGTACAAGGCCTGTTGGTAAAAAAAACTTGATTTACAGTATTATTTAATTATAAAGAATATAAAAAAAACACAGAACTTTTGAAAGTGCTTACGAGTCATTTTCAATGGCTACTTAATAAAAGAAAAGAGCTCAGCTCATAAGGTGAAATACTTGGTTGGTTGGTTTAAAATGAATTTTGGTTTTTCGTTTATATTTCTTGTGCTGTTATTACGAGAGTTATAGACAGAGCCGTGAGTCTATTATTATATTCCTTCATAAAAAAGTTGAAAAAAATGAATCATTTTTCTCTGTTATTGTTGCTTATTTTTTTGGTATTGCTTGTTTACTTGTTTATTTGTTTACTTAATACGTTTTAACAATAACCCAATTTGTTTAAGTAGGTTTTAAACTTAATACCACCACTAACTAACGTATTACGTACTATACCATCAAGTATGGCTAAAACGAATAGAATAGAAAAGTACAAACGATGAAAACAATGAAATGTTGTATGCGGAATTGTTATCGATTGCAACGCATATTTGAGGTTAAAGTGTTGGTAGCTGTGTAAGACAAATAAAATTCCTAATGAATCTAAAAGGAATCCAATTCCGATGCTTATTAACCCAAGTTAGTTTAGCTCTCAAAAGGTAGCTTCTAACCTTTAGAACCTGAATCTTCAAAGTATCTGTCTTTGGTTTCCGACTTATAAAGAAAGCTTCTATATTTTTCTCTGTTAAGTTTCGGTTCATGGAGTGGATTAATTAACTTAAAGACGTCGTATGCAGAGGATAGCAGAAGTGCTAAACTCTGCCGCCTCGTTGCTATTCTTGCAACAGTTACGGAGAGTTCTTTTGAACTTGCTGTTCAGTTCTTGTTTTCTGGTACATTTGTGCTCTGTAACCGCATTCTCTACTAACGTTACACTATGTCTTGGCATTACCTTTACTATCGACCACCTTTCCGACTATATTCGTAAAAAACTGAATTCCCTGAACCGTAGTCGTTGACTAATGTAATTAATCCACAAGAACCACCAGTTCTGAATATGTTGCTCCATTGCCAACCTCATGAAGTTACTCATTGCTGTCAGTCGAACAAGTTCATACACTGGACACATTTCCTGAGGCCCTATAATTCGAAATTGGTGGTATAAGCCCGACTCAACGCTGTCAAGAATACAAGCTTCATTTAAGTCTCTCTTTATGTTAAAGCCTTTTCACTCATACTCGATTTGGCTAAATTCTATGGCATTTGATTAAAATTTATGAAACTTTGTTCTTTTCTATAATGAGTTAAACAGAAGCCATTGGGGTTATGATTACCATTTCACTTCGTTCTGTGATCTTTTCTAACCTTAAAAAATTATTTTCAAATATTTAATTGTGATGATTCTGTGAAAATTATTCTGTTCTGAAATGCTACTGTATTCTCCATAGAGCGTGTGATTTTTCGATTATTTGACGTGAAATTAAAAGCGGCGATTATTTTTACGCACAAATTATCTTCCGCTTCTTAAATTTAAATGGCTTACGGTTCGCTTTTTTTTTTTTTTTTTTGAAGTAATAAATTTTAAAATTTTGCTTATAATTAATGTACAAAACAATGTTATTTAATTTTTTTTTGTTTATTTTTTGATTTATTATTTTATTTTATTTTTTGATTTATTATTTTATTTTTTTTTAATTTTTTCTTTTAAGTTTTCATTGTAAAAATCACGTTCCTCAATTTTTTGTTTTTATTTTTTTATTTTTTATTTTTAAAAGAAAAAAATCGAAATGCATAAATTATGAATTACAAAACTAAAGAATTTTTCGATTTTTAAAATTGTAGAGAAAAGTATTGAAAAAAAATAATATTCGACACGTGTGCGGTGTACTTTACACTGCAAGAATTACTAGTGAAATGTAAATGAGGCCGTAGGCTGTCAAATGCTCTTAAACTCATGTGACAATTAAAACAGAAAGGATTTTTATTCCTTAGGGCTGCACTAGAACAAGAAAGAAACTGTAAAAGCAACGTGTTGATTAGGGTGATTTGATAGTTGGTCCTGATCCACCAATCTGGCATCTCTACGGTCGCATCACTATATGGGCCAGGAGGGAAGAATGGAGGCGTTGGGGAATGGATCAGGATGCTAGGTTTCTAGGTGTCTATGGCCTGCTATAAACAGTGAGTGACTAGATTTGCTGCTGGTTTTATTTAGGGCTAGTCTGAGGTTAGTTATTGGGTTTATTACAGGGCACTGTGAGATTATTAGATCGCTAACAAGGATCTAGACTATTACAGGGTATGTTGCAACGAAAAGGAGTTGGAAACTATCAAACACCTCCTTTGTAACTGACCAGCCCTTAGTAGCCCTTAGTTGAGAATCCAGACCCTGGGCAGATTCTTCATCGAGGTTTTGAACTCTGTCGAGTGCCGACATTAAGGCTCTCCATAGATTCATTAATAGTTTGAGCTGGTTGAGAAATGCTAGGACTTCAATGGTGTATCAGCCTCCTTATCCTACCTTTCCTACCTCCACTCCTTTTCCCTATCTCGTTTATTATCCTCTCTTTCCTTTAGAATGTATTACAATGGATCAATTTGACTTCCGAGTATTGTAGTTGTATCAATGGCAATTACATGTCCGCTAATCTAAACCTTAATGAGGTGTGAGAAGCTAGGTTGTAGTCCTGACTAAAGGGTTGTAATGATCAATTATGTAAGAAAGTAAGAATTGTCGTCTCAGTTGTCAGATGATATTGCATGTTTCCGCTTCAAAGAAGAGAAACTTCTAGCTTTCAAAGCATGCATGCGGTTGCAGCTTCAGTCAATTCTTAATCAATTTCTTTGTACCCAGATCAGGCATGAAGGGACGTTTTTTTTTATCAATCATATCATGGAATCTGATCTGTTTTTCAGTGTATTTTTTTGATTGACATAAGAAATGAATTTCCCTACAACGTAATAGAAGTTCAGCTACAATGTCTTATAAATTTCATAAACGGATTTATGAGAACTTTTAAATGTTTGTTGTTGTTTATTTATTATTATTTTTTCTTTTTTTTTTCTTTTCTTTTGTATAACACAACAATTGTTAATTATTATGTAAAATAATTATTATTTTTGTTTTATTTTATTTGATTTAAATTTTTTTTACTTTTTTTTATTTTTTTTTTTTATTAAAATGAAAAAATAATTAACATTTTGAAAAACACTTTTTATTTGCAAGGCAACATTTGCATGGAAAGGTAGCCAAGTAAACAACAAACAAGAAGCAGCTGAACAAGCAAAACTTTATTTGGATAAGACTGGTGATGATTTTTTTTTTTTTAGTATTTCCGTAATTTCTACATTCAATTATCAATTATGTTCACAGGGTTTAGCGGGAATTTCCAAAGATGGTTAATGAATATGAAGTCCTCGTAGTTTATTGCTTATTAGAGTATGTGAGTACGTTGTTCAAATCCCAGCTTAGTTATCTCAATAAAATGAAATATGAAAAAAACATTTCTTTGGCTTTTTCCTCTCTGCAGATTTCTGGTAAAAACTCTGCGAGTAAATAAAAGATTGCCATGAAAAGCTTAGAAAAAATTTGTCGTACGGAGTCGACTTTAAACTGTAGGTACCGCCGCTCATGTATAAAATCAACACACACAACATAAAGCTGTGAGAGAATCCAGGTTATAATCAATGCCAGGAATAAGTTTCTCAAAAATTTGTCATTCAGGAGTCGACTTTAAACTTTAAGTTCCGCTGCCACTCATGTATAAAATTAATATACACAACGTGGGTGGTGTGAAAAGCTAGGTTGTAATCCTAACTAAAGGTTTTAAAGGATAATTTCAATACAAGCAAAGCACTTCATAATCCATCTGTGTTGCAATACATATTGTGTAAGCTCCAGTTATTACAATGGGCATACTTCCCTTAAAAAATTTCCATTCAAAATTAATTTTTTTAAAATGTGAATTATGTTCTTTTGATAATTTGTTCAAATTTATATATTTTAACAACAAAGTAATATTCAAATTCATTATTGTCAATATTTTATTTAGAATGTTGCCTTTGAAAAATTTCGAATTTGATTGGTTTATAACTGAGCTTATGAACAAAGAGCAGGGAGTTGTCAGCGCATACGCAACTTTTCGACTGAAGTTCATGAAATTATGCCATAGAAGTAGGAACAGGGGCTATTAAGATGTAGAACAATAGAACTCTAGCACGACCGAGCTAATTCGTAGTAGAAAGTAATTGTTTAACAGCTTTTTTCTGTACTCCTGCTAAGTCATTATAAGCTTGGTATACATACATCCTTCAGTTCCGCACTATATAGGACAATAGTACAGTAAGAAAAGGGAAGAACTTTTGTGATTTTAGAAGGTCACGTTAGGTAAGGAGGAAGTCCCATTGAGGACCATTGTGTTACCACAATCAATTCTATCCGGGTATTTAATACTCCAGATTGGAAACCAACCCGACTCCAAAATAAATTTTGTTATTGAAGTATGAGAATGGCTAGTGAAAGTTCATCACAAGACAGAAAAATTAAGTTTGATAAGGCAAGACAGGCATATGAAATCGCTGTAATATAGTAGGTAGTGTATTGGCTTATTAGACGTAAGGCCACAGTTCAAGCCCCAGTTCAGACATCTCGAACGAAAATATGAAAAAATATTTCTTCAGCGACTTCCTTTCAATAGAATTCTGTCAAAAAATCTGAGAGTAATTAAAATTGCCATGAAAAGTTTCTCAGAAATCTGTCGTAGGTCCCGTCACTCATGTAGAAAATTAGCGCACACAACAAGAGTGGTGTGAGAAACTAGGTCGTAGTTCTGACTGAAGGGTTTATGTATGCATGTATTGCAACAATCTTTGTATTAGACAGTTCGGTCATAAATGTCAGATAGTGAGTGATCAAAAACCCTGACCTCAATGCAGCAAGAGCAGGTTACTGTTAGCTAATGCTAAAAAGCAGTTTATTTCTTCTGCTCAAAACCACAGATTCTTCGGAAGTCATTTGACAGAATACCGACATATGATGTAACCCTACCTCCTCCTCATACCCACAGCTCATGCAGAAGTCATTTGATAGAATGCCGAATGTAGAGTCTTTCGGTATGTCTACCAAAAGCACAGTTGCCCGCAAGAATCGCTATTGAGGGATGGATTGTCATGCGATCTAAGCTGGATTCACTCGTGGCTTGGGAACAAAATGTTTGTTTCGAAACAATTTTTGATTTTTGAGAGTTTGTTCTGAAACGATTCACCCACTTCGAACAATTGTTCTGGAAAAACAAGGCTACCATATGAAATATGTTTGTAAACGACGTATTAGTTTTACTATTTTTTTTTTATCAATTTTCTATTACATTTGCTTATAAAATTGAAATATCTGGCAGCACTGTTCAATTGTTTCGAAACAAAAATTAAAATTAAATCAATTCAAGCTGAAATTGTTTCGAACAAAATTTACTCTCTTCCTTTCTCTCTCGCTCTCTCTCTCTCTCTCTCTCTCTAAAAAAGAGAAACGTCAAACACCATATAATAAAAATTGTTTCGAAACAAAAATTTTGTTCAAACAAAAAACAAACAAAAAATTTTGTTCCGAAACGATGGGTGAATCCAAGCTTTAACGACAGAAGTGAATGAAATTTGACTTGTAAGGCATTTAAGATTTTCGTATTGATGTTATTAGGCTAATTAGGCTAACCGCATGCAGAAGAAGCAAGTGTTATTTTCTTCCATGTCTTCATATGAAATGCATTTCAATTTGAATTCTATTTTTATCATAGCCTTTCACTTTGTATTCCTTATTGTTCTGTTCTGTTCGGTTTTGTGTAGACCACCATATGGTCGAAGAAGAAGAAATAAAATTTTTCCATCTGCCATAAAATCTCTTTAAAAACCAACTTCTTAATACCAATGAATGAAGAACAATAAGATAAAATAAGATAAAGAGTAAAGGCCATGAAATAATAATAAAAAAATTTCCACTTTTGACCACACAGTAACCACAATCATTTACTTATTGAATCTGTGTGTGATGAAAAAATTATTGAAATTTTTTTTTTATTGTGTTTTACAAAGAAAGAAAATGAAATGTATTCGGCAAATAAGAAACATACAGACAGACAGACAGACAGTTGATTTCTTTTAATAAATATTTGCAAAATAAAATGATACTTAAACCAGCACAGGCAAATATAAATTCAGACTTCAAATAAATTAAAAAAAAAAAAAAAAAAAAAAAAAAAAATTAGCACAGATGCGTTCGGTTTTTGTTTTTGTTTTTTTTTCTTTCTCTCACACTCTTGATAACTTTTCAAGCCAATATTATTTAGCTGTTCAATGATATTTACGCAGTTGACACCCTTAAATTGTATTTAAAAGTTTTTTTTATTTTTCTTTGTATTAAATTTGGTTTTTTTTCCAATAGTTTTTGTGATAATTTGTGGCTTATTTGTGCCACTTCTATTGTGTGAAATCTATAATCCATTATGCAAACAAAACTCTTTTATTTGTTTGGAGTTTTTTTTTTTTTTTTTTGTAAAAATTTGTTTGAAATCTAGACCTTTTAAGGTGGCAGCATGCAAAACTATGGCTATTATTTAATAACAATTGTTTGCTAAACAATATAAAATTTAATCATAATTTTATAATAACAGTGATCGGTAGAAAAATATTTTGAAAATAAATTATCGATGACGTTAGTTTAATGGGCAAAAGAACTGTAAAATATTTGAAGAAAAATTAAATTTTCAAAAAATATTCTCGGCTTACGGGCGATTTAGTTGAAGAATTAAAAAAAAACAAATAATTCGTTCAGAACGTTTTCCTCCTTCTATTAAGGTTGTCATTCTCCTCAACAGATTTCTGGCAAAAGCTTTGAGGGTAAATTAAAATTGCCATGAAAAGTTTCTCAAAAAATCTGTTGCTCGGTGTCGTTTATAAACTGTAGGTCTCGCCGCTTATGAATAAAACTAACATACACAACATAAGTGGTTGTAATCCTGGCTAAAGGCTTCTAATGACCGATAATATATGTGAGTATTATGGTGTTCATGCCGAATATCTGTCTTAAGAGACTATCAAGCTTTAGGGGATAGAATTCTGTAACCTATGTAGGCTAAGAAATAATTTTTGTATGTTTATCTTCACAGAATTAAAGTAATACGGCCTCCACGCGATACAACTATTTGTTGGGTTGTTGGCTGTCGGTTGGTTGAAGATCAAAAAATTTTCATTTTCATTCAACCGGCGTTCAATACAAAGCTTCAATAACAATTAACAAGAATATTTGGTGGAAATATCGAAATGCGTGAAGAACGCGACCAACCCTTGATTCAACACGTTGTACAACTAATCGCTAAGTGCAGGGGCCGCATAAGTTACAATTGTCTACGTTTCTCGAAACAATTTGGATCCAATTAGGAGAAAGGCTAGTGAAAGTTCATTACAAGGCCGAAAAATTAAGTTAGATAAGGCATGGCAGAACTATGAAGTCGCCTTAAGTCTAATAGGTAGTGTATAGGCTTGTTAGACGTGAGGCCATGGTTCATACCTCAAGTCATCAGATTACACGAACGAAACGAAATATGAAAAATATTTCTTAGTTGACTTCTTTTCAGCAGAATGTGCAGCCCTTGCAGCGGTCTGTGCAGAGACTGCATTTTCCTGTGGCATCACAAATAGGCCGTTAGGTGTGTTCAAGTAAGCTTTGGTACTCAAAGCTACTACTTCGCCCAAAATCTAACCTATCCTCTCAACAGATTTCTGCAAAAGCTCTGAGAGAGTTTATGACAAACAAAAGCTGTCGCATGAAGTTGACTTTAAACTGTAGGTTCGGCTACTTAAGGATACAATTAACACACATAACATGGGTATGTGTGGTGTAAATACCAGTGAGAAACTAGGTCCGTAATCCTGACTGAAGGTTGTAAAACACAATTCAAGTGTCAGACACACACATATGTATGTATGTAAGCCTAAACGTCCGTGTAGAGTTCCGTTTAATTTCGAATCGTTGCCAATTTTTCCATTCAATGTATGGGTTATACGGTTAGGCTTTGGCAGCTCGCTCAATTAGGCAATGGCTTTACTTGGATTTTAGACGGCCTTGGGTTGTATAAACTACAAACATTTGTCTTGGCTTCTCCTCCCGATGTACTTAGAGAGTTCATAAAAAATGTCCATCCATTTTCAAATGACCTGGGGATCGACATGTTCTGTCTATAAATCCTGGATGCCCTAGAATTCTTCTTTTTTAGGTTCTCAAATACGCGACAATGATGAAGATGTTCTGTGATTTCCTATTCTTCCTGGTTGTTATAGCTTCTACAAAAGTTGTTATGAGTTAAAGCTATAGTCGTGCGGGGGAGACGTATACACCCAGAGGCCAAAGGTGCATAATAATTGCTATAAGATTTCTATGTTTCTAAGGTGGAATCTGTTCTGGTTTATAGCATCTTTTGTTACATTTTTTAATTTCCGATTACCAATGACATTCACTGTATAATTCAGCAGTAATTTACAATCATTTCCATCCCTGTCTGTCCCTTTTTTTAATTATTATTTCAAAATAAATTAAAATGTTTTAAATTTTTATTTGCAATTCTTATTTTCCTTTCCTTTATTCTGTATTTTATTGTCATTTTTTTTATTGTGTTGTTTTTTTTGTATTTATTTTTGTATAGAAATTTCGTTTCGCAATTTAATGCATACACGCGACCGAAAGTTACATTTTTTTCTCCCATATTTCTTCGTTTTTATCGATGAATTCCTTTTCTAAACGTAGCGGCGGCATGGCATATGCTATTAAAAAATGATAATGATTTTAAATTTCAATTTAATTATTATTTAGCAAACCCTATAATTACTTTAGAAAAGATAAATCTTGTAAAATTGTGAGAATCTTTTTATAAAAAAATATTTAAAGTCACTTATTTCGTATGTCATTCATTCATTCATTCATTCATTCATTCATTCTATTCAGTGACATTTTAATTTAATGGTGTATGTGGGCAAAATGACAAAATAAAAGCAAAAATTAGTAGGAAAGTTACAGTGTGGGCGGAAACTGTTGTTATTTAATGATACCCTATGCGATAAATATCGTACGTACCGTATGTACCGTTATTGCATAATTCTGAGTAATATTTACTTAAGATAATGAGAACGCACGTACGCTGAGAGCGAAAGGTTGCTTTCCGACGGCCATTCTTGTCGGTAGGTTAGAAGGGAGCGGACAATCATCGCCATACAGATAAGCATACGCCAAGTCTGGTTGGTAGTATTTAATCAGTTTTTGTCAAAACACATTTCTCTTGGATGAGTAATGTTAAGTTTATCCACCTCTAGTTCAAAAAACTGTTTTTCGACCTCTCTATGCAGTCCAAATTCATTAGTCAAGTTGAGTGTTCTGGTTCGATTCTGTTCCAGCATTTGTGTCTCTGGCTGTGAGTAAATTATATTCACTCTCACCAAAATAGCCACTCTAACCAAATTATCCACTCTCGCCTTCTTACACACTTGTTGATCGCATAAAGACTAGCTTCCTTACCTTAGCGATCCCTATATTGGTTGTTGTTTCACGGTATCCTCAGGGCTCAGTACCCCGATTGTTGGCTTTTGATGATGCAGATTCTGTCAATGTAATCTGGGTGCCGTACAATAATTTGCCTCAGCTTCCAAAGTGCCAGACAATAACTGAGAAAATGTTCACTCAGTCTTCTTTTCTTACTCTTCATTAGAGCTTCTGCAGAAGTCATTTTTAGACATTCCTAACCTCCAAGCGTATAACTTTATACTGTAAGTTCTGAAAAAGTACTCTACTTGGGTTTAATGCAAAATCTGTTCTGCATATCTACACAGCGGGTTAGATTTGTTTGGTCTCTGTACAATTGGGTTTTTAATACCATCTTATGGAACCATCTTATTAGTGAATCCTACTGTAATATTTTTTTGGGTGTATAATTGATAGCTGAAAAAAAAACGAAATGAACCTTCTTCTTTAGAAGCTGCCAAGCAACTGAATGCAATTTTACGCCATTTTTAAGGAACATTGTTGATGTTCGTGCCCTATGTGTGTAAAAAGCTGTAGATATTGGACCACCGGTGGCTATTAGTGCCGACGTCCGACTATAAGGGAGTAAGTGCATACTACATACATAATTGGTCATTACAAACCTTCTGTCAGGATTATGGCGCACAGCATTTATGTTGTGTGCGTTAATTTTATGCACAAGTGATTCTCACGGCAATTTTATTTCCTCTCAGCGTTTTTGCCAGAAATCTGCTCAAAGAAGTCGCCGAAGAAATGTTTGTGCAAATTTCATTTTGTTGGACATGTCTGACTTGGGTTTTGAACCGTGGCCTTAGGTCTAATAAGCCAACACATAACCTAAATGGACTACGGCGTAGGCGTTGTTATTTTCATTTTATCAAAGTACGGTGATGGTGAAACAGTGAGTTTGAAAACATATTTCAATTTCTTTTCTTTTTTTCTCAAATTCGAAAACTACATATTTGGCACAGAAATAAGATAATTTGAGTGAAAAAAAAAAGAAAACAAAATAAAGAGATTTTTTAAATTCCCCCCTTTTTCCATGCAACCATTTTGTTCTAAGACGCGCTGTACATGCCCCAGAAGGCAAACAGCCCACTCTCCCTGATAATTTTTTCTTTCTTTTGATTTTCATTAATTAATCAAATTTTTAATTTTTTTTTATTAATTATTTTACAAAATTTCACACCGCAAGACAAGACAAGACATTAATTTGTTTTCGCGTATTAAGGGCAGATGAAGCATAAAATTCAAAACGATTAAATATTATGAGGCGGCTGGCTTGTATTTCATAATTTTTTTTTTCATAATGTAGTTACGAAATTCCGATTCTTTTTTTTCCACTGCCAAGAATATTTTATTCGTACGTAATTGTTTAAAATGGATTTTATTTTAATTTTAATTTTAAATTCATTACAATTACCATAACATAACCTAACAATTATTTTTTTTACAATCCACGAACTAACACTTTTAAAACCTGACATTGAAGGAATTCTTTGTTTTTGTTTTTGTTTTTGTTTTTGTTTTTGTTTTTGAGAAACAGATTTAGTGCCGCTTACTTTTGAAAAAAAAAACAGAAAATTTAAGAATTTACTTAAGCTTGGCTTTAGCCAAGCTAGTAAGCGTAGTTAATCAGTAATTAATTGTTATTAATTTTATGTTTTGTTTTTTTTTATTTTTCTTTTAAACTTCAAAAGTGTTTTCCTTTGTTTAAATAAATAATTAAAATAAAATTAAAATTACTTGTTTTTTTTTTTTTTTTTGTTGATTTTCTTCAATACAAAACACGAGTTAATGCCACTTCAATTTGCCACTTTATTCTGAAGAAGATAAACCAGAATGTAATGCCGAAACAATTTAAAATCATTTTCTGATTATTATCGACGACAAAATAATTGCCTTAAAAAAAATAAAATTAAAAATCAAAACAATTACCATACATTGTAGAAAAAATTAATTCATGGCTCTGCCGCTATAATCTGGAGATATTTTTCCTGTAACAGTGAGATAAGTTTCAAGGCTCCACCATAAAGTGTTTGATAGAACGTTGATGCAAACGTATTATATTTCAGGGGCTAAAAATTAAAAATTCTTTGAACTTTTAAAACAAATCTTTGGAAAGGGAGTTTTTAGAGAGAAGCCTTAATAGCAGCTGTTCAAAAGAACATAAAGTACGCAGTGCTTGGTGTATATCGGGTTATCTATTTAGTGATTTCAAAACGGTCTGGCAAGAATGCCAGATGAAGTATCTACAAAAGATCACGCAAAATTAGTACAATAAAGGCCAATTATAATGCCAAAAGTTTACAATTTCTGGTTTACATTTCTAAGCCATAAACCTTTTAGTCAGGATTACCACCTACTTTCTCATACCACTCATGTTATGTGCATTAATTTTATCCATAAAGGGCGGAACCTATAAATGGTGACTTTGAAAGAAGTCCAATTTGAGATAAAAATTTGCGCGCTCATAACCTAGAACTTAAGTTTCTCAAAAATCTGTCA
>QOCX01000072.1:545968-619266 GCA_005959815.1 Sarcophaga bullata
TTTTTTTTTTTTTTTTTTTTTTTTTTTTTTTTTTTTTTTTTTTTTTTTTTTCTAGAAAATCTCATCATAAATGTTGTCATCATTTTGATCATCTTCTATTCGTAATAATAATCGTGTTTCGTAATTGTGTTGCTTTTAAATCAAGATCAAGTGGCTGGCTTCTCGTTCAGATGATTGCATTTTCTGATAATGATTATTAAATGATGTTTTTGTTTTGTTTTTGTAACTTTTAAAATCATTAGAAATCCATTAATAACAATTGTAATAATTTAATTATATTCTTCAGTATATTTTCAGACACTTTATTCCTACTATTCGTGTTGGAAAGAATATCAAAACAAAAAAAACAACAAGATTTTAATCAGAAATACGATTATTTAGTAAGAAGTTTAAAAGGGACAAATCACGTGAAGTTGAGACACACAAAAACAAAAAAAATACGAATTTAATAACAGTTTAATGTGAGTTTAAATTGAAATTAACTGTTATTACCAGAGCAACAAAATAGAGAAATTAAAAAAAATTATTTTGAAGAAACTACACACCAGCATTTTATCTGTTTGTCTCACGTTGGGCATATGTTAGGTTAGGTTACAAGAGCCGCTCGCATTTAGTGTGTCCGCTCGGAGGTCCTCTGGGTTATTCTGACCCTTAAAGTAATTATCAAATGAAAGATCCGAAAAAGTCATTAAAGTTCTTTCTAAAGCAGAATGTAAACGAAAAAGTCTTTAAAGTTTCTCCTTAAAGCAGAATGTATACGAGTGGACAATAGATTTTAATCTGTTAGGAGAACTAAAGTCTGCATTCGTAGGCAGAAAACTTTACTAAGGGCACGGCTGTTTAATAAAATCGGTGACGTAATATATTTTTTCAGCCAAGCGAATACATTGATCCTATGCTCAACTTGTGGTCTTTTCGACAAGTTGCGGAGTATAGCTACATGCTGAATTACGAACATAGTATACGAAAGAAAAAAAAATATCCCATCCAGTTGGAACATGAATAATAGGGTCCAGAACATGCAACTCAAAAATCTTAAACACAATTTTTCAGTCGGAACTTTGCGCAATCATGAAAATCAATGAAAACATTACATAACACAATTGGTCATTACAACCCTTTAGTTAGTATTACAACCTAGCTTCTTACACCACTTATGTTGTGTGAGTTAATTTTATACATGATTAACAATACCTACAGATTTCAAGTCGATTCCGAATGCCAGATTTTGTTGAGAAACTTTTCATAGCAATTTTATTTACTCTCAGGGTTTTTGTCAAAAAACTGCTGAGAGGAAGTCGCCTAAGAAATATTCTACAATTTTCGTTTTGATATCTGACCTGGGGTTTGAACCGTGGCCTTATGTCTAATAAGCCAACACGCTAACTACTAGACTGCGGTGACTTCTACTCCTATGGGAGTAGAATAAAGAAAAAGAACAAATCAGTTTGATCTAAAGGCCTTCAGCGGTTATACATTTACGCCCAGGTCATTAAAGGAAAACTACAGGGCGCTCAGCAACCAGGCAACTTAAATTTTTTGCTGTTTTCTCTCTTTCTCTCTCTCTCTCTCTCTCTCTTTCTCTCTGTCCCATCTCTTTGCTTCCTTCCTTTTTCTTTCCCCACAACAAACACAATGAATCCCTCAATCTCCGGTTATTTTTGTATTTGTATGGCAGTAACATAATTGGCCATTACAACCCTTTAGTCAGTATTACAACCTAGCTACTTACACCACTTATGTTGTGTGAGTTAATTTTATACATGAGTGACAAGACCTATAGATTTCAAGTCGACTCCGAATGCCAGATTTTATTAAGAAACTTTTCATGGCAATTTTATTTACTCTCAGAGAGAAATTTGTGTGGCAATACACATCCTGAAACCTACCTATGTAACTAACTACTTAGATATGGGTTCCAGGGCATGTCAGTTTAAAAAGGAACGAGATTCCAGGCATCTATGCCTAGTGTAGACCTACTCCTATCTTTTGATTTCAACAAGAGGCTTTCTGAAAGGAAAGAAAAAAATGCGGATCATTTATTGTGGGGAATTATTGCGATGAAAACACCGACCAATTTTCCACTTGACGCTTGTAGAGCTGCCATCTTGCTCTGAAATCAAACAGCAAAATCTAGAGAACTTTTTCGGAAAACTTACAGGTCAGGCATGCCCGCAATAAACAATTGTATAGGATAGGCATATTCGATGTTGATACCTACTAAGAGTCAGAGAGTTTATCCTTCCTGGTAAACATGACTTCCTGAAACTTTCAATGAACTGATGGGAATGATCCTCTGACGCACTAAATGTGTGATGAACAATAGATTAAGCAGGTGGCAGCGACCGTTTTTACTTTTACTTTACATGGTAGCCAGAAGTAAAGGAGGGGAACGCTTCTCAATGAGCCTGTAAGTTTTTACGTCTTAGTCAAAAAGTGGTTGCACCTCTTTCGTAGTTCTTTTAACTTCCCCTGTTTGCTCAAGGTTTCTCTGAGGAGTTTTCCTTTCTCGAAGTGGACAACTCTCTTTGAAAGACGTTAATAGAGCATCAGTAATATTTCTTGCATCTTTTAAGAATTTAAGTACTTGAGTGTCTCTTTGATCAAACGCAAAATATAATAGTTCAGAGAACTTCACATTAAATTCTCTTGGTTATAAGATCAAGGGCTTCTGACCCTAGCTGGGGAGACTGCATATAATTCACGAGTAAGTGAATCAGGGCTTGACAACGGCCAATTTGTTTGTTTTGCAAGTTCTTCACATCTTTTCCAATGTAAACAGCGTCAAATCAAATGCATTTTTGGTTCCCTTTCAGAACCTATACAAAGTTGAGAAGAAAGTACAAAAAATATGTTGATCTTGTTCAAAACTATTCGTTACGATGGCACAAAGCTTTCTTACACCATGCCTTTCATAAATGATTGAAATTGTCTTTATCTTTTAGGAATTCCTTAAGCAAAATCTTTAGATTGCTTATCTCCACTTATTATTAACTTATCGACTATTGTTTATCACACCAATTTTTTTTATTAATTTTTTTTTTTATTAACAGGCATGACGTCCAATGAAGTTTTTATAAATTCATGCACGGCACAAAAACACATCACACGCTTACCAACTTATAAATATTCCTCCATGACTTGACAATTCAGTTTTTATTTTATTTGCTGACTATAATAGTCAGTCTTTTGATGAATTGAAATAAAAAGAAAATAATAAAAAAAACAAAAAAAACTAAGAATAATTGGAAATATGAAAACAGAATTAATGAAGACTAAAAGAATTGCGCAGTTAATAAAAGGAAATTCTTTCTTGCCCAATCTTGTAGCACAGAGTAAAAAAATAGCAAATAATCAAAATTAACGCTTTTTGAATAAAGATGGAAATAAAAATTAACCACACTGTACACCATAATAGGCGGATCAGATATACGATTATTGAATAACAATTTTAAATCTTTCATTTATAAAGACCAAATGTTCTGTCTGACAATTGTTTGCTTTTTTTTTTTTTTGTTTGTGATCAACGTTGTAGTTTAGTAGGTAGTATAGTATTTTATTAGCCATGAGGCCTCAATTCAAACCCCTGGTCAGATATCTTCAATTAAACGAAATATGAAAAAATATTTCTTGTGCGACTTCCTTTCAGCAGGTTTCTGGCAAAAAAAACTCTGGGAGTAAATCAGAATTGCCATGAAATGTTTCTCAACAATCTGCTATTTAAAGTCGACTTTAAAAACTGTAAGTCCCGCCACTCATGTATAGAATTAACACAAACAACATAAGTGGTGTGAGAAACTAGATTGTAATCTTGAGGGTGAGAATTGTGTTTCGCTGTCAAGCTAAGACAGTTTTAAGAAGCAAGGAGATTCTTAAAGCGGACGCAGAAACCAGCCATGCTCATCAATCCTGCTATTGGTCTGTTCTGGTTTTCAGATCGCAAGATATATGAAAAAGACGTACCTTACAGAAACCAGAAATTGGCTAATCATGCCTCTAAGAATGCTAAATAAGTTGATGGAAGAAAAATTTGAATTAGACAGTCAATAAGTATTGTACCTCAGCTTAGAAGGAAAACGAATCAGTCGACCTCCATTTTGAGTAGTCGGGTTTTCAGTTGGCATTCATAGACTACGGAGAGGCTTTTATGCCTTGAACCACTCAACCATATGAATGCAATCAGTAGAATGTAATGGTGTTGCTGAAATATCCATATAAACTTTCTGAGTGAGACAACTAAAATTAGCTCAGGCGTACGTCAAGATTGCATATACCTCCTCCGCTTCTTAACATTGTGATGAGTATAGCGATTACTTATAGAATTGGTATTACTACCTTTGCTTACTTTCTCATAAATTTCAGAGAAGAAAACTTTGTATATGCTGGCCAAGAATTGTTCTGATCAGAGACTAAAGCTGGATTCACCCATGGATTCACAATTTTTTTATATGGAGTTTGACGTTTGTCAAACAAACATATGGCAGCCTTGTTTTTCCAGAACAATTGTACGAAGTGGTGAATCTTTTCAGAACAAATTCTCAAAGAACTAAAATTATTTCGGAACAAACATTTTGTTCCGCAATCATGGGTGAATCCAGCTTAACAGTTCACACATGCTACAATCGGAAAAAACAAAGGGATTTGGATGGATCAGGCATCGAGAAAACAACCCACATACATTGCAAAATGCCATACCTTGGAGCTCGCAAGTTAGTAGATAAAGACTTCGACTACCATATGCATGGAAGTTTCAACTATCTGTGTGGCTTGATACATACATAACATACATACATAATTAACCATTACAACCCTTCAGTCAGGAATACGGCCTAGCTTCTCACACCACATTAGTTTGTGTGTGTTAATTTTATACATGAGTGGCAGGACCTACAGTTTAAAGTCGAGAGGAAACCGCCGCCGAAGAAATATTTTTTTCATATTTCGTTTTATTTTTTTTTTTGATGTCTAACCGGGGATTCGAACCCTGGCCTTTGGTCTAATAAGCCAACACACTACTACTAGACTACGACGACTTTGGGTGCTACGCTAGTTGTAATAATAAAAAGCATAATACATGTCATGTATGCCTTAAGTACTACATTTTATATCAAAAAAAATTGGGTCCCAGTGAATTTGTTTTCCATGGGCCTCAGAATGCTCCCTACAAAGCTGAAAGAAAAGCTGCATAGAATGAACAAATTGAGCTATAAGCATACGAAATATTTTCTGAAATTATAGAATATCTCGAGCATAAACTAGGCAAATAGTAGCCCACTAACTGAATTCGAATTTCATAAATATTTCCATTGGATTTCCCCAAATGCCACGAACAATAATTCTGAACGCCTTTTGTAATTGAAATTCTTATTACTTTCGTTTTTAATTTTCACTTTCCTTAATTTTTGTTGTTGTTTCGTATTGAAAATATAATCTAAACATGCCATAATATTTGTAATTATGGACACGTGCAATCAAACAATCACCGGGAGGGTAATGTAAATTCCAACATTCTATTTTATTTTAGTTGGATTATGAAATATTGAATTTGATTACTTTTTTATTAAAAGTAAATGTCTTTTTCAAACTGCATCGATCAATAGCTGGAATTGCCTGTCATCTATCCATGCATCCACAATTGATTCTTTGGAAAATCACAAATCAACCTTTCTCCACAAAAACAATCGAATGAAATGTGGGTTGAGGGTTGCGCAGTAATTAATACAGATGTTGTTGTCGTTCACTTTTCATTCTTCATTTCTTATTTGAAATTAAATTAATTTTTTTTTATTAGCAAATTAAACAATAATTAAAACAAATAACACTCACTGTCAATAGTTAATTAATGGGAAAACAGACTAACTGGTGGCACATTTATGGGGGGGATATTTTGTTTTAAAAACGTTTATAAAATAATAGGATTATGGCTGTTAAGTGTAATGATTGTGGCGGCTAATTGCTTCAAATGCAAATTGGATTAATCAAATCAAAAACAGCTGGAATTTTTATTACAAGATACTTTACATCTAAAACTAAAACAAGTTTCAAGTTTGTTTAAATAACAAAATATGATGATAAAGTACGTTTGAACACATTGTTGCCATTCCATATACGTAATTGGTCTTTACAACCCTTCAGTCAGTATTACGACCTATCTGCTCACACCGTTCATGTTGTGTGTCTTTATATTATACATGAGTAGCGGGACTTACAGTTTAAAGTCAATTCCAAACGACAGATTTTTGAAAAAAAATTTCATGGCAATTTTATTTACTCTCAGAGCTTTTGATAGAAATCTGCTGAGAGGAAGTCGCCGTTGAAATATTTTTTCATATTTCGTTTTCTTAGAGATGTCTGCTCTAGGGTTTGAACCAAGGCCTCATATCTTAGAAGCCAACACATTACCTACTAGACTACGGTGACTTGAATTAGTGACTTCAACTAAAGATTTCCATAAAATATTCAGTCTGTCAAGTGCCCGTAATGCTTAATTTAAGCGGCTAATAATGTCGGCTTTGATCACCTCTCAGGAGTACTCTCCCGATAGCAAAGCGCGTAGACATACTCAGTAGACTCTTTATAGTATCAGGTATTCCACTGCTATTTGGCGAATTTATTTTCACGATAATATTCTTAACCTCACTTATTTTATTTCCAGACCTACAGTGCAACCAAGCAGGCATGTATGGTGTGTATAATTTAAATTCTCTCATCTGCTTTGCAGTCTTTACCTTTGGCATCGCATAGTTTTGATGGCAGCTTAAGAGGAAAAATTATATCATGAATCCTTGCCGTGAGTAGAGGGTGATTGTTTGCAAGCATTATTCCAAACAAACAAAGAAGGTTAGAGGAGAGTAGGTGTATGGTGTAGAGTAGAGTAAAGAGCCATGTTGTTTAGATGGCATGAACTCTTACCACTGTAAACAAGTGATGATTATTTTCAGGCATTGGATTGCGTAATTGGATTTGCCATTTATGCTTGCCTTCAATTCGCTTTATTATGATTGTAAGTGTCAAAAGAAGCATTAAAATGGAGCAGATTAGTAGAGTGTACGTGTATAGTGTAGAGTAAAGACATTGTGGGAGAAGAGCAAGATATCTTATCTTTGAAAGATTACTGAAACATTATTCTGGTTAAGAATTGGCCGGCCTCACAGATTGCATTCGATCGGCCAATTGTGCAATCTTTTTCGGGCATATGGCATTTCGAATGTTGGCCTTCAAATGCTCAGAATAGTTTCTCGTTTGTAGGCATAACACTTTCTTTACGACGCCGCATAAAAAAATAGTCAATGGTGCCAAATTCAAGCTTTGGAGGCAATTGAATCCCATTTTCGGCTGATTAAATGCCATTAAACGTTGTGTCGCAATATAATCGATTGTGGCATGAGATAAGTGGAAGTTGCATCATCCTTTTGGAATCCAAAAATCGTTCACATCAATTACCTGAAGGTGGGTACAAAAGAATCGGATACAAAATTGTTGAGATAGGGTCTCCATTGGACCTTTATTTCAAAGAAATTATGGGCACTTTACCTCTAATCCAGTAATGTACTGTACGTATATCAGCTTTTTTTTGTTTTTAGTTTTAGGTATTGCAGAAAGAATTCATTTTTGAGCCTCCCTATTCGTACAGCTAAATGACTTTCATGTCTTCTTTATGTAAACAGAATAATATTTAATGTTCATCTAGCCTAGATCTGCCTACAATTTTTTTTTTTAATTTCACTACTGTACTGCAGTACTGTATAATTAGTAGTCATTGTCAAGTGTTGCCATTGCATTAAAATGTTTCCAGCATTAAGCAAAGTAAGCAAGCCGGATTTAAAATTGAAACCGATTGATGGCTTAACAGTTATTTTAAGCTTACTTAATAAAACAAAAACAAAACAAAAAAACAAAACTTATTTGTTGTAATAAATTAATTAAATAAATCGAAAATAACATGATGATGATATTACAAGTTCACCACAAGCGAAATGTTACACACTTGACAGTTGACAGTTGAGAGACAAAAACTATTTACGATTTTTTGTTTTGTTTTTTCTTTTTTTTAATTTATTGGTCACTCAACTTTCCTATTTCATTACATTACAGGTCATAACGTTAGAAACGTTAGAAGTGGCGATCATCGTTAATGTTATAACAATAAAATGAAATAAAATTTAAAATTATATTGTGATCAATAAAAAATTAAAAAAAATCAACAAATAAATTATGCAATAAATTAAAATTAAAAAAATAAAAAAAAGAAGAAAAATCGTGATCTTTTTATAACATTCAACACAATAAATCAATAACAAAAAGTGTCTAAGGCACCAGATGAATATTAAATGGGAATGGAAATGGAAATGGGAATGGGAATGTATTTCTCCGTTTAATTATTCTGATTAACAATTCATAACCGATTGCGATTGAGGTTTCGGGATTGAATTAATTGACAAATTCTTCAATTTACGGATGCCTTTTGAACGTTACAACGTTTGCGCGACTTTAAAATGACGTCGTTTTTGGTCGCATGTCGGATAGCCGGCGGCAGTTAAAATGTTCGTGCGCCCTTTGCTCAAAATAAAACAGCTGCAGTTTAATTATAAAATTGTTTTCTTTTCTTTTCTTAAATTTTTATTTAAAAACACTTTAGTAAAACGCAAAAGCAGCCGATGGCAGCTTAATAATAATGAACACACAAAAAGTACGCCTGATTTGTTTAAAAATACTCGTAATTTTATTTATTTTAAATATTTATTCCAATTCATTATAATCTTTATTCGTTTTTATACGAATAATCATATGAATTGACACGAATAATTAAATCAATAAAATAAAACCAAACCGGAGAAGGAAGTTCACATTTAAATTCACACACATTCCTCAACTCTAAACGTCAACCATATATGGACGTCATTCAGCAACAGCAAAAACATCAAATTATGAATTTAAAAAATGCTTATGAACGCCCACTCGCTTATCGTGTACATATATAAACAAAAAATATTTATAATTGAGCGCTTGTCAGACGGACGGAATAGTGTGTGTCCAATTTGAAGAAAATATTTCACTTTCTTTGACTGTTGCCGAAAACGTTTTAAATGCGAAAATTCTTAACACGTTAAAAATTCAAAAATTAAACAATTGAGAATTGGTTGCTGTGCAAACAAATAACAGGGATCGGCGACTGAATTATTGACAATTAAAATATACGAACTTACAAGGTCGATTCCCTAGAAGTATCCTTCTTGGTACATTGTATTGAGTCTACAAAAACCGTTATGGGAAG
Source organism: Sarcophaga bullata (assembly GCA_005959815.1). NCBI lineage: Eukaryota > Metazoa > Arthropoda > Insecta > Diptera > Sarcophagidae > Sarcophaga > Sarcophaga bullata. The sequence continues at coordinate 555,243 of QOCX01000072.1, forward strand.
AGATGAAACACATTAGATTTCGAAAAAATTTCATTGTAAGGAACAAAAACAATTTCAGTGTATTAACTGTATAACCTAAAGCGCTGGATATATTTGTGGGAAACAAGACATTGTATTTCACTAGATCAAACACACGCTACATTGAGACGGTGCTTCAGAAGTGTCCAGGGAGTGTCAGCTTTGTTAAATCAAAGCTCATTAAAGCACACACAACAGCCCAAATAAAGCCTGACTCGACAAACAGCAGTTACAGTTAGCTCGGATATTGACAGCTCAGTTGAACTCCTTTAGAGCCAGAGAGGGACATTCTTACATCAAATGGACAATATTCTCCTCAATCGATCTACAATATTTATAGAAATCATTCACTGGTAAACGAAGTCTCTCTGTATGTCTATCAATTACATAATGTCCCGTGAGGATAGATGCAGTGACAGAGATCCAATTTAAATAGTTGACTGGTACGCTTTATATCCTATAAACCTCAGTGAGTCGGGAAATGAAATCAGATTCGTTCTTAGTCCAAGATTTGTCAGCGGCAAATAAAGGTCTTCGATGCCTAGCGAGGTTATAGGCGCCAGTATTGAATGTAGCGGATTTTTATCGTCTAAAACCTAAGAAACCTAGCTACTCCTTCATTAATTACCATTTTCAACAGTCCTTTTGCGTGTTATCGGTGGACCGTTTGACTGATTTAATGAATTCTCTGATTTTTTTCACTAGCATCACTTTTATGATATCATTTGCAAACAGGATTTAACTGATCATAGTTTTCACCTTCATTTGAAATTCACAAACGCAACAACATCCCGAACCTTGTTTTCATATTGTCTTTACGGGTTTCTCGGTAAACTCCCGTTCCCGGAGTGAAACATGATAATTTCAGTAACGACTGTGTTGTGTCCAGGAACTAGTTTAACGTCCCCATAATCTCAATTAACCTACGTTTGCTATTTCCGTTGAATACGTTTGCACTGTGCGGGAATTTCGTCTTAAAATTTTTGGGATTTCCTTTACTAGATGGTATAACTGGAGCACTTCCCGCCATATCTAAGGGAATAATTTCTGTTTCTAGCAGCTTCAAAAGATATGTTGTTATGTCCACTCTACACTCTTAAACAGATTCTTCTAAAATATATACTCCTTAGCTGAATTTTTTAGGATTTCTTATCTTACAGGCTCATAGTACATCTATGACAGGGATTACCATTTCATAGCACAATTGTGCAGAGAGAATTCACACATATTGCTTATGCTCTTTTATTTAGTCGTCGATCAGATTGCGGTGAGTGCACATGTTTGAGGATGCTATGACATTCAGGTTTACAAGTCGCCGTAGTCTAGTAGGTAGTGTGTTGGCTTATTAGACGAAAGGCCAGGGTTCGAATCACCCGCTCCAGGACATCAAAAACGAAATATGAAAAAAATATTTCTTCGGCACTTCCTCTCAGCAGATTTCTGGCAAAAACTCTGAGAGTAAATAAAATGCCATGAAAAGTTTCTCAAAAAAATCTGTCGTTCGGAGTCGACTTTAAACTGTAGGTCCCGCCACTCTGTATAAAATTAGCACACACAACATAAGTGGTGGTATGAGAAGCTAGGCCGTAATCCTGACTGAAGGGTTGTAATGGCCAATTATGTATGTTATGTTATGTATGACATTCAGGTTTACACTCAAAAAATATTTTAAATATAAAATATTTTAAAAATTCTTTTATTAAAATCCAATTCCTTATATGTTCTTAAAAGACATTTTAAGACATTTAAATGATAAGGAAAGGGGACAGATTTTTTAGACATAAAATAACTTTTTTTGGAAAAATTAAAAGGTTTTTTAATAGTAGGTGAGGAAATTTATGAACCAAAAGTAGCACCTATTAAATATCCGAAAACATGCCCTAATTTTTGAGTCAAAAATGTATAACTTTATGTATGTTGACGAAATGAAAATCAAAACAGCGTATATTACTAACATTTTTCTTTGACAGTACATAAATAAATTCTCTCAATTTATTTTCTCTCTCTTGCTCACTAGTGCACAATCAAAAAATTTTTAGTAACCCCTGATCTATGACGACAATAGTCTCTTACTCTACTTTAGCTTGGAAACGTTCCCTCATAAAACTCTTGTAGTCAACTCTTGTGGGAGAGACGACTGTAAACGCTTAGATATTTGATGGAATCTTCGGAGTTTATATCGTTTCTACTAAATCGTATCAGAGTCTTCCTATTACGCTTTCGATTTATGAGAACATATGTTCATCAAGCATATTATTTTACCATTACGGGTGATTATTTGTTAAGAAAAAATTTAAAACGTACATCAGGTTACATTGCATCCGTCCGAATGTAATTAAATTACAAGCTTAATGCCACTTAATATACAGCACCCAAGAAAATAATGTTTTACGATGTTTGTGAAGCCCAATAACGTCATTGGAATCAGAATCATTTGTCAAAAGTCTTAACGTTGATCAAAACCATCGTTTTAAAATTTCGAACGAACAAAAAAAAAAAAAAACTTCGTATTCCGGCCATTAACTGGCGCTTAATGACCTACTGTTTTGAATAAATTTTGTTATCGGAATTTTATTTTTATAATCTGTAACAGTGTAACAACACAAGAGGAAATCTCCATCTACCTGCCCGATCTAAATGAAATCTTCTTTTGCGTTTTGCGATGTTAAAAATAGAATGACAAACGCAACCAACAGTTGCAGCCGTAGCTGTAATGGTGATGGTGATATCTGGTCTTGGCTCAGGCTGTTTTTAGGTGTTAAAAATATGTTTTTTGTTTTGCTTCTTCTTTTTATTTTTATTCAAAAAACAGTATTAAAATAACAGAAACAAGATTTCTTGTTTTTATTTGCGTGTTTGCTGTTGAAAAACTCTCACTTCACCTGCGGCTAAATCTTGTCACAGTGTTTAGTGGTGATCGCTGATAATAATTTCAGATTTTTTGTTTGTTTTTTTCTTTCTTTCTTTCTTTCTTTTCGATGTTTCGATCTTTTTTTTTTATTATAATCAGTTTTGATTTATAAAACAAGTGATCGAATTTCAAGTCATTAAGAAAACTAGACACACTCAATTCATAACATTTAAGCCATTCATTCGGAGCGTTTTTTTTTTCATTCATTCATTCATTCATTCACACTTCATTTGTATGGTTAATGCCAACATACGAATGAATGAACAAACAAAGCGAATCGTTTCGATAAGAGCGACAATAAATAAAATATAATTCGAAATGATATATTTTTCTTTAAAATCTATCAGGTGTAGTAAATAGAAAACCATTGTCATAGTATAAATGCTGACAAATGGAAAAAGAGTCTCTCACAAATAAAAAATTTGAATAGCGTTTGTAATCATGAACCATTTTTATTTCGATAACATTGCATTGGAAATTTTGATATCAAAGCACAAATACTTTCTTAATTAGTCAGAGTTCAACCCTTCAGTCAGTATTACGACCTAGCTTATCACACCACCCACGTTGGGTGTGTTCATTTTATCCACAGGTGGCGGGACCTGCGGTTTAAAGTCATCTTCGAGCGATACATTTTTTGAGAAACTTTTGTTAGCAATTTTATTTGGAGGAAGTCACACATAATTGCACATTACAACGCTTTAGTTAAGATCACGACCTAGCTTATCACACCACCCATGTTGGGTGTGTTAATTTTATCCATGAGAGGCGGAAACTACAATTTAAAGTTGAGTCCGAACTACAGATTATTGAAAAATTTTCATGGGAATTTTATTTATTCTCGAGAGTTTTTTCGGAAATCTGGTGACAGGAAGTCACCGAAAACTATTTGTTTCATATTTGGTTTCGTTTCGAGATGTCTGACCTGGAGTTTGAACCCCGGCCTCATGGCTAATAAGCCAATACACTACCTACTAGACTACGGCGACTTAAGGATCTAAACAACTCTCGCTAAAAATACTCTACTTCATCGTCACAGTGTACTATTTTGCGAGCTGGTTGGTATTCAGGTTCTTTCTCCTCTATTACTCTTCCTTTCCCACATTGATTGCACTCCAAATTGGCTTCTAATGTTAGTACAGTTGTTGGTACAGTTGGTGAACGCTTGCTAGTTCTATTGTCAGCATGCGATCATGAATTTCTATTTCATAGGACATACTTCGAGTATCAAGCCTTTAAGCAAAACGTGTTTCTCGGTTTCATGCTGTTGGAGTCGACAAACTGAGATGCCAAAAACGATGAAGTAACTGCTATAATCACTATGTACTGGAATCATACAAAACTTCCAATGCAATAATCTAAACTTTCAATATCTGTCGTTGGCAGATCAGTGAGATTATCTGCGTAATGAAAGTTTAGGTGCTTTCTTCTCTTTCGCCATAACTCTGGGCACGTTAACCAAAGAAGTAAGTTTGTTTAGCGGGTAGCTTTCCATTCACAAGCAAGTTTACTCGGTGGCTCATATGGCCATTGATGTCACACTGTGTGAGGTTTATAGTAACCGTTGACCATATGGCCAAGACCGATACAACTCGTATGAATAAGAATACAATATCCAGTAGTGACTTCGGCTACTTCGAAAGCCTATTACTTTAGAGTTTGAGCAGACTTTCTGTGCGCTCTTTTTTAGTTTTGATCAGATTTGCTACACTACCTATATCCCAAGCTACAAACATTAACGAAGCCGACTACTGTATTATCAATTCAGAACTTGAAAGCTCTCAACGGAGCTTACAATGTAGACATGTCACCCAGGCAAGTTCAATGCCTGCAACTCTGCCATTTTTCACGAATTCTAATATCCGGTTATCCACATGGATGTGAAAATCGTTCACTATTTTGAGAGTCGACAGCTCCAATCCATTCGAGAAATTGTATTATTAGAACCCTGTGCCCTGTCATTCGCCAGCCCTATCCGCTTTCGAATCATCTTCGAATTATTGCACAGAATTCGCCAATCCCTACAGCTACCGAAACATTTCTTTAGTGAATGATAAAAAGCGGATTACTTACGGTAATAATGTGCGAAAAAAAAATCACGGAAGAAGTTTCGCAGACAGTGGCAACGTTAGCAATGTTCTGCGTTTGTGAAATTAGATAGAACGTGTTTATCAACGGTTTCTAAAACCTGATCAAATGATTGATTCTGATCTCAGATGTTATTGAAATTGAAGCAAGCAATTCAATTAAAAGCACCAGAATTGACCACTAGAAAAGGACTTTGTTGAGTCATGACAACGATAGACCACACACATCTTTATTGATTCTACAAAAAAAACTGGGAGAGCTTGGATGCAATGTATCTTGCATGATCGAACATTTGTTCCTATCTCTGCAGAACATAGCAATCCCTGGGGAAAAATAAAGACGACGGCATATAAAAAGGACACATTCACGATCTTCTCAAGATCCTACGCTGCTTATAAAATCAATAGGAACACACAAAGAAAGATGACCACATTAGTGTTGAAAGTTGTATGCATATTGTAGGGCACCTTTCCCTATACATACTATCTTTAATTAATAATAAACATACTAAAATTCGCATACGGTATACACATGTAACGCCTTGTATCTGGGGGCTTTTTTCTTCTTCTTTTCACACTTAAAACGTGTATTTTCTTCAAATGGTTTGAAGTTTTTTTTTTATAAGAAAAAAATTTAGTTTTTGCGACAAGTTCACGGCTTGTCATTGATAATTTTTTTTTTGTTTTTTTATGATGTCCATTGTTTTTAATTTTTTTGCTTTTTAGCATCATCTTTCAAAAAAAAAAAAATTAAATAAAATATATTGCTTACACACAATGTATGCATGCATGTAGGTATTGTTGTGCGTTAATTAAAATAAAACAACAACAAAAAATATTAATTAATAAACAAACAAGCACACGCTAAAGAAATGAAGGTGTGAAGATTATAATGAAAAAAAAAAATGTCATGTTTCAGCGGTCATTTTGACAGGTTAATGTCAGAAGGAAGAAATCGATTGAGTTCGCTTGCATTGAAACCCCACCCAATATTTGGGAAGTAGAAACTCAATTATTGCATAATTTCAAGTGATTTCAACACTTCGCAGATTACGTAAATTAGGATTAACTGTAAAGAGGATCCGGTTAAAAGGTATTTAAAGGGAAAGCGTTAAACGAGTTCAATTTTGAACATGTTGACTTCGTTTCGGAAATTGCAATTATTGGAGCAAAAACAGAACGAAAGCTGCAAAGAGATAGTGAAGGCACTGAATATTACCAATATGAGAGTTTGAAAACATTCAGAAAAAGTCTGGCTACTCCAAAAAAAAACTCGTCATTTAAATGCCAAAAAAAAAAACAATCGTTAACCCAGCATCACAACCGACCAAAATAGATTTCTTTGTGAGACGTGTCGAATACCATTTTGACGGGCCTTTTCTTTACGTTTGACAGATGCCATGTTAGCCTTTCGGCTTAAATAGCCTACTGACTTACGTTCTAATCTGCGAGAGCAAGGATTGTGTAGCAGATTACCAGAGACTATGGTCTGCTAGCACTAGTCTTTAAAAGAATAAGAAACCAATTTGCTGCTCCCCAATAACTTGCTTTCCAGCATTCCCATAATGTACGGCATAAGTTGAAGGCGTTTTCTAAGTATTGATCTGCGTTAAAAAGAGGAGGCGAGTATTTTCCTGCCTGCCGGAAGAACCTAAGTAGGCTTTTAGAAATGCATTGGTATTGGCAGCATACGAAGCAACGAGTTTGCAGATGAGTTAGCATTTAATAGAGCAATAAAGTTCATTGACCTGATGTATCTAAGGCCTCCTTTCCAAGATAAAAAACATTTTATTGATCGGGTAGGAAGTAGACATTTCTCGAAAATATACTAGAAATTGTAAAATTTCTGAATCTGAATAGCAAATCCATTAAGATCTTGATAGGTTTTTGCGGGGTGCTTTGAACGCAAGCTTAATACGTGCTTGAGACTCTCTTCTTCTGTATAAGAAGTAATGTGGAGAAGCCTGAAGCCGTCAAACACGTTATATTCTGATATGTGAGAGAATCAAGAATCTAGCAGAAGGTTTCTTCAAGTTGAAGTTGAAAGGTTGTCCTCTGTTAGCGATTCTGTGTTACAAATTTCATCTCTAGCAACTGTTTCTTGTGAGACAACAAAGTTTCTTACCTTCAACTTTGATTATATACGTACATAAACGGTCACTACAACTCTTTAGTCAGGATAGCAACCTAGTTTCTCATACCACTTGTGTTGTGTGCATGAGTGGCGGGCCCAGCAGTTTAAAATCGACTCCGAACGAAAGGTTTTTGAGAAACTTTCCAGAGCAATTTTGTTTACTCTCACGTGCTTTTGTCAGGAATCGGTTGAGAGGAAGTCGCTGAAGAAATATTTTTTCATATTTTTGTCTTACTGGAAATGTCTGATGATGGGTTTAAACCGTGGACTCACATCTAATAAGCAAACACACTACCAACTAGACTACGACTTCCACCTCAATCGCTTCAGCACTTTCTCACTCTCTCTCTCTCTTTCTTCGTATTTGCTTCTGATATGGATCTATTCGTACTTTTTCTTTTTCTTTACATATCCTTTCTTCTCCCTTTTTGACATTTTTGTTGTACTTTAACGACCGATCCATTGTACCTCTTTTTTGGTCTGCTTCTGTACAGCAGTCGTCATAGTCTAGGAGGTAGTGTCTTGGCTTATTAGACGAAAGGCCATGGTTCGAATCCCAGGTCAGATATCAAAACGAAAATACGAGAGTATTTCTTCTCTCACTTCCTCTCAGCAGATTTCTGGCAAAAGCTCAGAGAGTAAATAAAATTGCCATGAAAGGTTTCTCAAAAAATCTGTCATTTGGAGTCGACTTTAAATTGTAGGTCCCGCCACTCATGTATAAAATTAACACACACAACATAAGTGGTGTGAGAAGCTAGGCCGTAATCCTGACTGAAGGATTGTAATGGCCAATTATGTATGTATGTATGATTCTCTGCAGCTGCCTGTGTAACTTATCCTAACCTAATTCAAAAAGTACGGTCCGGTCTAATTGTAAATATTGTTCCAATGGCATATTTAATATAAACATTGAGGAAAAGTTGTATTCTTAAAGTTTTTAATACAATTTTTTATAAAAACTAACCCACAAATACTTTTTATTATACCCAATATAATGTATATATTACTTGTATGGGTATTTTTAACACACTTTAAACTAATTCCACATTCAGTTCGTTATATTTCTTGATTTGTTTTGTTTTTTGTTGGCATTTTTTTTTGCATTTTCGCTACTGATTTAAACTGTTTCAAGTTTCATTGATGATGATGACACGCTGATGACGATATTCAATCACAACCAAAGAGATACCGCCGCTCTCTAATTCTGGCTTAAACATGAATGGCATGTAGAGGCAGTAATGCAAGAGACAAGAGAGAGAGAGAGAGAGATAGAGAGCAAGGGAAAGAGATTGTAGCTACAAATATGTGATGAATGTGTTCGGAACACAAATTAACTATACAGGTTGTCATTTCAGCATAATTTATATTCACATTCTGAAGCGAAATTTAATGAAATTCTTTAAGAGTTTTGTTTAAAAAGATTTGTGTTTCTAATATCATGTCATCATGTGTTTAGTTTAAAAGATAATCTTCAATTTAATTTATGGTTTTATTAAACTCTGACTGTGTAAACGATGAAACTAAAATATTAAATTAAATGGTATTCCGTGAAGAGAAGCTTAAATTCGGAAGACAACAGAACAAAACTCCACCAGGCAGATAGGCTGGCAGTGCCAACTCGGAAGTAAAGTTTTTTTTTGGAAATTTTTTTGTTTTTTTTTTTTAGTTTATATTTCATAGTAAATAAACAAATAAATTAAACAAATTTATTTATAATAATAAAAAATTTATTTAATTTCTGGTATGTTAATTTAAAACATATAAACAACGTATTAAAATAATAATTTATTAGCAATTATCATAAGACAACCACAAATGGTTAGAATTTAAACGAAAGAAAGAAAGAAGAAGAAAAAAAAACGCAAAAACTGCATTTTGCTGAAGTTTTCAGTATAATTTCCAAATAAAAACACAAAAAAAAACAATTTTATTTGGCATGAAAACCTTGATTTTCTAAATTGAAATCTAAAAATGATTTTAAAACTTTATTTATAACTTAAAGGGTTATCCAATTAGGGGTTTAAAAGTTTTCACTGTTAAATATCTGTCATCTGAAGTGCTTAGTAAAATATTTTCCAATTACGAATATGGTTCGTTTCACAATCTTATTTATTATACTGAGCTTATTAGGTTTCCAGGTCTGGCTTTACTTTTAAAACGACAACTGGTAAGTCTAACCCAAACACAGAGTTAAAGCTTTACGATGTTCAGCTTCAAATACTCACGTACATCATTCCGAATTTATATAAAATTCGATCAATTTTCCACTCGCTAGCTTTTCCCGCAATAAATTGCACACTGTCCCTAATAGGAAGGAAATTGTAGGAACAACATCGTCCATTATTCAACTGCACCACAGTCGACCAGTTCCAAATTCTCAACCGGTGCCTTCATGACAAAATTTCAAAGGAAATTTTTCAGAAGCCTAATGCTAATCGCCCCCAGTTTCACGGAGTATGATGTTTAACCATAAGAGTGGTTTTATTCGATATTTCTCCGTCTTAACTTATAAAAGCTTTGCTATTTACGAGTATACAAACATATTCACCTATTGAGCATTACATAATTGGTCATTACAGCCCTTTAGTCAGGATTACAACCTAGTTTCTGACAGCACTCATGTTGTGTGTGTTAATTTTATCCACAAGTAGCGGGACCTACAGTTTGAAGTCGACTCCGAACAACAAATTTTAGAGAAACTTTTTCAAGTTGCCAGAAATCTGTCGAGAGAGGAAGTCGCCAAAAAAAAATGGTTTTTCATTCGTTTCGTTTTGTTGGAGATGGCTGATCTGGGGTTTGAACCGCGGCCTCACGTATAATAAGCCAACACACTACTTACTAGACTACGAGCATTATGGGCGTCAAAAGCAATCTGTTATGCCAGAAATTGTCAAGATTGTAAATAAATTATGAATGAGACTAGAAGAGCTCTAGGTCTGGCCAGACCTAGGAATCATCATAATGCGCGCACTGTCAAGTTTACTAACTTGTGGCGGATAACGTAAATTTGTCGATTTCACGTAGGCCATAATTTCCATCTCGAATTGCGTATTTATCCACATAAAGTCTCAATTAGATGGTGGTACGGCAACAGGCTTTCAATCCAGATTTTTCGAAACTAATTTTGCTTTAGTCGTGAACCTAATTTCTCAATCGATGATACCATCAACAAGAAATAAAATTATCTTAGACTGGGTTAAAAAACCCAAAAGTGATTGCTGAAAAGCCATTGCATTCGGATTAAGTGACTGATTAGTGCACATTATGGTCTGAAAGTAACGTTAGGCGGTGCTTTTACCAAAATTACCTCGGAAGAACCGATGCTTTCAATTTAAAACGATTTTTTTGACCTGCAATGGGCAGGGTTTATAACAGAACTATCCACGAAGCACGCGATACGACTAATTTTGCTCAGAAGGAGCAATTTGACAACGTCAATTAGCCACCAAAGTAAGGAATTTTACCCATTCAGACTTTTTTGAGAAGTTACGTCAAAGACCAAGTCTACGCCGATAGCCTCCTAACTTACGACGGAGCATGTAAAAACCAACACTCGTCGCGTTGTTGCCAAGTTATAGCCAGAAATGGCGAAAACTAGCTCAAAAAGATCGACTGTTACGACAAATCCGGAAGCGATCAATCAAATGATGTATTTCATACGCTATGGCAGGGTCCAAGCAATATTTTTTGGAATAAAAGTTTCAAATTCACAGTTTTATGTGTGTTTTACTTTATTTGTGAAACCTCCAAATGGATTACCCTTTAATTATAACATTGAAAATGCAAGAATATAAGTTTTCAAGATGTATTTTAATAGTCACTCAAGAAAAAGATATAAAAATTGTTGATATACCTTGAGTTAGTTTCATAAGTAGGCGTAGGTGGCGTTATAAATTTTTTTAGAAATAATTTTAATCCGCAGATATTAATAACACCTTGTAGTCTTTGTTTAAATAACAATTGATTAATAAATTTGCATTTAAATATTGTATAGAATATGCTTGAAAGAAGATCAAGTGATAATTACCGTATAAATGGCAAATAAATCTTCATCTCTTCCCATTAAACATGGTAAAATAGGAAGACAATTGGTTTCGATTTTATAATAGCCTTAGGGGAATTCCCCATTGTCGTGTTAATAAAAGAAGTTTTCGTGTAGTATATTTCAAAAAGAGAAATATAATGCAAAAGCAACCTCATCAAAAATAGTTTAATTATGGTGTTTAAAAGGGAGTTCTATTACTATACGACAGATAGGACGCAATATAAAAAGCACCCTGTTTTAAACAGTGAATATCATCAAATATTTCCATATTTCCACTGTGGTAGGTGTTTTCTAAATGCATGCATCGGCCCGCTCGTTACATACATACATAATTGGCCATTACAACCTTTCAGTCAGGATTACGGCCTAGCTTCTCACACCACTTATATTGTGTGTATTAATTTTATACATGAGTGACAAGACCTACAGATTTCAAGTCGACTCCGAACGAAAGGTTTTTGGGAAACTTTTCATTGCAATTTTATTTTACTCTCATAGTTTTTGCCGGAAAATCTGCAAACAAAAAAAAAAAAAAAAAAAAAAAAAAAAACAAAAAAAAAAAAAAAAAAAAAATAAGGGTGAAGTGCCGAAAGAAATATTTTTTCATATTTCGTTTTGATGTCTGACCGGGAATTTGGAACCGTGGCCTTTTGTCCAATAAGCCAACCGGGTGTTCTTATGATCAAACAAAAATCTATCGATTGATGTATATAACCCATGATAAGCTTTCCTGGAACCAGGTATTCTTTTTAACAATGTCGCAGTGGTATATCTCTTTTTTTCTTCGGTTCAGTGTTCCATTCTGGTTCCATTCTGAAGCTGGTGCAGTATTTTGTTTAATCGCTGTTCTAGCCCGCACGCTCTCTCACTTTCAATATCTACGTGACAGTAATCTAAAGAAGAAGGAATTAAAGAAACTAGTAGTCGATTATAACTCATCAGAATCTCTTACAGGCTAAGGCCATTTCTTACGGATTAATCATTGGTTACACATCGCAAAATACTTGCCGTAAAATGAAACTTCGGTGTAATAGCTACTGCAATTGTGGTATATTTTGGTCTAGAACGGCTACATTTACAATTGACGAGCCAATGGGAGAGATTTTTTATTAAGTCGTACTCTCAGGGCCATTATTACAACTTGCCGTTAACTAAAGGCAGGATTTGAAATGGAGATAAATTATTTTTCATTATTATAAGCAAACAATAAGGTAGAAGTGAGCGTTAAGCTAAAGGAAATCATCCTGCCGGTAACTTTTAAAGTTAAGTTTACGTTTGAACTTGCCATATTGAATATTATTTTCAATAAGGTAACTTCAAATTTAAACAAAATGAGCAAGACAGCAAAACAAAGAAGCCCGTCGTTGCCACTGCGTTGTAAAAAAGTTTGCTCCGGCATTGCTACAATTTTTGAAAAAGTCAACATTATTTTTATCTGTTAGTTGTAATAAGGAAAAGAAGTTAAAGGTGACTTTAAAGTTCGCTTTAGCTAAAGTTATCTTTAACTAAACCCAACTTTAAAGGGAAATTAGTATAATGACCCTTAAAAAGACTTTCAACTCAATTAATTGGGCTTCTCTGGAATGGAATTCATAAGATAGAAAACTTTTAGGTCGCTGTAAAATGATAACAACTCTATAAAGAGGGCTTAAGAACGCTGGATAAGAATGAGGATCACATTAAATGATTGAATGTGATTGCAAAAGTATTATTGATGCTTTCTGTACCCACAAGGATTAAAAACAAAAGGGAAGAAAAGTAGTCCTGAAGATAAGAAAGAGGAAAAGAGGATATTGCATAGTTTGAGAGAGAGAGAGAGAGAGAGAGAGGGAGTCATCCTCTTTCATCGTGTAACAACATCGTTTCAAATATATTAAATAATTCGTATATATTTTTAACGTGTATTGTAAATTTCTCTATCACCTACTATGTATGCTAATGTAGGTTATTAACGCATGTAAACAAAATATTGTAATTTTACACGGTGTTTTTCAAAGCTCCGTTTTAGTAAATGTTAGTGGGGGACTATCACGCCCCATATGTAAAGTGATTCACGTGATTATTTCGTTGATTGGCTGTGTAAAAAAAAATTTAAATAAAACAAATACAACAAAAACAAACCTGTAATAACCACTTAATGTTTACAAATGTTTTTTTTTTATTATTGCTTGTTGTTGTTATTGTTTTATTAGTTTATTGACCTTTTTTTTCAAAAAACTATAAATAAATCAACAGAAACATAATTTAAGCGCACAGGCAAATGCAATTATTTTTTTTTGTTTTTATTCTTTTTTTTATTTGTTTTTGTTTTTGTAGTTTTTCTTTTTTCATTTGTAACGAAATTAGTAAAATTTATTACGTTTTTTGAGAAATAATCGCCAAATGAGTCATAGCTACACATACTTTATGCTCGTTTTTAACGCCTATACGTACGAACATACGAGAATCTCATGATTTTCTTACAACTACTATGACTAACGCGTGTTTTGTTTTTGTTTTTGTTTTTTTTTAATTTTTATTAGGCATGTAGGATTAAAGAAATCCAACTGTGGGTTAGCTAAACTGCATATTTGTATGCAATTTCATCATACAAAGAGATATTGAAATTGAATTACATAGGTATTGTTGCGCTCACACTAATTAGGAGCATATAACTTTGATTTAATGGGGGCTTTTGAGTAGACAGTTCAGTATTTGTTCCAATATAGAGACTGGATTGTGAAAAACATCCCTACCTTTACGTGTAGCTATAGACAATGGAAATAGCCGTAGTCTAGCAGATAGTGTGGTTCAAACCCAGACATCTCAAGTAAAAAAAAATATTTCTGCAGTGTCTTCCTCTCAGCAGTCTACTGGCAAAAACTCTGAGAGCAAAATAAAAATTGCCATGAAATGTTTCTCAAAAAAATCGGAGTTGCCTTTAAACTGTAGGTTCCGCCACTTATGGATAAAATTAACACAACACAACATGGGTGCTGGGAGAAGCTAGGATGTAATCCTTACTAAAAGGCTGTAATGACCAATTATGTATCTACGTATGGATAATCAGCGTAGACAGAGTAATCAGAGTGAAACTCTTAGGGCCATTATTACAACTTGCCGTTAAACTTGGGTTTAGTTAAAGGTATCTTTAGCTAAAGTGAACTTTAAAGTCACCTTTAAATTCTTTTCGTTATTACAACCTAATGATAAAATAAAGTTAACATTTTCATAAATATGGCAGTATCGAAGCAATGCCGATAAAACTGTTCACTTAAACAAGCTTTTTTTTAAGCAGTGGCAACGACTGGCTTCTTTTTATTATATTTGCTCATTTTGTTTATATTACAAGTTGTCATATTGAAAATAATGGATAATATGGCAAGTTCAGGCATAAACTTAACTTTAAAAGTTAACGGTAGGATGTTCCTCCCTTTAGCTTAACGCTTACTTCTATCTTATTGGCCACTTACAATAACGAAAAACAATTTATCTGCCAGTTAAAATCCTCCCTTTAGTTAACGGCAAGTTGTAAAAATGGCACTTAACGTCATAGACATAAGAATTCAACCCGATATATGGTGTAATCAGTTTAATTACCAAAAGAGGTTATTAAATCTAATCTCCTTACTGTTAAAGGGTGTTCTAAGTATAACCATACGAAAGAGGCATTTACATTTAACTTCGTTTGCCATTTATTTCTTGACTTTACAAAAACAAAACAGTCAAGTAAATTTAAATTTGAAAGAGACTAAAAATCTTGAATCAAAATAAATTATCTTTTTTAAGTCAATGATGCCTGTTTTAATCTTTAATAAATTAAACCAACACAGTAATCCTTAATAACAACAAGACTTTAAGATTTACGATCTTAAATCAAGTGGCTTTTAAAAGGCTTAATAAAACAACGCTTTACCTTTACAACTGACTTAATTTGTATTTTTGTTTACAACAATTTAAAACTTGTCTTAAAAATAAAAAGAAGGCAAAGTGAAACACGCGCAACGAACTCCAAAATTACAAGGTTTTACAAGTGAGTGAGTGAGTGAGTGAGTGAGTGAGTGAGTGAGTGAGATGTGGTTATATTTTATATATGACTTCTTGGAATTCATCTCCAGTTGAAAACATTTTAAAAATTCGCTTTTTATTCAATGACTTTGACACACATTTTGCTGCAGACTTTAACTAGATGCCTCAAACCCCCCAAATACAATATATTCGTAATATATTTATTATTGTAAATACATAAACATTTAATTATAATTAAAAACAAAAAAATAAAAAAAAAACAACATTTTGAGCAAACTAAACAATGAACAACCAGGGCTTAATCTTAATAAATAAAGCAAGACCCCGTACTATATGACAACCTATCCTTGTACGATATTTTATGGCTTCAATACAAGCAATTGTGGTAATGGTAGGACAAATCGATTATTTTTCCAATAGATTATTTGTATCACGTCTTGTATGAGTACGATAAGATTAGATCACCTTGTTTGGCAAAAAGGTTTTTTGAACACGCACACTGAAAAGTCTGGAAAGTCAAACTCCACCCTACAGTTTAAAATTTTTCTTCTTTAAAAACAAAAACATAATCCTTGAAGCTTTAAATAAGAGTAGTGAAGAGAAGCTTCAGGGAGTTCTCAATCACTACCCACAAGATTACATCACATTGTTGTCCTCAGAAGAACCCGAATAGCGACTCCCGATATTTTAAACTGTCAAGTGCAAATTACCAAAGAATTCTTTACTCAGGGGTTTTCACCTACCAAAGACTGTACTGTTGAAGTCGCCGTAGTCCAGTAAGTAGTGTGTTGGCTTATTAAACGTCAAACCACGGTACAAACTCCAGGACAGACATCTCCAACAAACATTTCTTCGGCAACTGCCTCTCAGCTGATGTCTGACAAAAACTCTGGGAGTTAATAAAATTTGCCAGAAAAAGTTTCTCAAAAATCTTTCATTCAGAGTCGATCTTAAACTGAAGATCCCGCCACTCGTGTATAAATTTAACACACACAACACAAGTGGTGTGAGAAACTAAGTAGTAATCATAACTGAAGGATTGTAATGACCAATTATGTATGTATGTAACGAGTGTAGTCTTACGGCAAAGATGTTCTGTGGTTTCTAACTCCTGCTTATCAAAACATACCCTCCAATAGGCCTTGTTAACGATAAAACATTCAGTTATACGCTGAATTTATTATTCAAACCAAGCAACAATCCTGTCCTAACATCGTTTATTAAAGGCCAAAAAGACTCTTGAACACACCACATCCGATCTATCCTCTCCACTTCTCTCACACTTCTCCCTGACTTATCTTAAAATAAGAACATAGAGGTAACAGATTGGGGGATTAAGATCCACCATCAAGTCGCCCCCAGAAATTGAACCTAATCTAGTGAAATCATTCGCAATCCCGTTCCTGGGTATAGAACAATGACCCGGACCTCAACAGAGACTTATCCGGCCCAATAGCATCCCTGACAGTCTGGCTGTTAAAAAATCAAATAAAATTCTGTGTTTAAAGAGACAAAAGTTCCCACTTGAAATATGCTACGGTTAGCACCAATTAAAGTAAAGCTCCAGTCCGAGATCCTTACAGAAAATCCCAGTCCCACTAGCCCGTCAGCTTCGATCACTTCAAAAAGTGTATCATTTTACCTCGGGAATACTCTCCCACAGTGTCCTATTTGGAATAAGAATCTGTAGCCCATGCCATGAACATTGCCTCGGGTTCTATACAATTAGTGATCTACACAGAAGTTTTTCTGGGAAGAAGATGTTAAGAATATGGGTGTGGTCTATGGGGCGCGATATCCAGCAGCTTAATTCCTACAGGCGTATGCTACCACGCGATGCATATTGCTTGACATACAATCGCAAACATAATTAGCCATTACAACCCTTTAGTCAGGATTACGACCTAGTTTCTCATACCACTCATGCGGAGTGTATTAATTTTATACATGAATGCGGGGCCTTCCAGATTAAAGTCGACCCGGAACGACAGATTAAAAACAGAAAAACTTTTCAAGGCATTTTTATTTACTTCTCAGAGTTTTTGTCAGAAATCTGCTGAGAGAAAGTCGGCGAAGAAATATTTGTTTTCACATTTCGTTTAGACTTAGACGTTTCCCTGGGGTTTGAATCAATACTTCACGTCTAATAAGCCAATACACTACATACTAGACCACGGCGACAAATCTTATCACTATGGCCTAAACCATGTATGAAACTTAGCCAATAAAAATAGCTCAAATAATGCTCTTTCATTCTATGAGAAATGCTATCGAAATCGAAATTGTCATCACCGATTAGTTAGACGACCAGAAAGCTGGCAATGGTAATCTATCCGTTGTGAGAAAGATGACAATAAACTTTAGCTCATGAGGGTCATTATTTTTTTGTATAAAATTTTATTCTAAGAATTTCTCATGTTTAAGCCGTAAACCTAATAATTTCTCTCGTAATACTTCTTCTTCTACTGGCTTAACCATATTTAAGTAAAATGTAATGAAAAAAAATGTTTACTTTTATGAATTTCGTTTCTTTTTTTTGCTCAAACAAAAACAAAAAACAGAAAGAAAATAAAAAAACAACTAAGATTCAAAACATTAATCACAAATGAATTTAAACTGGTTCAAGACAATTAATTTGCAAACGATTTTGAAAAAAGTTTCCACATTTCATGTATTCTGTTATCGATTACACAAAAATATCTGAAAACCGCAAATGAAGTGTTAAAGAATTCTAATAACCTAAGAGATCCTGATTAAAAAAATGAAAACCACAAACAAACAAAAACAAAATGGAATAAATTTTCAAGTCATTCACGTAGTTAGTTCACGAAAAAAGATGTCAAACGAATGAAGACGTAAAAACCCAAAAAAAAAAATCCCCCACCATACAACTATTTTTTATTCTTTTAAAAAACAAAAAAGTTGAATTAAAAAATTCGATTAAATTGCAAAAAAATGAAAATAAATACAAAAACAAAAAAATTAAAACCTGTAAGTAGAAGAGAAAGAATGTCAGGAATGTTAAAAATTATAAACAAAAGAATAATTCTCGCATATATTTTGTAAAAGTAATAGGAGAGCTGATGAATTAAACAGAAAGCAGTTTCATTTAAAATCACAACAAATACAATAAAAAATAAAACGAAATGAACAAAAATTAGAACGTTAACACCGTATAATTGCAAACCAAGAGTCGTACGTCCGTCCGTCCGTCCGTCCGTCCGTCTATTCAATGTATTGAAATCAAACACAGCTTGGAAATGAAATGAAAAAAAAAACTTCACTCAACAATTCGTTTCGTTCATTTGACTCCGGAAACATTTGCGAGTACGAAACGAAGTGTTTAAATATTTTTTTTTTTTTTTTTTGTAATTTTATTCGTTTTTTTCGAATTTTTTTGTTTGCAATTTTTGCAATAAAAATAAACAAGAGCGAATATGAATATGATTTACTCAGTAGTTTTCGTATTGGAAAATAACATGAAAAACGTTGAAATTGAGAGACGCATTGAGCCGGTAAAAAAAAAAAAATAACGAAAAAAAAAACATTGAAATTGTTTAAACAAATTAAAAACAAAAGAGCGTCTGTATGTCTGTTTTTTTATTACTTGTACTACAGTTATTAACGATATTATACTAAAACAGGGTTGCCAGATGGAAGGTATTTTAACTTAAAATACTGAAGCAGGTTATAAAAACAAAATTTTTATCAAATAAATCTTGAACGATATTTGACGAGAACTTGCAGAAATAAAACATGACTAAGGTAAGATACATGCGAGTACATATGTAATTGATTATTACAACCCTTCAGTCAGGATTACGACCTAGCTTCCGACTTCACTTCATGCAGTGTGTGTTCATTTTTAAAGTCGACTCCAAACAACAGATTTCTGTGAAACTTTTAATGGTAATTTTATTTACTCTCAGAGTTTTTGCCAGAAATCTGCTGAAAGGAAGTCGCCGAAGAAATGTCTGTCAGATGTCTGACCTGGGGTTTTCATCGTGGCCTTACGTCTAATAGGAAACACACTATCTACTAGACTACGGTAACTTCTAATTCTTCAATAGAAACTTAAAAACCCTCGAAAGTTTATGCAAATACTAGACAAATAGTAGAATAGTTAGGAAAAATTGTCTATCAACCCAAGACGACAGACAAACTTAGATCACGTGGATCCCATAGTCTCTCCATTCGCCTAACACTGGAATTATTCGAATTTTCGGATGGAATGACTTAGACCTCTAAGATCCAGCCTTAACAGGTTAGTGAAGTCATCTGCATAGCAGAAGCCTCGGTACTTTATTTTCACACGACATATATATGGGCCTGTAGCCAAGAGGTGACGCACAGTTTCTTCTTGTTCCTCGGCTCTACAGCTTAGGCAAAAGTCATTTAACTATTAGGCTCACACCAATGTGTATCAGAGAAGTACCCAGAAAATTATGTTCAACAATTACTCATTACTCCCGCGCTTTTAACAAACGTTCTGAAGATGAAGAGTGCATCATATAGCATTTACCAGGTTTTCGGCGCTATCTTCCCTACATAAGCGGAATTCATTACTACATTACCACTTCCGAGATTGTAGGTCCCCAATGGAGTCTTACGTATTTACTTAACTGGTCATTACAACCATTTAGTCAAGCTTACGACCTGGTTTCTCACACCACTCATGTTGTGCGCGTTAGTTTAATACATTAATGTCGACTTCAAACGACGGATTTGAGAAACTTGTCGTGGCAATTTTTATTCCTAGAGTTTTTGCCAGAAGACTGCCGAGGAAAGTCGTTGAAAGAATATTTTAATATTTCGTTTTACTTGAGATGTCTGAGCCAGAGGTTGAACCATGGACTTTCACCTTACAAGTCAACATATTACCTACTAGACTGTGACAACTTCAATGGTGAACTTATTTGAAAATTCAAGCCAATAATTTTTACCATATTTGCCCAATTCATTCGCTCAACAGATTGTTACAGATTGTTACATTAGCAAGCAGTAACCTAACAGCCGCTAGGCTAGGAGAAAGTATGATAATATCTTTTCATACTTAATAACCATCAACATAGCCCGTAAAGAGGACATTTCCTCCGAGACATTTCCTAAAGACTACTACAGAAATCAATGTCACAAAAGTTAAGTACTTTAAGCACTAGAGGAGGACTTGAACATATGCTCTTAACACAGTAAAAATGGGGATTTTTATTTGTATAGGAGTAATTTAAATTTCTGCTTCAATCTGGCAACTTTAAAATACATAAAAAGAGTTCAAGTGTTTTTATTTTATTTGAATTTATTTTATTTTTTTTTTTACTTTTATTTAACAACATACAAATACGACAACGTTAACAACTACAGCAACAATAATAATAACAGCAAATAAAAATAAATTTTGTTAAAACGAAATTGCTTTGATTTTATAAAAGACAAGGTTCGAGCCAAGTTCGAAAACAGTCGTGATTTAAACACGGACGAGTAAAAAATAAAGTTTAAACAGCAAAAATAAATAAAAACAAGAGAAGAATAATAAAAATCAAAATCAAAACAAATACAATTAAAAAACAACAAGAACAACAACAAAAAAAAAGAAAAAGTTTAACAGCGATTTGGAGAGAAAAGTTTCGAAAATAGAAAAAAAAATAAAAAAAAAAGTAAATAAAACAAGATTTTTTTAATGATTTATTGTAATAAAAATAAAGAAATTCAATTGAAAATAAAAAATTAAAATTAAAAAAAATAAGAGAGAAAATAATGGAATTAAAACAAAAAAATAAAAATAAAAAAAAAATTGGAAAAAATACAGAAAAAAATAAAATTCATAAAAAAAAATTTATAAAAAAAATTCATAAAAAATGATAAAAAAAAACAATTGTAATTAATTAATAAATATTCCTACAAAGAATTAATAAATTTAAATATAAATTCCCTATAATTTATTACAAAATTCAGTAAAAAATTTCCATCTTAAACAAATTAAAAAAAAACTGGAAAAGAAATGGAAAAAATCGAATTTCGAAATAAAAATTTTAAAAATAAATTTAAAAAAAAATCAGGAGCTTGATTGTTTGTTAAGCATATTTTTTGTTAAATATTTTAATAATTTATTACAATTTTTTTTTGTTTTTTTTTTTTTTGTTTTGTTGCTTTCAAATAATTTTTTTTTTTTTTGGTCTTCAAATGTTTTCATGGCTTATTAGCTGCTTTGAAGTTGAAAAAAATATAAAAAAAAATAATTAAATAAATGTATTGTTAACCATATTGGTAATTGTCATTGTACAAGAATTCCATATACAAACAAACAAGAATTAAATACAATAATTATTTACAACAAGTAAATTAATTAATTTAAAATAAAATAACAAAAAAAAAAAACAAAACAAAACTCATGTAAAAGGAAACCTAAAAGCCTTGATTTATAAATTCTGAAATTATTTCTTAGAAGGTTTAATGCAAAAACAAAAAAACAACCATTAATGATTTAAAATAAATAAAATTAAATTAAAAATAAAAAATAAATAAAAACCCATTAATTGCTTAATAAAAAAATTTAAATCATGAACTGTACATGACTGTTTCAACAGCTGTTACATGAAAGTTTTTGAATGAACCTCTCGCTCTCGCTCTCTCACTCTTATTATTTTTTTTATAAAAATAAATATTTTTTCACAAAACAAAATTTATAAATTTTTCTTTTAAATTAAAATCGTTTCAGTTCAAATAGCAAGAATTTCAAGAATCTAATAAGAAATATTGCCCTTCAACAAATGAAAAATAAAATTAAAAATTGAAAATAAGAAAAAATAAAAAAAAAAATTTCAAAGTGCAGTGTTACCAACCAACCAACTAACATCTTTAATACCTATCCCCTACCTAACGTTATTTAAAGCCGTGGCAAAATGAAATTAAATCCGGCTTCAGATCATGTATATTTCAATGATGGCTTTAAATGTTCCTCCATAAGTATAACTACCAATTTAAATGAAACAAATACAGCTGACAGTGGAGGCATTGCATGTGCCAATGGCAATGCTGATGGTTCACAGGGTTCCAATGAGTTCATATGTAAGTATTAAACCGAAAAAAAAATGTTACAAAAAAAATTCCAAAGTATTTTTAGAAAGTGAGAAAAACAAAACTTGCCTTAAAAAAATGTAGCAAATAAAAATTAAATTGTAAAGGTTAAGCACGAAAAAATTTAGGCATTTGTCTGAGTTGTGAATTTCCTAACCACATGTGCTCACTTGCCTCTAAAGCAGAGAAGCAAGTCAATTTAATCCATAAAATTGATTTTAAATAAAAAAAAAGTGCAACCAAATTTTTTCGTGCGCACTCCGTGATTATGTAATCAAACATTTACAAACATTATACGTACCAAGAATTAAGAAAAACTTGCTTTACTGCATTTGGATCAAAAAATAAAAAAATAATGAAAACAGTTCTTAAGAATAACGGTTTAAAAAGCCAAAGTAATTAAATAATTAAAGAAATTAAAACAATTTTAGCTAAAAAATAAAAGAGAATGCACGTAACTCATAAGTGATGATGATGGAAACTTTAAACTTTAACTGTGTGAGATTTCTACTCTCAACTAGCTACTTCAAGCGATGAATGGACCAAAATAGTTATGAAATCTTAATTACAACGAACTTATTCACAAATATATCGCTTCAGATATTACAGACAAAACTGGTTTATATTAGCAAATCTATTGTTATTTGTATGACGTATATATCCGTCTAAAGGATAAAACAGATCTTTTAAGAATATGCTAGGCAATATCATTTCGATATTTGTCCGTCAGAATAAAATTTCTTTGAGTCGACGTTGTTTGCTCCTCAAATTTAGGAGATGGATCCCCTTCCGCCCCCCCCCTTAAGCCTTACTAAAGAGTTCTAAAAGCCAGCTATGTATATATGCATGCGATAGGTTCCTTCAAATTGCTCTTAGAGTTATCAACAGCAGAAGATATCTGCAAAATTTATTATCACATTATTTATCACATCAAATTACATGAAATTATGTTCTCTAAGACATCATAAAACAGCAACAAAAGAAATACGCCAATAAAATTTTGCAAAAATATTCCATACTCAATAAATAAATTCGATTTTTGCCAATCATTTTTCATTATTTGTTTACGTTAATTTGTTTATTTATTCGTTGTTGTTTTTTTTTTAATAACCAGATTATTATTGTCATTTAATAAAACCAGAAGTTTAATGAAATATTGATACTTAATTTTGTTAACAAAAAAAAAAAACAAACAAAAAAAAAACTGTTTTCAATATGCCGGCTTTTTAAGCCTAACAATAAATTAAAAAACTAATAATCAGCTGTCGCAATTAAGGCGTATGAATTACGACAAAATAGGCGCCTGTAACAGCCCATTTTAATATTATTTGAAAGAGGTTTTCTCACTATCAAATGTATGTATGTATGTATGTATGTGAGTATATTAAAAATAAATTAGAATTTAAGTACAGATTTTAATTAACCTTCAATTGGTTATAAAAAAAAAATGAATGGATTTTTAACTATAATTTATAGCGTCTTAAATATGTAATAAAAATAATTAATGTCTTCTCAAAACTCAAATACCTCTGACATACATGAATAATGATTTGTAAGATCTGTGGCAGGGAGACTGGGGTAGGAGATATTTATCATGTTGTAGAGTCTACATGCTTACTGTTATCGATAATTCAGATATAAAAAAAAACTTTTCACACAGTGATAAAATAGATTTTGTCTGAATAGAGGAACTGACTCTTTAGAACTCAGATAGCCCAGTGATTTAAAAAAACTAATACAAAAAATGTACCAATTGGCCATTAAGATAGACTGCGAAAAATTTTGAAAATTATTTCGTATTAAAATTGTCCTAGCGAATGCATACATAACGTACATAATTAGTCATTACAACTCTGCAGTTAGGACCACAACCTACTTTCTCACACAATTACGTTGTGTGTGTTAATTTTATTCACAAGTGGCGGTAACTACAGTTTAATGGCGGCTCCGAATGACAAATTTTTAATAAACTTTTCATGGAAATTTTATTTACCCTCAGAGTTTTTGCCAGAAATCTGTTGAAAGGAAGTCATCGAAGAAATTGTTGGAGATAGCTGACTTGAGGCGGCAATCGTGGCCTCATGCCTAATAAGCCAACACATTACCCACTGGACTACTGCGACTTTCTGTTGGAGATGGGACAGTAAAAATGCTGACAGTAACAGACGACCGAAGACGCCGATTATACTGACGGCATAACAGAAAAAGCCAAGACAAGAACCTAAGCTATTTCGGCTAAACTTAGGCCAATTTTTATTACTAGACAGTCCAGAGATTTGTTAGAAACCAAAAGAATTTTATACCCGGAATCTTATTCTGCAATGAAACTGTTAAGGCCTTAGATTCCGAATTCGAAAACGTCATCTTTGATGTTATTATTCCCTCTTGGGGCAGAGATGAGATGCATAGGTAATACCACGGGGAGTATAAACATTCTTTGGGCGCTGACACATTACGTGGAATATAGTTTCGTTTCTTCTAAAGACATTCAAAAGAATATCAAAACTAGTGGCATGCTTTCCAATAGGCCAGCGGCAAATTAGAAGCGCAATATTGCGTTGGGTGGCCTTGTAGGTTAGGGAAAGAAGCCAATCAGTTTCCTTCCTATCCATATCATACAAACACAATTGCTTATTACAACCCTTCACTCAGGATTACGACCCAGTTTTGCACTCCACTTGTGTGTGTTAATTTTATACATGAGTGATGATATCCGGACGAGAGAATTTTATTTTACACTCAGAGTTTTTGTCAGAAATCTGCACAGAGAAAATAGCCAAAGAAATATTCTCCATATTTCGTTTGACTGGAGATATCTGACCTGGGGTTTGAACCGAAACCTCGTGTCTAATAGGCCAACACATTAGCTACTAGACTACGACGACTTTCTATCCATATCAGACCAACTTATGACAAACCTTTAATATGTCTTCAAGAGATCGTATTTTCATTTTGACAAGTGATTAAGGAAATATGAAAACAATATTTTTGAGACAAAATATCTCTTAAAACCAATCGAATATAATAACAAGGAAGCCTAACCACTCTGCAGCTTAAAAGTTTTATAGTTTAAAATCCATATGCAACGTAATTCTAAAGACACTTAAACAATATTTATAAACAAAGCTTTTAAATGTACCACCTATCAGAAGAAACACGTAGATTGCAAACTATTTTGCTTGACATTTGAATAAACTGATACTCTAACCAAAACCATTTGCTAAATAGACTAAGAAAATGAAATGGCCTTGATCTTAGTCTACAATATGCATACATACATACCATATGTATGTAACCAAGGAATGAAATACCGAATCAGTTGCAATCGATGTGACTAATAAATTTAGTTTAACTTTGGCTAAGACTAAGTTTTTTTTTTCATAATAAATATGAGAAGATGAAATAATTCAAAAGAAAATTAACAATTAAATGCAAGCATAATAAAGAAAAACAAAAACAAAAAGTCTTTTAAAACTTAGAACAAAGCCAAGCCAAAGTAAAAGAAGTTTTTTTTTATGTGTTCAACTTGCAAAATACGTGCGGTATTGCGTCATAAGTTAGTTGCTAATAACTAGGAAAACAGCTTAAGAAATATAAAGTTATGGTTCAACTTATTATGTTACTTTATAGCACCACAAACATACATACATACATATGTATCTTATATATTTACTACGTCATAATATATTACAAATACGCCTTCAACCTATATACCTCGTACGTCATTTGCAATCAAGATATCCAACAACAAGTACTTTGACTTTATTTGGTGTCACTGTCACTGTCACTAGCCAAGTAATTGAAAACCTGCTTGTATAATTACGTCAGTTACTAATTTTTCCTATATAGATATGTGCAAGAGATTAATTAATTAAATATACATACATACATACATACATACCTACATACATACATACATACATACATACATACATACCTACATACTTATAATCAAATGACAAATCGTGTCTTGTTTTCTTATTAAAATATGTAACATATGCCATGCTTTGCTGGAATTATTAACACATTAAAGACATATTTTTAATGCATATGCAAATTAATGCAAAAAAATGTAAATTACATGTCAATTACCCAGGGCGGTATTATTAGTCAATTTTCTTTTTCTATAGAATTTTAATTTAATTTCAATTATTGTTCTCAAAAGCTACAAGTATTCTGTAACATTTAATTACTAAGTAGTGGTGACACAATCTAATTAAAGCCAAGACTACCTGTTCTTCAAAGCCAAACTGCGGTAGTTGATTGGCTTACAAAAAAAAAAGTGTCAAGCAGCTGAAAATTATCGTGGCTATTTACAAATCATGGGGGCCATAAGCATTAAAATCAAGAACAATACATTGATCATTACAACACTTTAGTCATTATTACAACCCAACTTCTCAAACCACTTATGTTGTGTGTGTGTTCATTTTATACATGACTGGCAAGATTTTTAAGAAAATGTTCATGGTAATTTTCTTTTTACTCCCAGAATATTTGCCACAAATCTACTGAGAGGAAGTCGCCGTTGAAATATTTGTTCATATTTCGTTGGAGATAACACACTAACTACTAGATAGACTACAGCATTTTGAGACCAGATTATTTAGTTCTTAATATATGAAGAAAATTCTGGGCAACTTTACTCTCTGCTATTGCACTGTAGTCTTTAAAGTCATTAGTGCCAGAGAAAATAAAGATGCACGCCATGAACTCGTGAACAAGTTCTTGTTAATTGATGATTTCAGTATACTATTCATACAGATTGTAAAGTTTAAAAGTTTCATTGAAGATATCTGACCCTGGGTTCGAAACGCGTCCTTATGTCGAATAAACTAACACACTACTTGACAAACTACGAAGACAACTATCATTGTCGTTAAATCTTATTGAAGTGATCGATTTTTCGCCAGCCACTACCTGAATTCGGAAATCGATTGGTTTTATAAGGATTTAGCAGTGATTTTCTGGTTCACTAAGCATATGATAGGCCTCCTGTATTAAATTATAAGGTGATGGGCTTTCTGTGTTGCCATAAAACAATACTCTGTATGAAAATGTCATGCCTAATTCCAAGGCCTTTTTCAAAACGATAGAATAAATCAATTTGATTGACTATGATTTGATCTAAGTTTCAAACATTTTCTAACAATAACTGTAATTATATATTACAGTAGCGGCAAACTGCCTGTGCTTCAAATAAAATATTCTTCAAACAAAACAAAAAAAAAAAAACAAAATTAAAATTGACCATAAAAATTACATTTAATTTCAGCTTAAAAACCATTCAGTAGGTTTAAATGACAGAACGAACCATAAAATATATGGAGACGTTAAAAACCAAACAGAATAAAAGTTATAATTTTAAACATTCACACCTTTTTTACGTTTTTTTCTTTTTCTTTTTTCTTTTTTCCGTTTTGCAAAATTCAAGTGTCTGGCCGTACCAAGACTTAATCTGGTAAAGTATGGATTTTTTTTTGCTCTCTTCGATAATTTTTTCTTTTGTTAATTAAAAAAAAAAAAGAAAAGAGAAGATCTTACGACACACTTCATACATAAATATTGAGTGTAAAATTATTAAAAAGTTATTTAAAAAAATAAAACAAACAAACAAACAAACAAACTTTTGTCGGGGCAAAGTGTGTGCGTGTGAAACTGAAACCTGATTCCAGGGCTTTGAGTGCACAACTATAATAATATTGTTATCGATTTATTGTTATTGTTTGCTAATGTTATGTTATAAATAACACAATCGATCTTATATACATACATACATACATTTAAAAAATAATATGTTTGTATTGATTGCTGTCTATAAATAAATCAATAAATTGACTGTTACGAATGGTGTTAATTAAATTAATGATTGATTTTAATTTCACTAATTATAGATTCCCGAAATTTCCCCGTTTGAACACAGTGATTTGTCAATAAAAGAAATGCTACAAGATCGATCAACCTTTATCGAAGTTATTCACAATCGTTTTATAATTAATTTATAATTTTTTGTTAGCTTTCTAGATAACGAAAGAAGAAGAAATTATAAATAATTATAATTTTGTGTATGTTTTAATTAATTAATAAATTTTCTATTGAAATTTATTTCAAATTTTTCCAGTTTTCTTTAAAGTTGTTAAGAGACAAATTGTGGGAAATGGCTGTAGTTGTAGGCTGTGCTAGTCATCGTCATCATAAATTAAAATAATTTTTTTTTGTTAAATTTCACTAATTAAACTTGTTTTTGTTTAGATTAAACTTTTATTTGTTAACTTTTAAACTTTATAATCTGTACGAATAGTATACTAAAAGCATCAATTAACAAGAACTTGTTCACGAGTTCATGGCGTGCATCTTTATTTTCTCCGGCACTAATGACTTTAAAGACTACAGTGCAATAGCAGAGAGTAAAGTTACCCAGAATTTTCTTCATATATTAAGAACTAAATAATCTGGCCTCAAAATGCCGTAGTCTATCTCGTAGGCACTGTGTTATCTCTAACATCTCTAACGAAATATGAAAAAAAAGGTGTGGTCAGGCCTATGTATACCTTTGCAATGTACGACGTGTCTAAAATATCGTTTCTGTTAGAGAAAGTATGGCGGACACGACCTCTTCAGTAATTGGTCCTCTCTTAAAGCGCATTATTTTGAACTTACATTTGCACCTCGATCGATATTAAGTCCTATTCGCACAACAATTAAAGCCCACTAATTGGATATTGAAGCAACAGTCTTCTTATGAAGATAACTTCTTAGATGGTGGTTGTGTCAATAAAATGTTGGTGTATGGGGCACGGAGAACCCAGAAGTGATTATGAAAACGCCATAGTCTAGTAGGTAGTATGTTGGCTTATTAGACGAAAGGCCAGTGTTCGAATCCCCGGGTAGACATCAAAAACGAAATATGAAAAATATTTTTTAGGCGACTTCCTCTCAGCAGATTTCTGGCAAAAATTCTCAGATTAAATAAAAATTGTCATGAAAAGTTTCTCAAAAAACCCGTCGTTCGGAGTCGACTTTAAACTGTAGTTCCCGCTATTCATGTATAAGCAGAAGTCGTGTAAGAAGCTAGGTCGTAATCCTGGCTGCATGGTTGTATTGAGCAATTATGCATGTATGCCTCTGATAGGAAATATTATTACATCTGAATCCCTAAAGATCTATTGTGTTTATTTTTCTTAAGTCGACATCAGTCCTGTTAACAATTTTCTAATAAAAAAGTTGTGTTTTTAGGCTTTTCAAGATAATCTATAAAATATGTCATATCAGGACCAATCGTTCGATATGGTTTCACAAAGCTAATCTTATTATGAGTTCGAGTTCCCGCTTGAATCCATACAATATGATCCGGTCTTCTTGGGCACTCAGAATTTATTAACAGATCGTATCTAGTCAAATACAATTTGAGTAGAATTCGCACGCTCATAATACTTAAGGAATGGCAATCAGGAGTTATAATTTTGTAACGCAAACTTTATAAATATCGGTATTAACCTAGCAATCGATCTAAGGTCGTCAGAAAAAAAATCATAACTTTGACTTGCATTTGAAAAATCTCTACTACCTTCTGAATATAAAGCTTTTCGATCGTCATTAGTACGCCGCAATAGAACACAAACCGTGGTGACATTTGACAAAGTGAAAACTATCATTCATTTACTACCTCCCAAGTTCTATTAGGGGGAACCTGTCGTTCGTTGTAATAATAACCGAAAACTGGTACCATTGCCTCTCCCAATTCCTAGTTCTAGTTTCCGAAAAAAAAGAAGTAATTTTTCTAACGAAATTATGGATTTATTGACATGATTTTAAGCCCATTTGATATTAACTTCAATGATTCATCAAATTTGTAATCCGTCACCCGAAATTTGTTTAACAATCACATTTCCACCTCACGGTTATTTACATATTCAATTTCCTTTGTTTGTTTTGTTTGTTTTTTTCGCGAAATCAAAATCAAAACAATTATAAAATTATTCAGGAATGTTAATTATAATTTAATTTAAATTAATTTTCACTACCAATAGAAAATACAATACAATACGAAAAAAAAGTAAAACTTTTCCGAATGTTAATTCGGCGTCTTTCCCCTTTTCGAGCACATGCTACAACAATAGCATGCTACGAAACAAATAAATTCGCGGAACATTTTTTACATGAAAACGTAATAGAAAATCAGTGATGCGTGAAAAGTTCTACAACAACAACAACAGCAAATTCCTTAGTTTAGAAAATATCTCCCTGTAGATTTCAATTTGGTAATCGTTTCGTGAAAATTAAACACAGTTTTCTTTCAGATCAATTCACTGAGTATGAAAAGCGAACGTTCAACGAACGTTAATCGCGTCGTACGTCATAAACGTACGTACATTTGCACGTTTCTTGAGAATATTTTAAGCTTTTCAAATAAGAAACTCAGAAAATATTTATAATTTTAGAGCAACAAAACATAAAAAAAATAAAAACAATTTATTTTTATCTATTTATTGTTGTTGTAACAATAATGAAAACAACAATTTAATAAATTTACTTTTTTTTTATTATTTTTTAATTGTGTTTTTAAGATTTTTTTGTATTTTTTTTTTTAGTTATGAAATGGGCACGTTTTTTTTCTGGAATTATTTTTATTGCGTAAAATTTGTTGTAATCGGAATTGAATTTAACTTTGTTGTTACTGTTAAACGGTTTTAATTTTCTAAGTGATCTGGTCTTAACATGTGTCATATAGCATCACAATCGAAAGTCATAAATAAGTCTCATGTACAGGCCAATGCGTTAAAGCATAGTTTGCGGATTCTCTCGCTACTTTGTACAGTAGATGGCGGATTTCAAATTTATTTGATTCAAATATTATCCAGGTTTCACTGTTTAAACACAGTATAATAGAAATATGAGGCAATGCTTTGCAGTTTATTTTACGACTGAGTCTGTAAGACCTTCTACTACTGGACTACTTCTTTAGACGTATATACCAATGGATCAGGCAGAGATTGATACATTTAAGGCCATTACAACAACTTGACGTTAACTTAAGGCAGGATTTTAACAGACAGATAAATTGTTTTTCATTATTACAAGTGCTAAAGGGACAATCATACCTTTAACTTTTAAAGTTAATTTTATGTTTGAACTTGCCATACATACACATAATGAGCAAATACAGCAAAACAGTTCGTCGTTGCCACTGCATTATAAAAAAATTTGCTCCGGCATTGCCACATTTTTCAAAAAGTTAACTTTATTTTATCTGTAGGTTGTAATAACGAGAATAAGTTAAAGGTGACTTTAAAGTTCCCTTTAGCTAAAGTTGCCTTTAACAAAGCCCATCTTTAACGGCAATTTGAAATGTATAATGAAGGAATTAAATACTACTACAACCCAGACAGGTCCGTTCTACAACAGAAGCCTGGGTAAGGTGCCTCTTAGAGCCTAAATATGATTTCTAACTGGACATTATGTCTTGGGCATACTTAACATAAGACATAATTGGCCATTACAACTCTTCAGTCAGGATTACGGCCTAGCTTCTCACATAATTCTTGAGCATAAGGTGTAGGTTTTGGACACTGCATCTAGTTTTTTAATGGACTTAGAGAATTAGCGTTTATCAGGATTTCTGGGAAGATTCTTCTGGAAAGATTCTGTTTTCCTTTTTTCTCTATTTCCTTACGGACAGTACCTAAAAATGTTTCTTTTTTTTGTATGAAAATCTATTTTTCTTTTGCCTACATAACGTAACTTAACATAATATAGCCACCTTCATTAGTTACTGTATGTTAGGAGGATACTTTAGCCTAAACCTATACATATTTTGGTTCTTCAAGCTTAAAGTCGTTTAAATTGAATTGGATTGGATTGAGTCATCAGTTTTATTTTACCTTTTCCAGCTATTGACATGCCTTTTACGTCTCTTGCAATTTTAAGAATTACAATCAATCGTTATCTTGATTTTATTTAAGGAGTACGCATGAATAAATTTTGGGCACGTTGTTAGACTTGTTTTTTTGATTTATGGTGATTGGAAAAATTCATATCGTTACATTGCTTTTGTTGTTGAGCAAAAGTTGCGTGTAATTGTAAGAATTTTAATATTAAATTTTTCGTTCTTACAAAGACAGTACGAACAAATTTCTTCGTGCGCATTCCTTATTATTTGAAAAATATGCAAAGAAATGGTTAATTTTTTTTTTTTTGACCAAATATAAGCCGGTAAAGGCAAACAACGAAGCCAAGGTCTTATCAACATATTTTTAATATGAAAGTCAAACCCATATTCCCCAAGCACTAGAAAAATTTGATGCGAAGCTTCTTTAGCGTATTAACCATAATTAAACAGAAGCTTTTAAAAATTAGAACGCCAGTTAAGTTTATGTTTTCTTAGAATCATTAAAAAAAACTGATTACCATTAAAATTCCATCTGTAGATTTTGAAAACTTCCAATTTGTTTAACAACTTAACGATTGTACTGGTGTACGAAGAATTATCGTCTCGTCTTTAAGAAAAGAGGTGTTAAAAACCTTTTAAAAACTGTTATGCTTCTTTTTTTTTTTCTTTTGTTAAATAAAATTGTTATTTACTTTGAAATGACGTCATTAAAGCAAATAAAAGTTTAAAGTATTTTATTTTTTATAATTTTTTTTTTTATTTTTTGTGTAAATCCTTCCTAATTGTATTGTTAAAATTGTTTTTTTTTTGTGTTTAATTTGTGTGAATTTTCACAAAAAATATAAAAAAAAGATTCAAGAAAAAAAAAAACAATGATGTTTTTATAGTCAATTTGAATCATTTTAATTGTGTTTTTAACATTCTCATAATGGAATAGAACTTATGTGTGTGTGTGAGATATTAAATGGAATTTAAAAAGTAAAAAAAATATTTAACAATTGAAATTGTAGACTGTTTTTTATCACTTTTTTTCACTTTTTATTTTTTTTTTTTATTAAATTCCTCTGCTAATGACGTAAATGTGAGACAATTTTTTTTCTTTCTTAAAGATTTTTTAAATCAAAATTTAATATTTTTATTCAAATTTTTGTTTTTTTTTTTTTGTTTTTTGATGGAAAGGAAATAAATTATAAATAAAAAGATGCTTTCAATTCAAATTTGATTTTTTTATTAATTTAAGATTATCGAATCGTTGTTGTTTTTGTTGTCAGAAATTATAAAAACAACAATAAACACGAAATAAAAATTTAAGCGATTTTTTTTATGATGTAAACTGTAAAGTGTTTTTGACACGAGGGAAAAAACACGAACATGTTTTAGGTTTAACAATACTTGTGGCTTAACTCTTTAGAAACGGTAAAAAAAGCAACTCTAGTAAGGAGTGCGCAGGAAAAAAATTTAGTTTAAACATTTTTCTTTACTAAAAACCAGAGTTAATAGTTAATTTATTTCAGATTTTTTTTTAATAATTTTTAATTCAATTTTAATTAATTTTCCTGAAATAAAATCCCATAAGCCGATAACTATAATAAATGGAATTACTCTATGCTAGGCTATGAAGTTATTACATCACTACAATGCTTGGTGAACCATGACATTATGAATGAAATGCAAGAACCTCTACAGGACCCCTCTGGTATGATTGCAGCAATCGATTCTTTTGGTCTAACGACTTTAAATCCCATGATATTGCTGGCCAATTGAAAC
This sequence comes from Sarcophaga bullata, assembly GCA_005959815.1. Taxonomy (NCBI): domain Eukaryota; kingdom Metazoa; phylum Arthropoda; class Insecta; order Diptera; family Sarcophagidae; genus Sarcophaga; species Sarcophaga bullata. Next base: position 589,179 of record QOCX01000072.1, read on the forward strand.
AGACAAATGGGGGGTATGATTGCGATGAAACTTTTATTCCTTGAACCTTGACATTATGATGTACCCAATACAATGTTATTGAAAGGGTCAACTCCGGATGGTTTACGATCCCTGTTTCCCTCATTTCGGGCTGTATCTGGGCGATAACACAACGAATGCTGCACAAATGCTTTTGGCGGTTATAAGTGTAGTAACGTTGTTTTGCTTATCCCCGCGTCATATCGCAAACTCCAAAACCTCCCATGCCTTAAAGCCAAAATTGGTCATGTTTTGTAGTTTATAGCATCGTCTTGTTGAAATCAAAAACCATGCAGTTTAAAAAGCGTCAATTGTAGGTCGAAAAAAATTCGTTCATCATACTGCCACAGAGCACTAAATTGATGGTAACGGTTCTTTTAGTTTATTTTTTGAAAAAAAGCGGCCCAATGGCATCTCCAAATCAAAATATTCGACAAACAATCACTTTTTCCTGCTATAGTGGCGTTTTCATAACCATTTTTGGGTTCTCCGAGCCCCATATGCCAAAATTTAATTGACACAACTACCATCTAAGAAGTTATCTTCATTCGAAAGCAATTGCTTTAAAATCCAATTAGTGAGCTTTAATTGTTGTGTGAGTTGGACTTTATATCGATGTAGGTGCAAATAATGCGCTGTAAAATAAGACCAATTACTGAAGAGGTCGTGTCCGCCACACTTTCTCTAACAGAAACAATATTTTCGACACGTCGTACATTGCAAAGGTATACATAGGCCTAACCCCATCTTTAATGCTTTCAGTCCTTTCAGATATCCTTATAATCAATATATAATCAATATAATCAATCCCTTTCACAATAGATCGATAATGACGATCATAATCGCTTTATTTTATGCATTCTTTGGTTGTTAAATCAGAACGAGACCACTAAAGAATTAAGCTGATACAAAACAAACTTTTTTCCATACAAATATTTTAACTTTAAGTACACATTACTGTAGTACATTTGAACGTCATTATCAGTTGACTTATAACAGTAACGTTAGTCAACCTTGGCTTTCATTGAATGACAGTTTTTGAAAATATTTAATTGTTGCCACCTTGAAGTTTCTAGGAAATTATTTTACGGCTGAGAGATTTTAGAAATATAAACGTATTTTTAGCATGATAAACATACAAACATAGACGGTTCGAAGGACCAATTAATTACAAATGTTTGCATACAAAATAGATTTAAAAAATTGAATTGTTTTTTTTTTATTAATTTTAGTAACCGAAGATGGCAAGAAAATTATACCGCCCGCTAAATCCATTGAATGTGCGAAAAACTGGCTGCAAGAGCGTTCCAAGAAAACCTTTAATAAGAAAATTTTGCACAAACGTTTGCCAATATTAAAATGGCTGCCAAAATATAATTCCGATGATGCTGTGGGAGATTTAGTAGCCGGTATAACAGTGGGCCTTACTGTTATACCGCAAGCATTGGCCTATTCGGGTATAGCAGGATTACCAGCAGCAGTAAGTATAAAAATATTCTAGTTATACAAGGTTCCCTGTTATAAATTTCTTTTTTTTTCTCTCTCTAGTATGGTCTCTATGGTTCCTTTTTGGGCTGTTTTGTGTATATCTTCCTAGGCAGTTGTAAAGATGTTCCTGTCGGCCCTTCAGCCATAGTTGCTTTGTTAACATATCAGGCGGCTCAGGGATCCTGGCAAAGATCGGTTTTATTGTGTTTGCTATGCGGCATAGTGGAGCTATTAATGGGTGTCTTTGGTTTGGGTTTCCTAATTGATTTTGTCTCGGGTCCCGTGTCATCGGGTTTCACCTCTGCTGTCTCCTTAATCATAGTGACATCGCAAATTAAGAATATCTTGGGCATAGCAGCCAAAGGCTCAACATTTATAGAAATCTGGTCTCAAATATTTGATAACATTAAAGATATCAGTGCCACTGATACTATTCTAGGTCTAACCTGCATTGTTATATTGCTTATAATGAGGGTAAGTTAATGAAACTTAAATTGATGAGCTTCAAAAGCTAATTGTTTTTATTTCGATAGCTTTTATCGTCTTATAAAATTGGTCCCAAAGAAGCTGAACTGCGCACAAAAACCCAAAATGTTATTAACAAGTTTATCTGGATTATTGGTACTTCACGCAATGCCATATTGGTTATATTGTGTTGTATTATGGGCATATTACTGCATAAGGAACATGAAGGCACACCGTTTAAAGTTATCGGCTATATACCACAGGGTTTACCTAGTTTTGCTTTGCCGCCCACACATTTAAGTGCCAATGATACGACAACCAGCAAAGAGGAAAGCTTTCTGGATATGGTGCATAGCATGGGATCGGGTTTAATAGTTGTACCCCTGATATCGCTTATGGAAAACATAGCTATTTGTAAGGCATTTGGTAAGTGATTTAAACTCAGATTCAGTTTATGGGACAGGAAATATAAGAACTTTTGTTTCGTTTCGTTTCCAGCTAATGGCAAGGCTGTGGATGCATCTCAGGAACTTATTGCCATAGGTGCCGCTAATATTGCCAATTCATTTGTTCAGGGTTTTCCCGGTACGGGCGCATTAAGTCGTGGTGCTGTTAATAATGCCAGTGGCGTTAGAACACCTTTAAGTAACATTTATTCGGGAGCTTTGGTCATTTTGTCGTTGATTTTCTTTACACCCTACTTCTATTACATACCCAAGGCTACATTGGCGGCCATTATTATAGCAGCGGTTGTGTTTATGGTGGAAGTGCGTGTGGTTAAACCCATGTGGAGAGCTAAAAGTAAGTATACTTCTCGTTCGATAACATTGCTTGTCGATAAACGTAACAAATCTGAGATATTGTTCGAATTTAAGAGCTTTATTCACGACAATTCAAATCAAATATAAAAATTTCCTACTAATCGTTATCATTTTTCCCCTCTCCTTCTTTCAGAAAGTGATTTGGTACCCGGTGTTGGTACATTTATTGCTTGTTTGGTCTTACCTTTGGAAATGGGCATACTAATCGGTGTGGGCCTTAATGTAATTTTCATACTCTATCATGCAGCACGACCAAAACTAACCACCGAAATTCTAACCAGTCCTGGTGGTAATGAATATCTTATGATTACACCCGATAGATGCATTATATTTCCCTCTGTGGATTATGTACGCAATCTGGTGAACAAGCAATCGATGCGTAATAATATACCCGTGGTGATTGATGCATCGCATATATATGGTGCTGATTTTACGGCGGCCACTGTAATAGAATCGTTATTAAAAGATTTCGCTCAGAGACAACAGTTGTTGTTCTTTTACAATTTAAAACCCAGTATATGTGCAATATTTGAGAGTCTATCTCCGCGTGAATTTGTCGTATACTATCAGGAACAACAGTTGGATGAACTGTTGAAAGAACGCGATTATAATCAGGATAAAATTGAAAGAGTTTAAGTGATACACATCTACACACACACCCAAATACACACACACACACACACACATAGTATAGTATAGTTTAGTTTAATTTAAAACGTAACCGTAGTTTAAAAAAGTGTGAAAGAGAAACACACTCTAAACAAAAAAAAAAAAAAAGAGAAATAGAGAAAAAAAAAGTTAATCCGTTAAACAGAAATCTCTAACTATCCCTCCCATAGAACTAAGCTACTTGCAAGGTAGCTGTATAACTGTAATATATTTTAAAACTTAATTGAATTTAAATTAAATTATGATTATTTTATAATTAAAAATTGCTTAAATTTTAACACAAACATGGCAACATGTATGACAAAAAAAAAAGAAAGAAAAAAGTTTTGTGCTAGTATCTCAGGTTTTATTACTAATTTAATTAGTACGAGTATCAAATCAAAATAACAACAACAAAAACAAAAAAAAACAAAAATAACTACAAACAAGGATTCATTTTTCCGTATAGAGCATAATTAATTTATAATTTATTTAAAAAATTTATTTTTTTTAATATTTTTTACAATTTTTTTCAAACCGATAGAAATCTGAATGCCTCCCTCTCTACTGCTTCAGATTGTGATTAACTCCCGAAAAATGCTAAGATGTTTTCTATCTAGGCTAAACTTAAAATGCTTAGCATATGTGGCATCCTTAGCATATCGAAGAAGCTATTTTAGTGATATTTTTTTGTTCGAACACAGAAGAAACAGAAATTTTGTATTATTTTTTATTTTTTAAATGATAATTTAGTATTAATTAAGAAACCCTTTTTAGTTCATAGAGAATATAGATTTAGTATTACTTGTTATATATATCATATTATATAATATATAACAATAATATACATACATATGTATTGCAATATATATAGTATTTCTTGTCTTAAGAAAAATTCAAGACAAACAAAATTGACGAGAAAAAAAACAAATAAAATACAACTTAAAAACAAAACTTAATTGTTATTAATGATCAACAGACGATGCATTTTTATTACAAAATGAAAATTAAATTCTCTGAAATAAATATATTCAAGTCCATATTTTATAAAAAGACATCGATTCGTAACATCGGTCGATCCTTTTGAGACAGTTTTTGACCACTTTTTCGCACATTTTATACGCTAACCTAACGGATGATGGCGATTAAATCCTCTAAATTAGGTGATATGAAGTGGAAATAACTCTTTCTGAAAACTTCTCGCATACACCAAACCAAAATCATTGAGTTCTATGGCTCGTGGCAGCGTCTTGTTGAAACAATATACGGTCAATCTAATAAACTTCAATTGCAGACCAAACAGAATCGATTATCATATGGACATAGCACTCTGAATTAACGGTAACGTTCTTTAAAGTCTCTTACAAATCCTATTGCGCTTCAAATATTCACTTTTTGCATGTAAAATTGCATTTCCATAATCGCTTCTGGATTCTTCCAGTCTAAAATTAAAAAAAGTTTGAATGTGAACATAATGTCTGAACCACTGGCATCCAATTAAATTACGGCGTTATGAGTGGTCAGCTGGCCTTAACTATTGTTTGAGTTGGACTTTATTTTGGATGGGATTGTATGCACCTGGTTACTACAGCTACGACCACTACATGGAAGCCAGGCAACGGACCAATTAGCTTCAATTACTCTCGAAACATCGCCGATAGACAAATTAGGATTTTTCGCCACACTTTCTATAAAAGAAAATATATTTTCGGCAGAAAGTCAGTGCGGCCTGGCCAAATCTATAACGATTTTTTAAATTTCTAAAAAAATCTTGACAATTCCTTGCACAGTAGGCTGATTATGACAACCATAGTCGCCTCGTAAGTTTCGAAAAAGAACCATATTTGAATAATTACTTTTGCAGTCCATTAAACGGACTCCGTTTTAATAATATTTACACATTATTCAATTGTTAAATGATCCCTAATCCTAAATGGTTAACCATTTACTATAGACTAAATGCCACTTCAGATGAATGATATTTAGCAGCTGAACAGCCGTGTCAAATCGGTATTTTGACGCTGCTAAAGGAATAATTATAATAATACGCCTTATGAGTTTCACAAATTTTCTCTCTTAAGATGTGTTCACCATTTTAATAGGTCATCTAAAAAGTATACTATTTCTCAGATGGCTCCTGCTTACTTTCGCTTAAAAACTACAGAAGGCGCAATTCTGATTCAGGGCAAATCACCATGTTGATAGTCAACGTATTTAAGTTCAGCAGCCAGTAGCATAAATTTTTTTAATTAATTTTCAAATTCATTGATTTTGGTAACGCCTCTGACTTTACAAAGCCATTTTTAAAGCAATTCAATGTATAGACATCTAGGTGGAGATAGTTAACCCGATTCAGATTTCATATAGGGATTCAAAGTATAAAGTGTGACTGGAAATCAATCTGGACATACGTTTAAGCGTCGATGGATGTGTTCAACAAGGTTTTGTTTTATCTTCCTCTACCATTTAACATTAGGAGAAATTAGAAGGGTGTCGTATGGATCTTGATTATTGGTTATTCGATGATTTGAAGGCATGGCTGCTGAACTACGTAAGATACACAGCCTGCCATTAATGCAGGCTACGTTAACAAACAATTTGTTTAACAAACAATTTGTCTATAAAAGATTACATTATAGTAGCTATTTCCTAACAATTTTACCATACATACACTAAATCATTTCCAACGATAAATTTTAGTTTATTAAATCGATTTATTCAGTCAAAAACAAAATTTTTAAAGTCTTATTAGAACAAATTCATCTGGCAAAACAAAAAAATCTATCACTAAGTATTAAACATACGTGCGATATATTTTTCTAAAGCCATCTATTGAAAAAATAATAGGTTTCATCCCCTATACCTTATAGATTAAGCACATATTTAATTCATATGCAGTACATGCCTCTATTAATAAAAATGATTGATTTAATTGCATTTGATATGTTTCAAACAACAACATGATTTATATTTTATAAACAATGAAATATTTTGCTACTCACTGTATTCGCATACATAACATACATGAATTTTCAAAAACTATTTCAAATTAAATAATAAATTTAACGTACCTTTCACAAACTCGATTATCATCAGTCTGGCATCTCTTAATTATTTTCGCTTTCAACTCCAAACATAACACACACACACATACGTATATAAAAATAAAAGGTTGTGGAAAAAATCACAATTACTTTATTTATCATAATTTTGTTTTATAAATAACACAATTTCACAATTTTTACCCTCAAATACAGTAAATTGCACTATTTTCTTCCATTTCTTCACTAATAATTACCCGTTTGACGAATTGTAACAAACAAGTGACGCCCGCTTCCATACAAAAAGTTCTTGCTTTTTATTTACTGTTCTTCACTGTAAACTGAAGAATTTTTACAACATGCATTGCATAACACACAATTAATTAATTATACCGTAATTTCGATTTAAATTCCTTATCTTTTATTCATTTTAAAGCACTTTAATAAATTTCTTTACACTTTTTACTTCTAACCGCCATTTTTATGAAACAAAACTGAAAACATGACATTTAAAAAGGGGATGCCAGACTTCCTATTAAAAAAGAAGGATTAATAACAGTTAAATTGTTTTACACAAAATATAAATTAATAAAATATGTTATTTTTAAAACAAAAATATAATTAAACTATTTAATTACCTTAATTATTAACGATTTTATTCAATAAATTAGCTGTAGGTGGCGTTTTGTTCTTTGTTTTTGTAACTTTTATATTTATACAGTACAAAAGGCCGCACATGGTGTTAAATTGCTAATAACATTACAAATAATGTTGCCAGGAAATAAAAAATTTTAGCAAAAATATTCAAATAACATTAAATGCATAGTTTGTTCTTATTTCAAAATTAAATTACTTTTATTAATTTTACAATAATAGTTAATTAAATTATATTTTTTGACAACAAAAAGCATAACCAAAAAACATCTACAAATTAAACAAAATAATACCCAGTTTTGGTTACAAATAACCAAACACGGCAACACTGAACACAAACTGACAGTTGTTTTCTTTTATTTATGTGTAGCATTTAAGAAAACGTGTTAATTAAGTTTTTAGGATTTTCTTTTAATTTATTAATAAAAACTAGCGAAATCTATTAAAAAGATTCAAAATTAATAACAATGAAACGTTTAAGTGAAGAAAGAGCAAAAATCTTATTTGAAAAGTTATCCAAATAGTAAGTTATTGCAATAAAAAAACCAAATCAAGCGCATTATTAAAACAAATTTTGTTTTTCCAGCATTGGCACAAATGTTAAACAATTGATTGATCGTCCTGATGGCACATATTGCTTCCGTGAACATTTGGATCGTGTTTACTATGTTTCTGAACGTATTCTTAAGCTTTCCGAATGCTTTGGCTATAAGAAATTGGTTTGCGTGGGTACCTGCTTTGGCAAATTCTCCAAGACGAATAAATTGAAATTCCACATCACCGCCTTATACTATTTGGCTCCCTATGCCCAATATAAGGTGTGGGTAAAGCCTTCTTTTGAACAACAGTTTCTATATGGCAATCATATACCTAAATCCGGTTTGGGTCGTATCACAGAAAATGCCGGCCAATATCAGGGTGTTATCGTCTACAACATGAATGATTTGCCTTTGGGTTTCGGTGTTTTGGCAAGATCAACAACAGAATGTAAGGCTGCAGATCCTTTGGCTACCGTTTGTTTCCATCAGTCGGATATTGGTGAATATATAAGATCCGAAGATACTCTGTTTTAGGAGCTTTTGATTTTGTTTTTCTAATTGATAGTCTTATAGTGTTAAATGTAAAGAAATTAATTACTAAAGTAAGGTTTTTTAAATATAATTGCAAAAAAAAAAGAAATAAAATTTATTTTTTGTTAATGAGACATTTTTTAAATCGCAAAAATTAAATGTTTTAACGGTTTTGATATCGAAATTTGTTCACTATCCACAAAAGACGAGATAGGATGGATTAAAATATAAAAAAGAAAGTCAATAAGAAAAATAAGAACTTGGACCTGAACGAGGCTAAAGTAAGTTCAGTAAAAGAGCAGGGAATGACTATACCAAAACTCTCCTATCAAACTCTACAGAGTTACTATCGAAAAACTAAATTAAATATGAACATAGAACTGAAAGGGAAATCTCATTAGCCAGCTGACACCAGCGATAAAACTCTGTAACAAAAGTGCTAGCATAGGCCAACGTTATTAAGTAAATTCAGACCAAGAAACCTGTGTCAGCTTCTACACGCTGCGAAAGAGATACACAATATATTCAACATACTCTGGCTCTCCCCTGTAGAAACAAGGACAGCTCTTGGGTCTACGACATCCTAAAAGGTCCCCTAGTGTTAGGACTCATTTCTTTCCAGAACGGTAATACCTGCTCTGAAAGAGCCTAGAGGTTCTGCAATCTTCTCTGTTCCGCCAAGAACAATATATTCTTCTCAATCCATCAGGCTTGCGTCCTTTTTGATCTTTACGCAGTCAGTCCCACTGTTCTAAACAATACGATTCGCTGGAAATCAAAAGACTATCTGAAACCCTATACGTATACAATTTTTTCTTGTCCAAAACCATAGCGAGAGTTTACCTGCAGTCTATAACCTATCTCAAGCTAACATATAGCTCAGTTAGTGTCTTTAATGCGGCCATTAATGGTGACCACAAAAAACCTAGCCTATAATACACTGTACTCATCAGGAAGCCAACAGGATAGCTTAATGTCGCTCCGCACACGTTAAGTAGAGTCTGTCGGTGTAATATACCTTGACCATATCGTACAATTTGCTTGTTTATATTCGATTTCACTTAAATTCGTTGGTGCACTACTTCAAACATCACTTTTTACTCCCTTTTATACAACCACTGCTCTCCAAATACAACTCAGTACAGCTAAACATCTGTGTGTGCAAAAAACAAAATTTGACAACTTGTTGTCAAACAAGAAGAAGCATAAACTCTTCATTTATTGTTGTTGTTTGTTGTATATTTTTTACGTTGATTTTGCAAAATAAAATTAAAACAATTGTTAACAATTAAATTAAGCCTAAAAAACATTCAATTTAAATTAGTTAAATAAGCTTAAAAGTTCACGTAGCTATGGAGCTACAATTAAAACGTTTTCTCAATGGATTTTTAATCATTTACGCAGTGTTGTTAACAAAGACTACTGAAGGTGGGTGTAAAACCGAGATTTAATAAGAAAAGAAAGAGTTTCTTATCGCCAATAGAAATTTTAAATTATATTTAAAAGTAAAAAACTCACATGAATAAACATTTCATTGAATTCCTATTGAAATTGTTTAACAATCATAATGTTTGGCATAATTTACCCCGTAACCGTGACTCATGTTGTGTTGTGCCAATTGTATGCAAATAAATGTTGCCTAGAATTGTTTTTGTTTACAGTGCAACGAAATGACCTTTTAAAATAGAACACAAAACATAATTACATTCTCATTTCATTTCATTTGTTTTAACAGTATCCTGCAAGCGTCTTCATGAAAAAATTTACGAATCATTTTTTGGCGGCACTTGTTTTAGACGTTTAAACGGCACCCACCAAACTGGCTGTTCTTGTGAGTATTAAAGATCTTTTAACCAACCTTCTGTATTTGACTGCTAACCTTAATCTTCATTTGTTTTACAGCCGACGAATCTGGTTCTGTAGGTGCCTTACATTATGTCTATGACAAGACCCAACTTGAGTTTCTGTTAAACTCCCCACCGGCTCCACCATATGCTGCCATTTTGGGTTCGGATTACTTTAATCGCGAGAATATGATGCGTTTAAAGCATGAAGGAGGTCGTAACATTTCCGCCGTTTTAGTTTTAAACATGTTTGACAATTTTACCAGTGAAGGTGCTGCCTTTTCACATGAACTTAAATGTCCCAATCAATATAGTGGCATTCTGCTGCCGAATTCTCTTGAAACTGCCACTTGTTCTGCTCAACGGTCTGATGATACTTGGAATCCTTGGGGTTCAGGTTTACTGCATGAAGATTTCCCTTTTCCTATTATTATCATACCCAGCAATGAGACGGTGGAGAAATTAATTAATTGTTTTAACAAATTCAATAGCTTTGATTATGAGAATCAACATTTACGCAGTCTGTGTGCTGTAGAAATTAAAAGTTTTATGAGTGCCGCCGTTAGTACAGAAGTTTGTTGGCGTCGTACAAATTTCATTAATAACTTGGCACAGACAAGGTACTGTGATCCTTTGGAAGGTAAAAATATTTATGCTACTCTGTTTCCAAGACCAATTATCGATAAGAATGAAGTTCACCAAGTTGACACAAAAGAGAAATTTATTCTTGTTACCACACGCATGGATACGACAGGCATGTTTGAAGGTGTCTATGGTAAGTGAAATTTTTTTAGAATATCCAAATACATCACTCAAGTATATCTTAAGGAATTGATGTAAAGTGTCAAATGTTTCTCGTTTTTTTTTGCCCTTTCCATATCAATTGGATTGCATTTATTTATAACCAGGACCCGACTGCTTTACTTAAAAGTTTTTTAGAATATTTGCGATTATAAAACATTAAAGTATTCACATTGAGATCAAATTTCGGTTAAGTTTACTCCGCATTGACAAATAAAGATTTTGTTTGGATCCATTTGAAAATGTTACAACTTTTGCAAAACCTAAAGGCTATAAAGCACAGAGATCGTCTGCGTTTCCTACCTGTTTTTTGTTATAAAAGTGTAGCTTGAAAAACAAAATACTTTTGCGGCAACCTGCTAAAACATTTGTATTAAAGCGAAAAAAAAACATTTCTGGGATTCTGTAGACATTGAAAATCGATCACAGTTATACAATTCAATACTTTTATTTTGTTTCAATCACTTTCCAATCAGATTATATATTCTGCGGAATGAATCTAATGCCGGGTTAAACAAAAGAAGGCAATATTATTTCAATCGAGTAATTGGTATGTATGCGGCAGAAACGTAGAAAGAAAATACACAAAATGATATTGGACGTTAGTCAGCTGAAGCTACGTGAACGAAGGCACATTGGTAGGTGTTCGCTCAAAAAAAAAAAAATAAAAGTCGTGATGATATTTCCATAGAACGTTTGGTGATATTCCACCGCAAAAATTTTGAGTTTTTGCATTTATCCCTAAACGTCTGAGAGATTTCATTCATTGTGACTAGATTAATAGAAGGCGAAGACAATTCCATCTTGAAATAAGGTTGAGGTCTAAGTTTTCCTTATGAAATAATTTCTGATTGTCCTCAAAAGAGTTTTTAATTAAGGAACAAACGTCGCAATGCGAAAAACATTGCAACCGTTAACACATCCGCTGTTTTAATAGGCAAAATTCACGATCTAAAGTTCGAATTGCTTCATTATGAACTCTTTCTACTTTGAAAAATGGTATGATGATAAAAGAAGAAGAAAAAGTGGGCATTAAAGAGCAGAGCTTGCAGTGGAAGTCAATTTGATTGACTTCTGTCAAGCAAGAAGTAGAATATACCCATGGGATTGATGTTATTTTATTTCTAAAGTATGAAATCAGTAAAGAAAAGTTTTAATTAAAATGTGCTATCGTCAAAGGTATTTTGTATTTCTAAATTTCGATTGAATATTATAATTTAATATCTCAAAACTGCTGTGTATTGCGAATTAAATGAAAGCAAACGTTCTTAAAGCGCCATGTAATTTCGAAAGATTTTCCAGTAGTATTTTAAACATATTTGTGCTACTGGATTCCGACTGATAAAATACGTGTGGCAAAAAGCAAATGAATGACATTCAAAGGAGAACAATGCAGCAGTCTGAACCTAGTAGTTTGATTTTCTATTGATTTGCATGGATAGGCTAAATTATTACAAAACCACTTAAAACCGCAATTATCTTTTGCATCTTCTGAACCGACTTTTAGTTTTTAATTGGTTACCGTGTGTAGACGTTCTAAGGCTTTGAAATATCAAACTTATATGAATTATTGATATTCCAAAGAGTGTGTTAAAACGTGTTTGGCAAAGATTTAAAAAGAAAACTTGTAATGTAAAGTCTTGTATTCATATTAACAGCGAATTGCACCCATTCCTGTTTAAATATTATCATATACAAATTTACCTGTTATTCTGCAACCCCTTTCATGTTGCTCATAGACAGACAGCATAAGGTGTTTTAGCCGGAAATAACAATAGTTTTTCCCAAAACAAAACTTTTAATGACCCACACCAAGTTTGTAAACATATTTTCAATTCCCTCGAATATGCCAATTGAAATAGGAAAAGAAAAGAAAGAAAAAAAAGAAACAATAACCGTCAAACAATAACCGTTAAACAGTAAATCAACCACCAATAAACAAAATAACTTTAAATATGAAACAAACAAAAAAAAGAAAATAATAAACCAAAATCGCCAACTGCAACACGCAACTTGCAAAGGATAATCAAATGATAAATGTACTGCCTGCCTGCTACTGCCATTAACCGCCGCTACAGCAGTTGTTGTACCTTGTATACCTACAAAATAAACAACTAATTGAGAGAAGAAAAAAAAAAGGATAAAAAGGGACACAAATAAAATAAAAAAAAACATTGAAAAACATAAATAAACACACAATATTTTGAATAATAAACTAATAAAATAGCTTAAAACACACACACACACACACAGGTGAACTAAACAATTTTTCTACTTGTACTTGTGCTGGTGCTTATGCTTACTCCCAGCAAACCAATACACACATGTTGTTGTCTGTTATTCGAAATGAATTTCGAAAAGTGAAATGAAAAAGAAAGACAAGTGCATTTTCATCGTTTTTAAATGTTGTTTTTTTTCTTCCCAAAATGAATTGAATTGAACCGAATTGAAATGACGGTTGGAAATATAATCAACCAAGCGTAATAAACAACCACCAACGAAAATTAGGAGTATGTATTATTATAATATAGGCACACTGTTAATAATGACTTTTTTTCTTTTTGTTATTGTTATTGTTGTTGCTATTATATTGCAGTTGTTGTTGGTTACCTAGTCAACGGTTGGAAAACAACACTGAAAATATATACTATACGGATCCTTTGGAAAAATCCTGAAAATTATTTGTAAACGAACGTTAAACCACGTAAGAAGAATAACGTCATAACGAGCCATTAGCAAAGAATTTCATAAATCGGCTAGAATTTTCTTAAATTGCAGCAAAGCGTTGAAAGAAATTTAGTTTTTAGGCTTGCCAATATGACCACTAGATTGGCCGGGCCTAGAAATTTTGTTTTGACATCGTCGTCTGCAGCAAGCGGAATAATAAATTCGCCAACTTTGACTGTTGTGTCCCCAGCTACGGATACTATAACAACCGATTCGGCAACGGTTTTACCATGTGTCGTTAATACTACAACAGATTCAACGGCACTCGTGGTAACTAGGGAGCCGTCGTCGTTTGCTATGCACCATACAACACAACAAGAGGAGTATCAATTCATTACAACCGAATCTTTGCAAGATGTTATGGCAACGACGCACAAGTCTTTAGCGGTAGTTGAACAACATCAACAGTCACAACAACAACAACAACAACAGCAGCAGCAGTCCATTCATCTGCAACAACATCAACAGCTTCAACAGCAACAGCAACTGCAACATCCTCACCAGGAAGAGGTGGCTGTAATAAATGTTGTTGTCCCCATGGATAATAACGCTGACTCTAGTAATGAAGCGGCTCAAACAACTTTGGATACTTTAGCAGCCATTAAGGAAGGTGTTGTTGACTTAGTTCATCACTCTGAACAAGACGAAGGTTGTCCTCAATATATTACCGTTACAGTATCGACTCAAGATGCTGGTCAAAACTATCAAGTACAATATGTTGATGCTGAACAATTGTATCAGGCCACCAGCAATGCTACACAAACCCAGATAACCTATCCTTTCTGTCCGGTCCAGGAATATCAAGCCAATCAGTCAACATTTTATACCACCTCAACTGGTAATTTCAGTGCTAATGATAATGATGGTGGTGCTAATGGTGGTATTGCTCAATTAACAGATAACTCTGCTCATAATGCAGCCACCAATCTAATGCCATATTTAGTGCCAGTAGAAGAGGGCATGTTAATCAATACTTCCTCAGAAGATATACAAAGTTCACCCCAGACACCCAACTCATCAAATAATACCCTCTTAGGAGTTGGCACCGCACAATGTATAAATTCCTCTAATGAACAGGAATTGGATGACAATTCCATGGAAACGGATGCAAACCAAACGGCTGGCTCTAATAAAATAGCCTCGGCCACTATTAAATGGTTGTCACAAAACTATGAGACTGCCGAAGGTGTTAGTTTGCCCAGATCTACACTCTATAGCCACTATATACAACACTGTAATGAGTGTAAACTGGAGCCGGTAAATGCTGCCAGTTTTGGCAAGCTTATAAGATCGGTATTTTCGGGCCTACGCACACGTCGCTTGGGTACACGCGGTAATTCCAAATATCACTACTACGGCATACGTATTAAACCAGATTCTCTGCTTAAACAACAAAATCAAGATGAAAATTCATGTTCCTCCACATCTCCCACGAAAAATTCTTCTTCCCTCAACACCAGCTCCTCAAGTCATGCTTCATCGTCGGCATGTTCTTCCAATCAACATCATATGAGTGGCAATAAATCGTCATCATCAAAGAAATTAATTTTTAAACCCGAATCCTATGCAGCCTGTGCCCAATATTTAGGTGATGGCACTGGAGCTATGCCTTCTTTTCCTTTGCTAACCTTAGATCATACATTTCCAGCTGATATAAGCCTGCAAGATTTGGAATTATTTCGTCTAAAGTACCAGGAACATTGTGAGAAATTCTTAGATGCCATTGTCAATTTGGAATTTAATACGATTGAATATTTATGGCGTGAATTTTGGTCCATAGACCATCATGATGCTTTACAAAGTCTAACACATTCAAAATTGCAATTACTTTGTCTCTCCTCGACGTTGCAGAAATTTGTACGCGATGTGGACTATCAATTCTTTCAGAATATGGTCGATGTTATTATACCCGATGTGCTACGCTCTATACCGAATGCTTTGACGCAAGCCATTAGACGTTTTGCCAAAAACATGGAACTTTGGCTATGCGAAGCTATGGTCGGCATACCCGAACAGATGATACAGATTAAAACCTCTGCAGTATCAGCATTTTGCCAAACGCTTCGGCGTTATACTTCCCTTAATCATTTGGCCCAAGCTGCACGTGCTGTCCTACAGAATAATGCTCAAATTACTCAAATGCTTACCGATTTGAATCGTGTGGACTTTCATAATGTACAAGAACAGGCAGCCTGGGTATGCCAATGTGAACCATCGGTGGTGCAACGTTTAGAGAATGATTTTAAGGCTGCTCTGCAACAACACAGTTCTTTGGAGCAATGGGCTTCTTGGCTACAATTAGTGGTGGATTCGGCTCTACAGGAGTATCGTGGCAAAGCCTGTTATCCCCAGGCTGCTAGACAATTTCTTTTAAAATGGAGTTTTTACAGTTCGATGGTCATAAAGGATTTAACTTTACGCTCAGCTTCAAGTTTTGGCAGCTTCCATTTGATTCGGCTGCTCTATGATGAGTACATGTTCTATTTGGTGGAACATAAAATAGCCGAGGCTCAGGAAAAGACCGCCATTGCGGTAATATGTGAACGTCTACAAACTGATGTAGACTTTGAATTGGACTATCAATTGGAATTGATAGCCACGGATGTTAGCAATTCAGAACCACAAACTAAACGTGTTAAACAAGAGTGAGAAACCGGAAAAGAATAGCAATTTTAGTTTAAGAAGAGGAGATCAATGGACATACCACATCTGCGTAATTTATTTTTTAATTAAAGGTGGCCTTGTGTGCAATATAAAAAGTGCCTTCAAATATTGTATTGTATTGCTCAATTAACGTTTTATATTCTTATTTATTTTACAAAGACTTTTATCAGCTCAATCAATTCCTGAAAGGCTCAATTAATATTTAAAAAATCCTTTTAAAGAAAGCAACTTCTAGTCCCAGTATTTTTTAAGTATTCAAGACCATAAATTAAAATAAAAACAGTTTAAAGACCCAAAACAGTTGTGTTTTATTTGAAAGTGCTAGGGTAAGCTAAGCTCCACAAAACGATATCAAAAGAAATATTACAAGTTGGAACTCACAGGACCTAACAATTCAGTTTTATTCTTCCTTCGTCCAGGAACTGGTTTTATTGATGATTTGTTTTCATTTTATATGAAGACCGCAAGGCAGTATCTAACCTAACTTTTATTTTTAACTCAATTGCCTTTTTTCCTCCTTTCAGGTGTTGGTGCAAAGGATTCCCTAACCGGTTACACCATACTTGTCAGTGTTGCTCATACACTTTCCCGCCTTTTGACTGATAAAACTAAACTAAAAGATCCCAACATGAATATACTCTTTGTTATCTTCAATGGTGAATCGTATGATTACATTGGATCACAAAGATTCGTTTACGATTTGGAACACAAAGACTTTCCCACAGCCTCTACATTTACCATACCGATAACTTTCGATAACATTGAATTCGTTTTAGATTTGGGTACTTTCGATGAGATGTCCGATATTAAGTTACACTCTCTAAGTGAATTTCCGAAAGCCAAAAGCATTTTAACGAAGCTACGTCATTATGCCACCACACCCAAATATGATTTCAATATCAATTTTGAAAGTGCGATTGGCTATCAAATGCCACCTACATCGGCACAATCGTTTTTAAGGAAAAATGTCTCATTTCCAGCAGCCATATTAAATGCACCGCCCAGCAATCATTTCTATCATTCGGTATACGATGATGGTGTTAATTTAAAATACAATTACACCAATACCTCATTAGATTACACGCGTTTAATGGATAGAGATGATGCCTTAAAGTATTTCAAAACCGATGATATACAAATGAAGCTGCGTAATGTATCGGCCGTTATAGCCATGGCTTTGTATGATACTTTAACGGGGAAAGAATATGTGGACGATCAATTTCCCAGTCCAGTGCTAATTGATGAGATCTTGTATTGTTTTATAAAATCACAAAATTGTCCCTTGTTTTTTGCCGCCTCCAAACCGAATAGTTTTAAAAAATTACCCTTAATAGCGCCAAATCGGTAAGTTTCGGATACCAAAGAAAAAAGAATTGTAATGGAACTTGTTTTCTTTTCCTTTCAAGTTATATAAGTGTTAACCGTGATACCCAGGAAGCCACCATATGGACCTATCGCATTATGGGCTATTTGTTGTCACAAAAGCTACCCCATGTTAAAGAAGAGAATTGCACCCATTTACCAAGATATTGGTTTGCAGGCTATAAAAACCAAGGAGAATGTGGTGTAACAACACAAAATTATTCTTTAGCATTAAGTCCAGCATTTATTATTGAAGGTAATCGATTGTTATCGACTTTAAAAATACTTAGGCTTGTTACATATTATTTTATTAATTATTTCTGTTTTTCTTTTCTCAGATTACAATTGGTCTTCTGGTGAATATTCGACCTGGTCTGAATCTACCTGGAGTGCTTTAAGTTCTCGTTTATTTTTACGTCCATCACGTACCCATGAAATTGTTACATTAACCATTGGTTTTGTGGTCTTAATAATATCGTTCTGTTTGGTTTATATAATCAGTTCAAGATCGGAAATTTTATTTGAAGATCCTGGACCGAATGCTAGCACTGATGCGTAAGATTAAGTAAGGAATTATATCAGTTATTTCTTTTATTATTAATTTCATCAATACATTTTAAGTTTAAACACACATCTTGTTGTGGATGATATTGTTTTACAGGCGAAGAATTGGTCTGCTGTTCGTTTAATGAATAATCTTTGTTTCTTTAATTTCTTGTATTTATCTTTATGTCTAGATTTCATTCTCTTTGAAGCAGAGAATTCAAAATCGATTTATCTGACGCGAAATTGAGAAATTTTAATATCGGAAATCCGGAATTTAAAATTCGGAAAAAACCAAATTCTTGATAGGGATTATAGAAAGAGGAAGTAAAAAGAAATCAAATTTTAAAGCCATTATGGATTTGAAAATGATAAATAGGCAGTCACGCTGATCGGCGGGGGGCGCGAGGGGCCCTGATACAGCGTTGCTGTTTGCTATTTACCAGGTGTATGATCCTTTGTGTTAATAAAGAGAGTGGTTGTTAGCGGGCTGGCTCTGATCTGGCTTAGACCGAGAGGTTTCATTTCCAAAAGATAGAAGCTTGCTGGCAATTTAAGATTTTTGTGTGAGACCCAGCTGCGGAATGTTTAGTAGAAGGGATGACATAATTGTTCTCATACTCCTTGCAAGCATATGCAGAAATAAGTGCTCCTTATCTTCAATTACAATCTTTGATTTTTAATCATTTGCGTAGACCTCTTCTGTATTATCCGTTCTATTTGGAGGTGTGAGTACTCTGAGGATCTAAACGACAAAAAAAACTGAATCAATGGATTTTCGCACATTTCTGTTGAGGAAACAATCATAAACAGGTCAGATTGGATTCACTTTCGTTACAGATACTGTCAAAATGACAAAAAAAAACTAGAACAACGGTTTTTCGCAAGTTTTAATTGAGGAGACCATCATAAACATGTCAGATGCGTTACAGACACTGTAAACTAAGCTTCCATGAGAGCCGTTATCGCTGAGGAGACTTATAATTGTTCTTATGTAATGTAAATCCTTCCTTATTAACTAAATTGGTTCACTTGTGTGTGATTGATGTCTTCGGACGTTTCAATTGCTAAAATTTTTTCCCGGATATTAAACAGAATATGGCCATCGTTTGTATTGGTTCATTGCATTTCGATCATGAACGTATTCATTATTAATCACTAATCACTGTAGATTTTATGCCATCGAACATGCATTGATCAAATGATTTCAAACTGTTTGGCTTTTGAGCAACGTTTAACTCTTGAGTATACGAATCAATACTTAGTCTGGTCATCACAGACTTGAACAAATCAAAATTATAACCCCAAACACTATCCAGAGTATTTTCTCTGTGCTCTTATAGCATCATGTCCATCATGTTAGTTAGAATATTAGAATCATTTATTAGAACAAAAATGGATTTCTTTTACGGCATAGTTTAAGGGCTTTGGTCTTTAGAAAAGTTTCAAAAATCCTATTCAATATAAAACATTATTAATAATTTCTTTTAAACCATAATAATTAAAAATATTTAATTAATTTAACATTAGCAATATGCAATATATGTAATTGAGTTTATTTTCTTTCTTTATTGTTCAAGTATTTGCTATTAAAAGTGTTTTTATAATTTTTTTTTTAGGTTAACCCCACCTACGGCTTGTTAATGCCTACAAACACTATATACACTGCACTACAACAACAGCAAACTATTAAGCAAACTATAATTTTAATTTTATAGCAATATACATACAACATACTATGAAAGAAATATAAAAGAGTTAATTAAGTTTATAATTTTGTTAATTCCATTATTTTTATTATTTTTTTCTTACTTTTTCTATTTGCCAACACCACATACGACATCATGCGTAAAGTTATATTTTTTTATACACAAAAATATATTCTAAAAATTAACACACACTCTGAATTTAAATATTTTAAAATTATTGTGAACGCAATTAATTAATTTAAATCGAATCTAGGCTTATATATTTTAAACAAATTTCATTTTTTTTATTATTAAAACGCTAATTCCCATTATTCACAACATATATTCAAAATAAGACGCTTTATATGACATACATACATATGTATGTATGTATGTATGTATGTATGTATGTAAATACAGTGGCAAAAGTTTTAAATGCTGACAGCAGAAAAACTAATATGGTCGGGAGTTTTGCCATAGTCTCGTGTGTTGACTTATTAGACGAGAACTCTTGGCCGGTACTCAGCTTAGTTTAAAAGTTGCACTTCCATTAATGAAATAAGATGTACGCCACTGTATGTACATACATTTTGTGTATTAATTAAACATTTTCATGACAATTGAATTAGTATTTTTGTATTTCTCTTAGATATTACCATAGCACTTACAAAATCAAAACAGCATTAACTATTTTTTCTATTTAACACACAAACATACCATCAATCCATCCATTCTATTTGATATTTAATTTTATTTCTTACATCTTTTTTTTTAATTTATGTACGTATATACATTAAACTTACATTTCCATGAATTACTCGGCGTGTAAATTCAAACAACTACATATTAAGGACAACTTAACTTAAAGTAAATCAAAGTACCGTTTCTATAGGGTTAAGAAGAATTAAAAGTTTTGTGAAATATAAATTAGAAACAAATTCTTTTGCAAGATTATTAATATTTCAAAAAATCTAATCAAAAATGTGTAAAAAAAAACAGCAATCAAGCTAATATTTAAGGTTTTTCGGTCTCATACCTTCAAACTATTCTTGTACTTACATAGTATAGCTTTCTGAATTCGGTTTAGGTCCCTTTTTAAACGGTATAACCAATAATTACAAATTTCAGATTGAACGTAATTATCAAAGATTTGATTATTTTCAACGTGACGCATATGTGTAAGAGTGCTAATAATGTGAAGTGTGAAGACCAGCAATTGTCTCTTATTTAAGATTAAACTGTGGTGTAATCACTACCTTACCTAAGCCAAGAACTGGTATACAGTTGCCTTCTGAGGTGTCGCAGAGATAGTTGCTAATAAGAATGCACATCATCGCCTTAACTAAGCCCATATTATAAAGAATTTGTTAAAGATCTCAAACGGACTCTCTAAGGTGACATTAGACAAGCCAATGAGATATTTCTAGCGAGCTGTCGGAGTCATTTTCAAGTTCTTGTGAACCCATTAAGACATCTAACGTGAGAAGTTCTAATTTGTCAAGAAAGTTGCTGCACAACAATATTCTTGTAATTCTAGATACAATGCAATTTCTTCAAAGGTCATAAGGATATCCCAGTCTGTTCGTAGGCGCCGACATTAGTCAATGACCATTTACCATGCTCAAGAGTTTTATGCGTTTATTGGCCAGAATAGAATATTTCTTGTGGTCATAATGGCATCAAGTCTATGTTTTCTAGGCCATCTGTTATGAGTTATCGATCTAAATACACAATAAATCCCAATTTTAAAAGGCAATCAACACTTTAAACGTTAAGGACTTTAATAAAAAGCATTTCTATACACCCAGGCAAGGGCTGGCATTGAAGGTCTCATCATCTCTTTTAAAGATGTCTAGCATTTTCTAATTACAATCGATTTCGTGTTGATACAAGGCTTTAAAAGCTTCCTAAATACCAAATATGCTTGCCGTATAATAACTTTAGCGATTTATAGCCTTCTAAATAAATGACCCTTCGACTCACACTCTTGTCTCATCTTCAGCCCCCGATTTAGATTAATTTCATATATTTCTCTGCCTCTGATTCATTTCGTTTTGTGATATCAAGCAAGAAATTATTACTAATTAAGGGTGTTGACACATTTCCTATGTTTGAATGTCAAAAATTCAAAACAATTAATCCCACAGAAGGTAAATTCAATAGTTTCTTAAACTTTTAACTGAATTCTAGGCTCACAAAACTAAAATCCTACAACGTTTAGCAGGATAATGGCAACGTAACAGGAAAAAGAAATAATACAGGCTACAGGACTAATTAACAGCTAGATAAGCCATTAAGAATCGTGGGGAGAATTATATTTTGGTTGTCTTGCTTATGTTATTGTAATCTTATAATGTATTTTATGAAGCGGCCGTAAGAAATAGCATACCGCATTGTCTACAAATCTATTAACAGTAGTATCGTTGTACGTGTTGATTTACTTTGGTTAAATTGTTTCAAGAACATGTTGCATAAATGCCTAGTATAGCAACTTTTGGTTAGGATTCTATACATGTTGCAGAGAGCTAGCAAAGTATACTAGAATGTTTCTATGGATAATAGCTATACAAAGAAGTATAAATATTAAATGTAAAGCAAAAAATAAAAGACATTTTTCTTTTTTATATAACCCACTTATTAGTAATTAATTAATTAAAAGTATAATAATAATATATTTTGTTATAATTGTATTATAGCTAGATAACAGCCCACATAATAAATATTAACATAAGTAAATGTATTCTAAACAAAATTGTATTAACTTATGCAACACAACAACACAGCAACTTTAATGATAGTTTTTATAAAAATAAACTCTAAACTTTTCTTTTTCACTTAATAATTAATTGTATATAGTGAAAGAAATATAATAAATAAATTAATTAATTATGTACATGTAAATTCATTAAATAATAATTTAACAATTAATACTTTTAAATTATTGTATTTAAAATTCTAAAAATGATAACAAAATTTATTCTAAAAATAAAAATTCTAATTGTAGTACCAGCATTTAGCATAAACTTATTAAAAACCATCCAGATTGTCTACGTTTATTTTTTAATTGTTTGTACTTTAAAAAAAAGGAAACTTATAAAAACAAATTAAATTATTAAAATTAAATTCTAAAGAAATGAAGCAGCAAGTTTTTTTTAATTTGAATTCTAAACAATAATAACACACACGTGTTATAAACAAATTAATTTATGATCAGTTAAAATATAAAATTTCAATATTTATTCAGACAAATAACAAGAACAATAATAATAAAACAAAATAACATGAATAACAACAACAATATGAATAAAAAGAGTGCATAAAAATCTATACAATATATTGTGTAACTATAGAACTGTGTATGTATGTATTTAATAAATATGTATTTAAACATTTTTTTATATAAAACAAAAAAAGAAGAAATATTAAAGAAAATAATAATCGAAAAATAAAACTGTAACAATAATTTAGAAAACGCCAAATAAAATTGAAAAATAATGATAAGTAAACAAATTAAAAACTTTACGATTCTAATTTCTATTCGAATGGTTTATTTATTAAACAAACAAATAAGAAAAATAGAATGTAATTAATTAAAAATCCGTTATGTTTCGCCAAGAAGTTTGCGAACAACTGCTGTTTAGAAAACATATGTTAGAGAACAGTGGTAATAGTGTTGAGGGCATTTTAGATGCCTAAATATCGATTACCTTATATTTTGGACCATTCCTATATAAGGCATTGGCTGACAGAGTTAAAAAGCAGTCGTATAAGCCTTAAAGAGGATCCATTGAACTGCCTACATTAGATGTTAGGTAAGATTACTAAAAGCAGGTGTGAAGAAACATACTTGCATCCAGAGACCAGAAAAAGTGCTTTCTGGGAGCCTTTGAACGGCGCAGATTATCCAAAAGAACAAAAAAAAACAAAGAGAACAAATAGGATTGTTTACACTCTTAGGAGAAGGGGAAACGATAGGGAATGGAAATAAGAAAATGAGTCATCTTACAAGCCAACTAAAAACTTTCAACTTCAGCTGTCGAGCCTCCAATCATGGGTTTTCGCTAGTGCACACCTGGCCCAAAAAACCCAGACTGTGTTCGATAGTTTCAAACTCTGCAGAAGGAGTTACTATGTCTCACAAACAAATTCTTATCCAGACTTGATCTGTTGCCTTACTGATCGCTACCATCTCGTTCTGGAATACATATTGCTGAACCAATACCTAGCATTCATGTTCCAAGCCATCTGTAAAAATTGCATGACAGCCCAGTTATATAATTTCATCACATCATTGTTTCTGGTTCAGAAATTCCATCGAGGTGACTTTGTCCGAACTACTACTCTTGACATATAATCCATAAAGCCCGTGTTCAAGGTACTTAAATTGGGAGACGAGAGACTTTACATATACAAACGTGTCCATCTGCTGTGAAAGCCATAGCGCCGATTCTCAGGATGCTCAGGAGATAATTTTTGTTGATTATCGAAAATAGATCACATTTGGTGAAGATTGAAGTGTTGTGCATCCCTTAATATATCCGGAATTATTGGTACATATAAAGCTTTATAAACGATGATGGTCAGAATTTTATAGTCAACTATAAAGAGTTCGTATACATGTTCTTTTTTGCAAAATTGGAATTTCTAATTCAAACATTAGGAAGAAGTTGGTTTTATTCTTATTAAAAATATTTTTCAAGGTTTTTTTTAATAATTTGTTAATCTTAACAAAAAACACCCTTTATTATTATTATTTTTTGCTCCGTGTACTTTGTATGCACTTTGAATCGAATTGCAGTTTATAACACTGTTTCATTAATTTTTATAACACTTTACAACACTTGCAAAGAAATCATTGTTTTTGTTTTTTTACTGCCAATTTTCTTACTGGGATTTCTAAGCTACAAAAATATTGCGAAATATGGAAGCAAACACGTAAAATATTGGAAAAAATGCAAAAATTTACAGAAAAAGTGCACAGTGAAAAGGAAAAGCCAGAAGTTGTATGGATAAAACGTGAAGACAGCCAGGAAACTAAAGCGGCCAAGAAATTCACAAAAACGGAAACGGAAGCGAGTGCAGCAGGTACACAAGTGCCAATTGTTTACAGCAAAGAATATGGAGTACATTTTGCCAAATTAGAAAAACTTCATCCTTTCGATGCAGAAAAGGGTAAAAATATAGCCAAGGTATTGAGTTTATTGTGCTCTCAAATGATTTTCAGTGATAGAAATTTCTAATAAATTTTTTAATAGATACTGCTAGAGACCCAGGTATTGAAGGGCAGATTCTATGAACCTGAAGAAATAACGAACGAAGAGTTGTTAAAGGTACACACAGTTAAATATTTAAACAGCTTAAAATGGAGTTTGAATGTTGCCAAAATAGCTGAAATACCCATACTGTTGTTTGTGCCCAACTGTTGTGTACAGAGAGGCTATTTGAAACCCATGCGTTTTCAAGCAGCTGGTTCTATATTGGCTGGCAAATTGGCTTTGCAATATGGTTGGTCAATAAACTTGGGTGGCGGTTTTCATCATTGTTGTTCCTATAAAGGTGGGGGCTTTTGTCCCTATGCTGATATTACATTACTAATACAACGCATCTTCTCTGAGGAACGTTACATCGAATATGTGATGATTGTGGATCTGGATGCTCATCAGGGCAATGGCCACGAAAGGGATTTTATGGAGAATAAATACGTTTACATCTTGGATATGTACAATTTTCGTATATATCCCAAGGATCAAGAGGCCAAATTGGCCATAAGTTATGCCGTAGAATTAGCGCCAAGAACGAAAAACAAAGAATATCTAAGAAAACTAAAAAAGTACGAGAATATTTCGTAGAGCATTTCAAAACATAGATTCTAATCATTTTTCAATTTACTTTATAGAGGTTTAAACTTTGCCTTGGCCGAATTTCGTCCTCAATTGGTTGTTTATAATGCTGGCACAGATATTTTAGAAGGCGATCCTTTGGGTTATTTGTCCATAACACCGGAGGTAAGTATCACAGTAACATATTTGTTCATTATTAATGAAATAAAATTTAATTTCTTTTATTCGTTTCTTAGGGTGTCATTGAACGCGATGAATTTGTTTTTGCCACTTGTCGTTCACGCCGCATACCAATTGTAATGCTTTTAAGCGGCGGCTATTTGAAAGCCTCGGCCAAGGTTATTGCCGATTCCATTTTGAATTTAAAACAAAAGGGTCTATTACAGTAGACCTTGAAAGAGAATTTGTTTGTAGTATTTTTTTTAATTGTATTTTATTGTATAAAAAAAGGCTGAGTTCCTTTGATGGAATTGTTAGAAAGTTGTTGTACCTAAACTGTGTAAACTGTGTACCTTTTAAGGAATTGTGTGTGTGTGTGAGTGTATTATTATGGAATATTATATATTTTGTCTTCTAGTATAGTTGTAATAAATTTAAAGTCTTATTCAATTATTTCAATTTGTATGCAGGCTTTCTTCCTCCTACAGTTTCTTTGGCACAGTGATTTAATCTACATTACTCTGGCAGAATGGAAATTCATTCACTAGAATCCCATCTTTTAATAACAGAATCTTTTATAATCCATCATGGTTAGAAATTAAATTCCATAAAAAGGGATATATACGTATAGATTCGTAGAGTTGAAGGTATTGCTAATGATTTCTATAATTCTCTAGAATGGAACTAGAGGAAGCCTTTCGGCATCTCACTTGTTTTCACTGGGCGCAATATGATAGTAAACGGGCTGGTTAGGGCTCTCCCGCCATTCATGTATAAAACTAATACATACAACAAGGGTAGTGTGAGAAGCTACGTGGCAATTCTGACCGAAGAGTTGTAACGACCAATTATGTATGTAGGTATGTAATATTTGAAACTACACATTAGAATTGAATTGAATGTAAAAAGTATTCCTTTATCTTCTAAAAAATTAAGTTTTTTAGTTTTGTTTTTATAAATGAAAGCATTTTCTCATAATCATTCTTCCAAAATTTTGAAACAAATCGAAAATATAATTTTATTCTGCTATTTAAATCACCCGCACTGTATAATATTTGCAAAAATTCTATTCAATTCTATTGTAGTCAATTCCAAACACTTTCCAACACATGTAACACTCTACGACAACAACAATTTGCACAAACAAACAGCTGTCATATCGATTTGGAATACCCTGACAGACAAAACTAGACTGACAGACATACATATGAACAAACACTGTTATTTTGTTTTATTTTTATTTATATTTACCACTCAGAATTATTCATTAAAGCAAATAAACAATAGAACGGGGAAAAAAATAATAACAAAAGCCTTTTGGCAAACAAATAGAAACAAAACAAAAAAAGAACGTACAAACAAAAAGAATATTAAATAATTTTATTTTTGTTAAACACAAAAAAAGAAGCAAGATAAACAAAACAAAAAAATATTAAAGTCTACCTCAAGAGTTCAGTCATGAAATTTATAAATTAAAAAAAACAGTACAAAAAATACGGAAAAACCGTTAAAAACGTTCTCAAGCAAAAATTAAATGCACAAAATTTAAGAAAACTTATGTGAAAATTGTAATGGAAATCGTGTATCAATATCTAAGGAAAATGTAACGTACCTCTCTACATATTTAAAGTGATTTTAGTTCTCATAGTTTTTTTTTTGTTATTATTGTTGTTGGTATTATTTACATATTTTGTGATACTCTTATTTATATTGCCAGTGAGAGTGAGTGAAAAGGAGGGAGAGTGTAAGTAAGTGTAGCTTTATTTACAACTTAATTATTAGCATTGTTAACATTGTTATTATGATTGTTGTTGCAGTTAATGTTAATGTTTATTTATGTTTAATGTTCCATCAGAGAGAGAGATAGAGAGGGGCCAGTGAGAGAACACATATTTATTTTTAATCATGATGGTAATTATGGTTAAAGTTTACTTTTTTTTTGTCTTGTCTTGTGTTGTGGGATTAAGTTTCGTTTATCTTTATGCTTTTAAAATGGTTTTCTTTTTGTTATTGTATTTAAAATTAAATATGATTGTTTTTATGGTTTTCTTCCTATCTTCCTATCTTCCCTATTCAAAATGTATAATTGTTGTTGTTATTGTTTTCCATAGTTTTATTTTTTTTATGTACATTTTAACATGTTCTGCTCATTAAACAAACAAAATTGTGTGTGTGTTACTGTGACGCTTGTTTGTTTGTTTGCTTCTATGGCCAATGAATAAATGACCTTGTGTGTAACCTTTAATTTGTCTTTAGAATATAATTTTTTTTATTTAATAATTAAATTATTCCGTGTTAAATGGCAATAATCAAGTTAAAAATATCAAATAAGATTAATAAAATTAATTGATATGCCAACTGCAATTGGGAAAGAAAATGCGCAAATTTTCCATTAAAGATATTTGTTTGAGTGCTTTTAAAATACAGGGTGTTTTTTTAAAAAGCCTGAATATTTGTAATGATATTAGAAGACAGAAATATTACATTTTCTGATAGATAGTATCATGGCATATATATTTTTAGTTATGTTTTCCAAAGTCCACTTGATCAGTTCATTTTTAAATCACTTTTCCAATATAACTGGCGGTGTTACGACAATGGTAGTTAGAAATTGGCTTCCAATGCTTCAAGAATTGCTGACTTATTAGCATATAAGATCCCGAAAATCTACCTTCCTACACTTTGGTCAATTCAATACAATTCCGGAAAATAAATTCACAAAAATCCATGTTCATTCTATTCACTAGAAAATATAGGATCCCAACAGACTATAAAGAATTAATTTCAATTTCTTCTTGACGGTCAAACACTTGGGTATTATATGTATTAGATTCCGAACACTTTTAGTGGCATAAAATTCTTGAAAGAGCTTGGACAACTTAAAAGGGCATAAACTCCTGCCTACATTATGACTGGAAAAGATAGTCTTTAAACCGGTAATAGTTTACGTTGCGACTGACTGTTGCGAATGTGTGTGAAGTTAGCTACGAAAGTTATATTCTTTTTTTTACAGTGAATGTTATGTTAACAGACTCTGTTAACTTAATATAATTAAAGAGTTTGGAAAGGACGGGAAGAAAATCGATTAAAAATCGCAAAAATAGAGATAAATTAGGGAAAAAATGAAAGGAAGGCGAAGCTAAACCTTCGAATTTTACAAAAAAAACAAAAATGTTTGAAAATAACAATTTGCTTATACGAGATAATAAAGCTGAAAAATCAAGTTTAATATTTTAACCAAATATACTCTCCATAAATCGTGAAAAATTCGATAAAATTTGAAAAGGTGCGGTTTTCTGACCTATTGCGCTGCATAGGTATTGGATCAAGGATTCCAAAACAGTTTTCCTTATAGTCGGGCGAACCTTGGGATCGGAGATATAGCCGACGTAGCTAACTTTTTTATATGAGCAAACAAAGTGATCTATAGAAAACGTGAAAAATTCGATAAAATTTTAAAAGGTGCGGTTTTCTGACCTACTGCGGTGGATAGCTATTGCATCAAGGATTCCAAAACAGTTTTCCTTATAATCGGGCGAACCTTGAGATCGGAGATATAGCCGACGTAGCTAACTTTTTTATACGAGCAAACAAAATGCTCCATAGAAATCGTGAAAAATTCGATAAAATTTAAAAAGGTGGGGTTTTCTAACCTATTGCGCTGGATAGCTATTGAAACAAGGATTCCAAAACAGTTTTCCTTATAGTCGGGCGAACCTTGGGATCGGAGATATAGCCGACGTAGCTAACTTTTTTATACGAGCAAACAAAATGCTCTATAGAAATCGTGAAAAATTCGATAAAATTTAAAAAGGTGGGGTTTTCTGACCTATTGCGCTGGATAGCTATTGGATCAAGGATTCGGAAACAGTTTTCCTTATAGTCGGGCGAACCTTGAGATCGGAGATATAGCCGACGTAGCTAACTTTTTTATACGAGCAAACAAAATGCTCTATAGAAATCGTGAAAAATTCGATAAAATAACTTTTCGTGTAATTCCACTACACTATGAGAAAGTTAAGTGCTGGAGTGAAGGGAAGACGTTTAGAAACCAAAGGTCTTACAAGTCTATACTTCTGCTTACAGGTCCAAAGAAAGAAGAGCATTTTCAGTTGTGGCAACAATAATAATAACAGTAACCAGAAACATCACCAATAACAGGCACAGTCACGTAGGTAGTGTAGAAAGGGCAGTTGTTACTCAGAATCAAGTAAAAAAGTTTGAATATTCTTTAAAAAAAAATTTCTTATTAAGT
>QOCX01000073.1:7114-41678 GCA_005959815.1 Sarcophaga bullata
TCAATAGATTCTTGTATTTAAAACAATAAATTACAACTAAAATTACTAGACGATTTTTTTATATTTTAATTGTCTTTTTATTTTATTCGTTTTTGCTTATTTTTTTAGTAGGATTTGTCGGATATATCAAACCAGATTTCATATTTTATAAAGATTTAGTACTTTTTTAACTACAAACGTAATTTTTATATTTAGTGCTCCCGTAAAATGATTTTTTTGTATTTGGTAGTAGAAAATTTAAAATTTTCATGGTACAGTGTAATTTTGTTTATCTTGTTAATAATACTCAATATTATGTGTAATAAAACTTAATATATAAAGAATTCAGATTCGTATATATAAATCATTCTGTTTACATCTTACCGTACTTTTAAAATAAATAATTTGATAAAAATATTTTAAGTTCTGTAAATCGTACTAAATATTGCCAAAAATTACTTTTTTTATACACCTTTAATTGTATGTCAATTAAATCATTGAATTTATCTCGTATATTCAATTAGATAACATATTTACAATATTCTTTTAATTTTATGTAAGTGTAGCTCAGATCTGGTACTAGTTGTTGCACCTTTGATTAATTCTATGAATACTATTTATTACAACGATGTATTAGTCACAGTGAAAAAAATGGCCAATACGGGGGTATTACCATTTGTACGAGGAATAGATTTTACTAAAAATGACTTCGGTGTAAGTAAAATAATTAACAAGTGTATTATATTATTAATATTGAGTGTCCAAGAAATACCGGACGATAGAAATTCCTGTCAAAAATATTAGTTTTATCCGAAAAACAGTGATTGAAGATACAGATGAGATTTCATTGTGTTGGTGTTGGTAAATGGAAAAGAGACAAAAATTGTGTCAAATTAGAATCGGTCTCTGCTGCCAAAATAAAAAAAGAAATAAACAACAAAACGGTGCTGCATCAGCGCTGCCAGTTGTTTGTTTACAAACAAAATTTGTTTTTATTTTTCCTAAACCATTATTGTTGTCTTGCCCAAAATAAATGAATTCTTTTTTAATTTAGGATAACAATTTTCCCTCAGCGGTGAAATTAATGACCCGTGTGCAATGGCTGAATTTGGACAAGACAAATTTAAAAGAAATTCCCGAGGAAATGGGAAATCTTTTAAAACTTGAGCATTTAAGTTTAAAGAATAATCAATTGGAAAAACTTTTTGGCGAATTAACCGAACTGACCTGTTTGCGTTCGTTGAATCTACGAAAAAATCACATCAAAAGCAGTGGCATACCACCAGAATTGTTTCGTTTAGATGAACTGACTACACTCGATCTGTCGCACAATAAATTGAAAGAAGTTCCCGAGGGATTGGAAAAAGCTAAAAGTTTGTTGGTTTTAAATTTAAGTCACAATAACATAGAAGCAATTCCAACAGCTTTGTTTATACACTTGACCGATTTATTGTTTTTGGATTTGTCCCATAATAAATTGGAGACGTTGCCACCACAAACCAGACGTCTAGCCAATTTGCAGACATTGATATTGGCAGATAATCCTTTAGAGTTATTTCAGTTGAGACAATTGCCATCGTTGCAAAACCTTGAAGTGCTTAATATGCGCAACACGCAGCGAACACTTCTAAATTTTCCGACAACATTAGATAGCTTATCTAATTTGGCCGAATTGGATTTATCACAGAATAATCTTCCAAAAGTTCCAGATTGTGTTTACAATTTGCCAAATTTAAAGAGACTTAATCTAAGTGACAATGCCATTACTGAACTGAGTTCCAGTGTGGAATTTTGGCAGCGCTTAGAGGTTTTAAATTTATCGCGCAATGAATTGACTGTGTTGCCAGGTGCTCTTTGCAAATTAACTCAATTAAGAAGACTCTATTTGAATGACAACCGTCTGGATTTTGAGGGCATACCATCTGGTATAGGCAAGTTGTGTTGTTTGGAAGTATTCTCGGCATCTAACAATTTGTTAGAAATGATTCCTGAGGGACTCTGCCGTTGTGGTTCGTTGAAGAGACTTAATCTCTCGTCGAATCGTTTGATCACATTACCAGATGCTATTCATCTCTTGGATGGCTTGGACCAGTTGGATTTACGAAACAATCCCGATTTAATTATGCCTCCCAAACCAACTGAGGCCACCAAGGGCTCAGGTATTGAATTTTATAATATAGATTTCTCCTTGCAAACACAACTTCGCCTGGCTGGTGCAGCTGTGCCACCATCTGTACCGGTTACGTCCACACCAAAAGACTCTACTGCTCGCAAGATACGTTTACGTCGAGGTCCTCGTAATGATTCAGCTCAGGACTCAGCCAAAATACTGAAAGGTATGAAGGATGTGGCCAAAGATAAAGATGAGGCTGAAGCCAATCGTTCGTGGTGCAACGATTCAGATGAAACTCGTCCCGAATCGCTTAAGCCTAAACGATGGGATGAGTCATTGGAGAAGCCACAATTGGACTATTCGAAGTTTTTTGAAAAGGAAGATGGACAGTTGCCTGGTCTAACCATTTGGGAGATTGAAAACTTTTTACCGAATAAAATTGAAGAAGTGGCTCATGGCAAGTTCTACGAGGGCGATTGCTATATTGTTCTAAAGACTTGCTTTGATGATATGGAACAATTAAATTGGGAAATATATTTTTGGATTGGTAGCCAATCAACACTAGATAAGAGAGCATGTGCAGCAATTCACGCAGTAAATTTAAGAAACTTTTTGGGCGCCCGCTGCCGAACAATTCGCGAAGAACAGAGTAAGTATTTTTGAATAGATTCGAATGTTAACTAAAAATATAAACTTATCTTTTGGGATGCTAATCATATTTTAATTTAGTCAATGTCTAAATGAACATGTTCAAATAGATTTTTATCGTAAAGACATGCGTTCAATGGGAGAAGTGAGAATATAAGGTACACCAGAAGATGCAATAATTATGGTGAATAAGCCTCACCTATGTATATGTTGTACATATTTAAAAACAACACGAATCCTAAGATTAAATTATAATTTGTTGTAAAGGGAATTTTAAATTTAATTTTCCATTTTATTTTTCCATTTAGATGATGAATCTGAAGAATTTTTGAATTTATTCGATACTGAAGTGGCTTACATTGAGGGTGGCCGCACTGCTACGGGATTTTATACCGTTGAAGACATGCTATACACCATACGTTTGTATCGAGTACATGCAGCTGGCGCTTCTATACATATGGAACCAGTTGCCGTCGAATTTGCCTCGTTAGATCCTCGTTATGCCTTTGTTCTAGACTGCGGCATTAAAATGTATATTTGGTTAGGAAGATGCTCCAAGAATACCCTGAATTCAAAGACTCGTCTAATGGCAGAGAAAATAAATAAAACGGAACGAAAAAATAAATGTGAAATTATAGTAGAAAATCAAGGTAATTAAAAAATATTTCTTAAACCAAGAAGTTTTACGTCTTATCACAATTTTCTATTTCCTTTTAGGCCATGAAACTGAAGAGTTTTGGCAACATTTAGGTTGCGATCCTGAAGAAGCTCCCGTACTTAAAGTTCCACAGCATATCGAAGATAATTTTGTGCCACCTCCACCTAGGTTATATCAAGTTCAACTGGGCATGGGCTATTTGGAATTGCCACAAGTTGAAATACCTGAACAAAAATTGGTCCATACGTTGCTAGTTAGCAAAAATGTTTATATACTCGATTGCTTTACCGATTTATTTGTTTGGTTTGGTAAAAAATCAACCCGTTTAGTAAGAGCTGCTGCAATAAAGCTCTCCCGAGAACTATTTAATATGATAGCGAGACCTTCTTATGCATTGGTTACACGTTTGCAGGAGGGTACAGAAACACAGATATTCAAATCCAAATTCATTGGTTGGGATGAAGTAATGGCTGTTGATTTTACACGCACAGCAAACTCGGTAGCAAAGACAGGAGCCGATTTAACAAAATGGGCTAAACAACAGGAAACACGGGCAGATTTAGCGGCTTTATTTATGCCCCGACAAAATCCAATGCCACTTAGTGAAGCAGAACAGTTGGAAGAGGATTGGAATTATGACTTGGAAGCTATGGAGTCATTTGTATTAGAAGGTAAAAAGTTTGTGCGACTTCCGGAAGAGGAATTGGGACACTTCTATACAGGAGAGTGTTATGTGTTCCTCTGCCGCTACTGCATACCAGTTGACGATGAAGAAGATGGTACAGATTTGGATGATAGCAAACCACCTCCTGACGATGAAATACAGTGTATTGTATACTTTTGGCAGGGGCGAAATGCTGGCAATATGGGATGGCTCACATTTACCTTTACTTTGCAAAAGAAATTTAAAACTATGTTTGGCGAAGAATTGGAAGTTGTACGCATTCATCAACAACAAGAGAATTTAAAATTTTTAGCTCATTTTAAGCGTAAATTTATTATACATACCGGTAAACGCAAGGATAAATCAAGAACACCCGACGGCAAAGCAGCCGTGGAGTTCTTCCATTTACGTTCTAATGGTGGTGCTCTATGTACTAGACTAATACAGATACAGCCGGATGCCACCTATCTTAACTCAGCATTTTGGTAAGCTAAAAGAACAACAACAAAATTAAAAACATTTACGATCAAAAGAAATAATCTCGTTTGTTTCTTTTAGTTATATTTTATATGTGCCCTTTGAAACTGAAGATGAGTCCCAATCGGGCATAGTTTATGTATGGTTAGGTTCGAAAAGTTGTCCGGAAGAGGCTAAACTAATACAAGAGATTGCTGAAGAAATGTTCAACAGCCCTTGGGTCAGTTTGCAAATACTAAATGAAGGCGAAGAACCAGAAAATTTCTTCTGGGTAGCCCTAGGCGGCCGCAAACCTTATGACACTGATGCTGACTATATGAACTTTACACGATTATTTAGATGTTCGAACGAAAAGGGTTATTTTACCGTTGCAGAAAAATGCACAGATTTTTGCCAGGATGATTTGGCCGATGATGATATAATGATATTAGATAATGGCGAACAAGTATTTTTATGGTTAGGTTCTCGCTGCAGTGAAGTAGAAATTAAATTGGCATACAAATCTGCACAAGTAAGTTTCTTTATTTTTTATCACATTCACAGTTAAAATGTTCTAAAATTAAAATGTTTCCTTTTTTTTTTTTTTTTTTTTTTTTTTTTTGAAGGTATACATTCAACATATGCGCATTAAGCAGCCGGAACGTCCTCGTAAGCTGTTCTTAACCTTGAAAAATAAGGAATCAAAACGTTTTACAAAATGTTTCCATGGCTGGAGTGCCCATAAAACACCACCATAAGTTTGCTGATTTTCTACTCTTTACTGCTTGTCTTGCTTTATATTTAATGCACAATAAGACATTATAAATTTCATAATTTCTTTGTTTTATATCATATGCTATTTTATAACAATTTTTTCTTTTTACTTAATAATCATAAAGTATTTAATATTAGAATTAAACTTTAATTCTTTTTATTTTGTATTTACAGCAATTTGTTTTTAAATAAACAAAAAAACAAAATATATATGTAATCTTAAAAATATCACATACGTAATCACATAAATATACAAAAATGTATTTAATTTCAACAATTTTTTATTTTTTGATTTTATTTTATAAACGAATGTATATGAAGACATGTATTTTTCGTACAGAGGCTTACAGCGCAATTGTACCAAATTTTCAAATGTTAAAGTTCTATGAAGATGGCGAATTTAGTGGCATGTATGTACTTTTCTGTAAGTAACTGGCAGTTGAAGTCGCAGTAGTCTAGTAGGTAGTGTGTTGGCTTATTAGATGTGAGGCCACTGTTCGAACCCCAGGTCAGACATTTCCAACAAACCGAAACATAAGCACATCTTTCGTCGTGGCTTCCTCTCAGCAGTTTTTTGACAAAATTTTTTTACTGTCATTCGGAGTCGACTTTAAACTATAAGTCCCCGCCACTCATGTATAAAATTAACACACACAACATAAGTGATATGAGAATTTAGGTCGTAATCTTGACTAAGGGGTTGTAATGACCAATAATATATGTATCCATGTAACTGTCAGTTAACGTCATTCACTGTATGTTTGTAGTTAAGTTTTTGATTCGATAATTTACTAGTTGGACGAACTCTTCGATATTGTTCGCCTTCAATGGTGATCGTACTTCACTTGTTCCACAGTATTTACAATTTTTTTGGTTTAATGTTTTATAAGTTCTTGCTGCGATTTTTTTTAGATATTTTTAAAATCTAAATTTTCTTTCTGGCCATGTCATCATAATAAAAACTTTTTTTTGTACACTATGAGTTAATTTATTGGAGAACTTATCTTTTGTCTAACAATTAGGTTGAACAATTAAAATTGAATTAGAATTACTTTATGATTATTCATTCCCATATTCATAACATACTATAGCGTTATCAATTGCTGATATTAAACCATCACTACCACATTCATTGTATTTTCTCTATTACCAACATATACGAATAAAAAATTTTGGTGTTTGTTCTTCAATTATGCATTTCATTTCCTGATTGGAATGAAAAAATGTTTACATCTAAGGGGAACTGTTCACAGACAATTGAATTGGAGGTCGATTGCCCTTCCGTAGTCGAGTCATTACTTAAGAAATAATATCAATCCTTTGGTGTAGCCTTAGGTTTAGGTTTAGTCTGTTGCCAGTTGAAGCATCTTCGGTTGAAGTTTCAATGAAAAAATATTTTCTTAACACACAACCACATCAAAATACACATAAAATTTAAGGAAAATATAAAAATGTCTCCGTAGACTGATTGATGTAAATGAATAATGAAGTCCTTTACATAAATCTTAGAATTTTGTAAGACCAAAGTATCAAATTCTTACGAAAAATTCACCATAATTTTAATGTGCCCATGTGATTTCAACGAAGTATTAACAATACAATTTTTTTTTCCAATACTTCACCTTTAAGTGGCAATAAATTGAGTTGAATGAGCTTTTATTTATTATACCGATTGCCTTTCTTTGTCCAGTCATAACCAAACTGATATTGTTGTAGGTTTATCGAGAAACAAACCAGTGTGGAAATATACGTCGGAGATTTCTCTCAAGCAAGCGGCTCACTCTTTCTCGTGTCTTGATGTTGGATCAACTGGTCAATTGGTCATTACATTGGGTACGTTAATTTTATAAATGAGTTCCGCGATCTATAATTTAAACACGACTCGAATGATGTTTTGAGAAATTTTTTAATGATAATTTTATTTATTATCAGAGTTTTTGCAAGAAATCTACTGAGAGGAAGTGGTCGAGAAATAATTGTTCACATATCGTTTTGTTGGAGGGGTTTGAGCCACGGGCCAACATAGTACCAACAAGACTACGGTGACTTCAATTTATTTATAGTTTATTCTAAGGGAAGAACCATGGCGTTACGTTTGTGCAACAATCAGCATTGTTTAGCTCAAGTTATATAGATTAACTTAAAATTATTCTGAGGTTTCAAAAGACTTGAGTTAGTTTTTATGATATTTTTCAATTTTTATTAAGATCGTTGATCATTAAGCCTTAGCTTGGACTACATACATTACATATATCATCTTAAATGTATATGTTTATTAATTTTCTTAAATTCAAAACTACTGGTTGTTACATATTTTTATTTTTATAAAATCACAGTTTAATTGTTAAAATTTTTATAAGAGTTCAAAACTTGTCTAGGACCACTTTTATAAATACACATTCATTTTAATCATTAATTATAATAAAAATGAATAACATAATAACAACAAGATTGATGTGTAAATTAATTAACAATTCATTAAATTTTAAATTTAAGGCTTACGGTGAAGAGTTTGAATTAATTTTGCCTATCTATATACAATATATATGTATATACAGTAAGCGCCAAATGAAAGTAAACACCCCCCCCCACTTTATTTGATAAAAAATGCCCATATGTTATTAATAATTATAATACAATATAAAACACATGTTATTTGGTTTTCATGGAATTAATTTCATTTTAAATTACAATGAATTGCAAAATACTGTTTACTTTCATTTGACGCACACTGTATATAGGTATGATATTTAATGAACTTAAATAACAATATTCTACATAATCCTTAAACTTTTATAGAACAATAATAGCAAACTCTCTTATTTGTAGGAGAATAAAAAAAAGTTCAAGCATAGAAGAAAAATTAAATTTGATATCTTTTTCTCTATGTACTGTATGTACAGGCATTCATATTCGTTTTAGCAATAAACTTAAAAATATTGTCAAATATCATGTACAAACAACATAGCTAGACACTAAAATGATCACAATGGAGGGGGGGGTGTGGTTGAACTATTAAAAAAAAATAAAATAAAATAAAATAGTTTAAAAAATTAATTTCAATTAATGAAAATTGTACAGCTGAAAATAATAGAGAATAAATACAACGAAAATTGCAGCAAAGTATCAGTAATCTAAGCGTTTCTTTATGCGAAAGAACTCCACATTGTCTAAACTACCGGCATTGTCCATATTTAAATGACGTAAAGTGGCTAAATCAGATAAACGTTCTTCAATATCACTGTACATACGACGGCAGCGATGAACTGACAAAGTCTGTGTATAAATAAAAACGAGATTTATTATAATTCGTATAAACTAATAACCTTATGCTCAATCGCAACTTACCTGTAAACATTTACAATTAACAAGAATAGCATCTAAACTATGATCGGTTAGTTGGGTGCAGCCGCTAATGTGTAGTGAACGTAGACGGTTCAATTTGGCAGTGACCAATTGTATAGTTTTATCATTAATATTATAACAATCTGATAAGTCTAGTTCTTCAATGGACGGACAATTTAAAACCAATGTTTCCATGCCCAACAAAGTGATTTGTTGGCAATTGGACATAAATAAACCTTGTAATTCGATAAATTTTAGGCCATACTTTAAAGAAACATCCGTAATTTTATTGCAACCTTTAATATTTAGAAAACGTAGACCCTTCAATTCTTGTATACTGAACCCGTCAATCATATGTTCATCAATGAGATTTAGTTCGTATACTGCAAATAAAGCACGTTTACGATTTGCATCGCGCACTATATCTTCCTCGGCTTTGCTGCGTAGAGATATTTTCATAGATTGCGGTGAGCTGGAAGATCTTAGATTTTCTCGATCTTGATAGTATGAAGGTGTGGTTGGAAAGTTTTCAAGAGAACCGGATGAAGAGTTTGTAGAATTTTTAATTTCCAGCTTTGAAATATTTATGCCCGTTAAAGCAGCATCAGTTACCCGGAAACAGTCTTCAAGTGATAATTCTCTCAGCCAACGTAAATTTTCTATAATACATTGCACCGATGAATCTGTGACACCGTTGACACAATGACCCACATTTAAAACACGAAGTTGTTGGCAATTGCGTGCGATACATTTTATACTTTCTTCGCATACTATAAGATGAGACATGTAAAGATATTTCAGCATTGTATTATGGGAACGGGCAATGCCCTGCATTAGACCATCGGCGGTTATGCCATCACATCGTGAAATATTTAACCACTGCAAATTTTTTAAATTACCCAACAAAATGGCGCCAGCATTTGTTATAGCACCACAGCCTGCCACATTTAGATTCTTAAGGTTTGGTAAGCTTTCTACAATGGCTTCAAGGCAATCATCATTCACGCATAAAGTATCAGCCAAGTCTAGTAAAGTTAAATTAGGTTGAGTAAATAAAAATGCTTTTACACCAGAAGTGTTTAGTTGTCGGCACCCTGTTAAACGTAGTCTATGCAATGACAATCCCTTTTCGTTTTTCTCTGTTACTGCTAACGATTGCAATGCTGGACCGCTGATCATTGTATGACTAAGATTTAGTTCTTTTAGATGATTTTTATGCGATTTTGCGACAATTGATAAAAACTTGAATGTCAATATCGATTCACTAGGATTAGCCGCTGTGCTATCATTGGGATAAAAACGGCGATGAATGGCATTATGGTAGGCAATATGACAGCCTGACATGTCTAAAGTTTCAATGCCTTTAATAAGTGAAGTCAAACGTAACAGTATGGCATCTGATAAATATTGATTATGCTTTAGGGAAAGATGTCGTATATTTGTAAAAGCACCATTAAAATCATTGCAGACGTCCAAAAATGAGCCGGACATAAAAAGAGAAGAACATCGTGTTACGGTCAATGATTGTAAGTGTGTTAATTGGCTCATAAATGAATAGAATTGCTTGTCGCCCATATCGGCATTATCAAATATTATTTCAGTGGCTGTTTTACCTATGTGACTTAAAAGTTCTTGCGTCTGTCCAAATGTTACTTCATCTAAATGAAATGATCGATATGGTCTTTGACATTTAAGAAAATACTTTGCTGGAGCCAAGCGATCCGACAGAAACACTTTTACAAAGTGCACTACAATATTACGATTGAATTCACCAACAAATAAAGCCTCTCGCCAACGACTACACGTACCACCGGCTGCTTGAAGATCTGAATGGTTGAGGAAACGAAAAATGTGTAAAATAATCTGAAATATAGAAATTATAGGAAATATTTATTTTATTCGAATTTCATTTTTAATTTAGCTAAATCAACTTAATTTGTGCTGTTTTCATATTTTACATACCGGAGTTTGATTAGTATGGCGATAAAAAGGAAATATTCGGTTTTAAATTAAAAGTGAAATGAGACATTCCACATAATAGCTTTAATAGATCTTGAAATATAGGAAGCGGTTTCCGAAAAGCAGGCTATAATAAAGCTTTATTAGCCACGTAATAAAAAAAAACAGAATATCTACTGTCACTTTCAAGCAAAACATTGAAATGATTGAAATTGCTATACTAGGATAGATTGATTATTGGGGATAGGATAATTAAAATTCAAAACAAATTAATCTTCAGGCTGTTGTTGGAAATTTAAATATTTTGTTGTAAATTCATAGAAAAGAAAAAGTTTTCTTTTTTTAATCTAAATAAAATCCATTTTGTTTATCAATAAACTTTTTTTTATTTGAGATTGTAAATAAAAGTTCAAGAAAAACTGAAAACTAAATAGTATTCCCTATTATTTTTTTCAATATTATGTATTTCCCAAATGAGTACACTCGCTTTGAAAAGTTATCATCCAAGCCTACTAACATACACCTATATTGTTCCAGAAAATACAAATTTATTTATGAATTATTATTACATTCTACTATAATTAATAATAAAGAATAAAATTAACTTTGAGAGTGATGTGATGATTCTATAACCGGAAAGAATTTTAATAAAAGGTACTGTATGTACTGTCACTGTAAATAATTGAAGCAAATAATTTGTTTTAAAAAAAAATAAGGAGATGACAAATCAAAGGGGATTTTTCTTTAATTAAAAACGAAAAACAAAAACAATTTTAACAACATTCAATTTATAAATACATATTTTATATTGATTATATTAGGTTACG
The DNA here is from genome assembly GCA_005959815.1 of Sarcophaga bullata. Classification (NCBI taxonomy): domain Eukaryota; kingdom Metazoa; phylum Arthropoda; class Insecta; order Diptera; family Sarcophagidae; genus Sarcophaga; species Sarcophaga bullata. The sequence continues at coordinate 18,538 of QOCX01000073.1, forward strand.
AGTATTTAATGGGATTATGTTGCAATGTTGTGTAAGTATGTTTTCATTTAGTTTCTCAGGAGGAAAAAGAGTGAGCAGGATGTAAGTTCTTTGGAAAGTTAATACACTTTGAAAAAAATAGTTAAGTATGTCACCATGTCATCGTAACCTCATTACAAAGTCGTTCAGCAAAACTTCAATCGGTTTAAGCAAATTTCTACATTGTCTTTTGAAAATATTTGCAATTGTCATAGTATTATGTGACTTAGATTCGTATTTTGGAAAAACCCAATCGAAATAGTGAGATATTTTCAAAACCGTAACAAAGTTTGACTATGTAAAATATGAATAAATTCTTATTGCGTTCCCATTCATAATTTCTGGCTGATATAGACATTCATATATGAATAGCTATTATATGAATGAGCACTTGAAGCTTTTCAAAATTAAAATTAATATAATTTGAAAAGATATGAAGAGAGTATAAATTACAAACAAAATAATATTAACCTGTGAAACAAATATTTATGCGAAGACGGAAGACTTAAATTTTTTTATTTAAAATTTAAGAAATAATTTTTGTTTTAATGAATTTTCCTTCTGAATATGCCTAATATGGTACGTCTTTGATATAAAAATTCAATTTTTGAACTTTACTCCAGAATAATAACTTCCAATAAACCAATTTGAATGTTTCTATGTGAATGATAAAGTGCATTAACATTTTATCGTTATTAATCAAAATGATATATAAAGTTAATAATGATCAATCATATAAATACGTCATTATCACGTGAAAATTTGTTTGAAAAAAATCTCTGGAATGCAATGCTATGGTATGTGAGGTGCAGAAAGAGCGGATAATAAAGTTTAGAAAGTAAAAACTTCTTTGTTCTATGATATAGGCACACACATATATATATCAAATAAGATACAACCGTACAACACAAAATTTGTGTTTTTATTTCATAATGCACACTTCAATTAATGTATAGCTTACCTCCATGGGCAAATTGCCATAGTTCGGTGTCCAATCATTATAATCCGTATTCTCTGCTGTTTCCATTGCTGGTGAAGTAATTGTTTTTTTTTTCTGCCTCTCAATAAACACACAAAATTAGGATAATCTTTTATCCTTTCTCTGCTTTTCTTGTTCCTGTTTAATTCGATTCTGAGCCAGTATATGAACAATTTGTTGCCTTTGGTTGGTTGACTTTCTTTCTTTACTGCAATAAGTATTTTGTTTTCATTTCATTTCTTTAGGTATTTTTCATTAATTTTCAACTTGTTAATTAAATAATTCTTTGCATTTTAAGCAAAATGAACTTTTTTCTTACGTTACTTTTATTATCAACAAACACTATTGTTGTTGTTACTTAATAATTCTTTTCCATACTGAAAACAAAATTAATTGTTTTTCTTGTTAATTCCTTTTTTAGCCAATTCTTTTCTAGAGCAGTCAGTCGGTTTGGCTAGAGGTGTTAAGAATGCGATAAATTTTATTATCAAACGAGTGTTTGCTAATCGGAATAGTGTTGGAAAATGTTTATATATATGTACGTTAAATATGTTGTAATTCAAACGTTTTTTCTAGTTTTTTATTATTTTTACGTATGATATGTATTTGTAAATGATATGTTATTTTCTATTATGTATTTAAAGATTTTATTTACATAAAAAACTAAGTCTTCATTCATTTGAACTCGAGTAATCGAAATTTTATCGATAAGCGTTTTTTGCATTGGAAATTAACGTTAATTTATTACAATAAGGTCATTAAACCAAAAAAAGATAAATGTATGGGTGCGCCTGTAGTCCAGTGGGTAGTGTGCTAGACTATTAGCGTGAGGGTTGTAGATTGGATTCCCCCCAGGCCTGACTTATTAAGGTCGTAATTGTATTGTAATTAATAAATAAAGGAAAAACAGAATTAAATAAAATAATTATGAATAAATATACTGCAGCAGATCGTGTGTTAACTTATTAGACAAGAGCTCTTGGGTTCAAACCATAATTGTGACATCTCGAAAAAAGAAATATAAAACCCGATATATCTGCGAACGACCTTCTCTTAGCAGCCTTTTGGCAAAGACTTTCAAAGCAAATCAATAGCAATGGATTATAAACTTACTCATAAAGCATGAGTAACTCGAGAAGTTAGGTAGATGGAGTAGATATAGAAAATATAGATACGGGTAACATATCCTGACAAAAGGATTGTAATGGGCAATTGTATTAAGTACGTAGACAGATATTTTTTGTGTAATAATATGACGCTCATTTTCATGTGTGCATATGAAAATGATTATTTTCACGGCATCACGACTGCATAAGTACACGGCATCACGACTGCATAAGACTGCGATGTTGCTGCAGCTAACTTAGGATAATTTCTATTTTTGTTAGAACAGATTTGTGCTATATAAATCCGACTTCACTAACATCAACAAATTTCAATTTATTTATTGGTGTGGAATATTACGAATAAGAATGAAATAATAAAAAAATTACCGTAACGTTTCAATCAAGTCTGTACAATAATTTTTTCACTTTTGGTTCCTCGTTTAAAAACTGAATGCACGTGATGTATGAAATATAAATTTCATAACTCATAAAGAAGTAATTGGGTTATGCTCCAAAATGTCAGAATTATAAATCAGCTGTTTTTTGTCACTGTCTGCACTTTGCTGACAGCGTTAATTATTGCATATGTAGTCGGTGGCTAGTAGCTTATGTAGCAAAATGTGGCCTTAAGATTCTATTTTAAGTTCAATTCACGTGGAATCAGTTAAACTTTGATTTTTTCAACTTACAGTGCTTTGTTTCATTCGATACTTCAGCGTTAATACAACTCACAAAACTTTTAACTTTTGTGGTACGTTGAGTACTTTGACAGATAAAACTTTTTTGTTTTGCTCTCTCTTTAGAGTTTTTTGGTGAAATTGAATACCTCGTTATGTATTGGCTGGTTTGTATTTTGTCAGCCTCATACGTTATTACTTTGCTGTCATTTGACATGGTGAAGTACTACGTGTGACGAATTCTATGTGACTCGGTTCCAAAGCCCGACAACTGGCCATGAATTAACAACTTATAAGGTTAAAACAATCAGTACAATAGGTACTTACATACCTATACTAAATTTGCCCCCAAATTTGTCAATGGAACACAACAGCAAAAAATGGATTTCAACTCAACTGTCACTTGGAAAAGCCAAAGTTTAACGTATGACGATATGATTCTATGGGACTCGGTCTTTAGTGTAACAACAGAATGCGATCACATAAATCCACAATTAAAAAACTGTCACTGTTGTTATCAAGGTGTATTTACTTTACAGGGTGACCGCAATAATCCAGAATGGCGGCCATCATGATAATAAATAGATTTAGAACTTTAGAACATTCCAAAGCCTTCTTCATTAAATTCTTGAGCAACAAACTGTTCTTTTCAATCTGATCTGAGTAGGAAGCATACCTTAATTGAAACTAACGATCTTACGGAAACATAACACATATGGTAACACATAGGCGCTACGTTTTTCTAATGTGCTATTTAGATGTATAAAACGAGGGCGAATGGTATCACAGATATGACTCTAGACTTGACTTCTAAACCAGAGGCCGATTAACGGGCACACGATACGTCAAGTACGTAGACAGAGTTATCCGTCGTATACATACATACATATATAATTGGTCATTACAACCCTTCAGTTAGGATTACGACATAGCTTCTCACACCACTTATGTTGTATGTGTTAATTTTATACATGAATTTCAGGACCTACAATTTATAGTTGATTCCGAGCGACAAATTTTTGAGATATTTTTCATGGTAATTTTATTATTTACTCTTAGAGTTCTTTGCCATAAATCTGCTGAGAGGAAGTCGCCGTCAAAATATTTTTTCATATTTCGTTTTGTTGAAGATGTCTGACCTAGGGTTTGAATCGAGGCGTCAGGTCTAATAAGCCAACACACAATCTACTAGACTACGACGGCTTCTTCATCCGTCATATAGAGGCACGTAAATGAAATCACGTAAGAAAGAGGCACATGATATCAAAAGGGACAAAGATAAACTTTATAGAATTAGAATTTTAAAAATTTTCAAGAAAGTGATAATTTTGCGAACAATTCTATGCAATGAGGAACAAAATTTGTTTCAGTTTAATCTGGTGTACTTCACATACCATTAAAGCTGTTGCGGCCTATAATCAAAAGAACCTAGCGCACTGATTTAGTCTAATGCAAGCTAATAACTTTGCGAACTTTTCTTCCATTCTCATGGTCAAATTTCTTACGATTTTCTAAACTCAGTTATTCAATTACAATTTGCCACTAGAATCACATTGTTTGCATCCCTTTTCTTATCGTAACAGCGCCAATGTACCAGACATTAAATATTCATGTAATAAGCAGCAGGCATTTGAACACATCCGTTGCAAATATTTTTTTTGAATTTCAAAAATTAAACCGCAAACCAATTTGTAGGCGAATCAAGTAGTAAAAAGAGATTAAAGGAGGAAAAAATACATTCGTAAGAGTTCTCACATTGCAACAATAGCAGGTGCCTACAACTGACTGACTGGCAAACTTAAGAACTATTTCTTGGACTGAGAATGGTTAACAGTATGACACAGACACGTGCCTTTACTACTGCAACCACTAAAATTTACTTTGGAAATTCAAAGAAAGTGGAACAATTTCAAATTTGAATAAAGAAAAGAAGATATTCATTTCGAATTCATTCATTCATTCATCCAGTCAAAGTTTTTATGTGCATGAGTAAGTAAACAAGTGAACACTTGTCCGTCCAATGAGTATAAACAAGGGCATCTGTTGCTGCGATTACTTATTCTGGAATGACGTCTAAAAGGTCACAATAAAAATAATATAAAAATGAAAACACACACACACAAACTAGTCGGTATTTTATTATTTTTTCTTGTTTTTATTTTATTTTTATTATCACAGCAACACGTTTTAATTTTCATTAGTAAAAATTATTAATGTAATCGTAATAACAAAACAACACAAGTCTGCATACATTTTTTTACATTTTCTTTATTAAATTGAGTCTATAAACTTGTGCTAGTAGATGAATTGAAAGCCTATTAAAATGTTTTGGGTGTTTACAAGTAAAAGTGCAACAAAATAAATGCCTCGGCTTTTAAAAGCAACACGTAATACGGTACGTAATCGCCGTAGTCTAGTAGGTAGTGTGTTGGCTTATTAGACGAAAGGCCAGGGTTCGAATCCCCGGTCAGACATCAAAAATGAAATATGAAAAAAAATATTTCTTCGGCGACTTCCTCTCAGCAGATTTCTGGCAAAAACTCTTAGAGTAAATAAAATTGCCATGAAAAGTTTCTCAAAAAAAATCTGTCGTTCGGAGTCGACTTTAAACTGTAGGTCCCGCCACTCATGTATAAAATTAGCACACACAACATAAGTGGTGTGAGAAGCGAGGCCGTAATCCTGACTGAAGGGTTGTAATGGCCAATTATGTATGTATGCAATACGGTACATATTTATAAACAGAATGTGAATACTGAAATCGGCACTTTTCTTAAATATGTATGTGTATTGTATCTTGGATATACAAAGCACTTTCAAAAATGCTTGCAGGACAGTGCTTATAACCGGGAGATTCTTATATCGAAATCCCTCAATGGAGAACAAATAGCCGTGATCCAATCAAGCTGATAGAATTCTATTTGTCTCATTAAGAGCAATGGATTCGTATTCGATGGAATGCTGACTGGTGAGTGACGGCCTTGATTATCTTCTACACCTCGGTGTGGTGAACAAAGTTGTAATTTGCTGGGCTCCCGTATCAGTTCGCGATCACTGGGAAGAAATTGCTGAAGGAATGGATCCACCACAGACTTTATGGACATAGTCAAGAGTCCTATTGTAACATTAACTAGGCAGTGTATTGAGTCGTTGACTTGACCGAAACGTGCATCATGTCAGATTAGTAGAAGGGCTTTACAAATTACGGAATGCGAACGTTGGTGGTTTAGGTTTTCTATCAGAAGTCAATTATAAGAGATTGCATTCTATCAGTTGGTTATTTCTTTTGGATGGGAGAAAGCGTAGCCTCTGCCACAAGGACAACGAAACCATAAGAAACATTCTCTAGAATTGCATTGTGCTGTCCAAATTTTTTTACTCCTTTTTCCTATAAATCTGCCATTGGATTCCAATGGCTCAAGAAATCCTGAAAAGTTTAATCATACGAACGAGGGAGGGGAAGTCAATTTTGGATAGAAAGTTGTCACAAAGCGTGTGTACATGACATACATAATTGGCCATTACAACCCTTCAGTCGGGATTATGGCCTAGCTTTTCACACCACTTATACTATGTGTGTTAATTTTATACATGAGTGGCAGGACCTACAGTTTAAAGTCGACTCCGAACGACGGATTTTTAAGAAACTTTTCATGGGAATTTTATTTGCTCTCAGATTTGTTGCCACAAATCTGCTGAGAGGAATTCGCCGAAGAAATATTTTTTCATATTTCGTTTTTGATGTCTGAACGGGGATTTGAACCATGGCCTTTCGTCTAGTAAGCCAACACACTACATACGGCGACTTCTCACAATGCGAACTTAAATTTTTTAAGTAAATTTAAAATATTATGCACAATTTTCCGTACATATCGAAACAGTTTCAGTATATTTTTGAAAACAAAAATCAAGTTTGTCTAAGTTTCAGTGCTACTAAGCGGGGAATAATTATATTCGAGGTGCTTATGTACGGGGATAACTGTATATATAAAAACCCTAAATTTCCCAAGCTTTTCCCATATAGAAGATATTCATGTTCTACTAATACGTAATAGTAAGTGTTCTGGCAGCTACAAGTGCTAAAATCATCACTGACAGGCCATTGCTTACGCACAGAACGTCTCTGGTCGATATACGGATATTCACTGCATTTTTACTCAAACCGTACAAGGTCAGTTTGTGTGTTCCTTTTAGAAAATATAACTTTCTTAAAATCCAAGATTCAATATTTAAACACATTTGGCTTCCTTAGGCGGACACCATTTTGTGCCAATGCTCAGTTTGTGGTTGGGAGCACGTGATTCAAACCCTGAGGTCAGACATGTCGGAGAAAACGAAAAATGAAAAAAAAAATTTTTTTTGGTGACTTTTTCTCAGCAAATTTCTAGAAAAAACATCAGAGTCGACATTAAACAAATAGGTCTCGCCACTCATGAATAAAATTAACACACAACATGAATGGTGTTAGAATCTAATAATTCTGTAATTCTGACTAATGGTTGTAATCATCAACTGAGTAAGTAATTAAGAAAATATGGGCCAATCGATCTTTGCTTTGTAATGGTTTATTTTGGATTAACCTCGATAGTAATCTTTGACTCTCCTGTGCTGTTAAATATAATGTTCTAATGTATCGCATCTTGGAAGGCGAAGAGAATTCCGAAATGTTTTCCGAACTTTGACAGTTGACAACGGCTATCTTGTTGAAGCTACATCTGTGAAATTAGCTGCCATTTATTCAGTCGGACAACGATGTGTGTTTGAGGAATGGGTTTCTGGATCAATTGTAAAAGGTGAGGCCGTTTCTGAATGAATAGGTACGTGAACAAATACAATTGTTGCATTTGGGGCGAAACCAATCCAAAGAGACTATGAACTTTGTTGTCATTTATTCAGAATCTTTTGTCAAATCACCATTGGCAAAGACGTGTGCTTTCAGAAAGGGCTCCGGAGCAGTTTGCAACTGATTATCATAATCATTATCAGCGGTGAGGCCAATTTCTAGATGAATGGGTTCATGACCAAGCAAAATTGAAGTGAAACCAATCCACATGAGATCAAAGAGGGTAAAATGCATCCCGGAAAATTACGAATTTTGGGGAGGCGGTGTTATCGGCCGTACTTTTTTAAGAACGATGTTCTGTTTGGATTGGATGATCTGAACACCGATCCATAGACCGAAGTTACGTACCTCATTAGATTTTCTGCACGAACGATTTGAGGGCACGTGATGATGGTATGAATTAAACATTGTTAGACATTTTTCATTGGAATTTATTATTCTCAATGTCAATATAACTCATGTCATCGGTCAAATTCAGCCAGACTGTTGGAAAATTAGGCACTATCGATGAAATTCATTTTTCTCTCTTGAGGGATAATGCAATAAGAAGCAAACCAGTTACGATACAGTGAGTAGCGAGAAGATTTGAATTAAAAATTTTGAATTTTTAAAACAGGCTTCAATCCTCTTTCAGGTAACCCCTTCAAGAAGGGTACTAACCTGTGTCGCAGAAAGGGTAAATCGACAACGATCTTTAAAAAGAGTGGTAATGTATAAATAAAGTTCCTCATGCACTTCTTCCAATACAATATAACGCAAATAACTTTTCAGAGATATCGTTGGTCAAAACTATGATAGAAGGCAACCCTATCATTCTAGGACCTGCCAAAGTATATCAATCACATGCTTAGTTAGCTAGTATAATTTGATTAATGAAACAAAGCATTGGAAAAATAAGAAAAGCGAGCAGATGATTTGTGGTAGCCAGTGTTCAATTAAGGAACGGGAAGGAATATAAAAAGTGAACAGGGAACGAGGACCAGCCGTTGTTCTTTAAAACTTTTCGCATACTTTCTGAAGAATGAGAAAAGTAATATTTCAGACGATTACAAGCAAAGATGACAGTAACATTTATCTTTATAGTCTTTTTATCATACCCCAAAGACTTTTTATGATTAAGATAATCTCAGAAGGGGACAGTAGGAAATTGCGGAATAAATTGCTAGTTTTTTAAAATTTTTGGCTTCAACCTTTTATGTTAGTAGCATAGCTTTATTTATGGTGAAATCCATAGGAACCGCTTTTACTGATAGAAAGAATATACTAAGCATTCTGAGTAATATTTGTTGAAGTACATGTGGTGGTTGACTGCTTTTTTGGAAAGTATGAATAGCCCAACCAAAGAAATAGGTCTGTAATCAAGATGGTGAACGCTCGATCACTTATTATATGAGTAGGAATTTCTTCTTATACTTTTAAGCTGCTCGCATAAATTTTCGCAGATATGTTTGCGCCAATTTCTAATTGTTTCCTCTCTGAATCTGAACGCCAGTTCGCACGTTATACTACGCGAAAATTTCTTTGTGGATTTAATTGAAATTCTCTTCGTAGGAATGAAAAATGACATTTTTGCCAATACATCAACACGTCTTGGCTAAGAAAACAATGTTCCCACTTGAAACCAAACAAGACGTTGCCTTATCGTACACGAAAAGGTCAGGATTATAGATCTAGTTTCTCATATTACTTATATTGTGTGTGTTAATTTTTATAATGAGTGGTGGGATCTACAGTTTAAAGCCTACTTCGAAAAACAGATTTTCGAGAAACTTTTCTTTGTTGAGTTTTTGGCAGAAATCTGCTGAGAGGAAGTTATCGAAGAAATATTGTTTTCATATTCCAGATGGCGAATAAGTCAACACACTACCTACTAGACTACGGCAATTCCTATACATTTGGATCTTTATTTACATCCGTAACCAGATAACAACTATTTCGCTCCCTAACTTTGCAATTTTTTGAAAAGCAATTACGAAGCTTGTGTGGTGTAAAGACACTAGTAGCTCTGATATAAGAAATTCATGATATATTCTGTAATTGATAATAATTTTGCAATTTTCCAAAAGTATTCTTTACGAGTATTTTATTAAAAGTTAAAAAAAAAAACCTTCGCAATTGAGGTTTCAACAAGTCAAGGGACACCGTGCATCAATTGTATCAAAGTGTGATAAGTGATTACTTTGATATCAAACCCAAACTAAATCAGTAGGAAAAAAAAAGAATTCTGACGAACTAATAAAAGCCAAGTTAGTGTACAACATAACACGCTCAATTATTGTTTCAATAGTGTTTGTGATGGGCACTTCTTCTACTTAAAACGGACGAGTATGTACGAGTACATAAATATGTTTATGCATAAATATATTACATGTGTCGTATATACGTGTGTGTTTAAGTGAGCATGTGCAGTTTTATGTGTTTATAAAGTGAGTTTCCATACATTTGGTTTATGATAGATTTTGACCTCCGCGCGCCAACTAGTTTGTCACACTTTTGAGGCCAGGCACGTATACGCCAAGAGGTCAATTTTAGATGTCTTTTCTTTTGACTCTTTAGAGTTGTAGTTAATGTTTTTCAGGTTTCATTACTTAGATTTTACGACTACAATTGAAAAGAATTGTAACTCCTTTTAATCCATGTTCATACAACAGACAGTTACAAATTGTCTTATTGTAGTAGTTCAACAGGTTTTGTTTAATTTCTTTTATTTTTATTTTTACTTATTTTTGTTTATTTTTTAAATGAAAATGTACATATTTTGTATGTATGTAAGTAGTGCTGGCTTAAAAAGTTTAGTTTAGGCCCAAATCATGTCTCGTTGTTGGTTTTCTTTTTATTCCATAAAGAAGTAACACATCATGTTTAACATTTTTAAGTTCTTTACGCAGAATTGCAATTAAAGGACATTTGTGAGCATAAAAATAGTAGCATTCTATAAAGAGATTCAAAATGTAAATGAATTTTATTTAATTTAATTTAATTTTTTAAATACAAACATTTTCAAATTATATTTAATTATAGCGAGCCGAACAATATATACCATATGCTCGGTTTAGTGGGAATCGAACCCACGACCTTAACGTTAATAGTCTATCACACTACCCACTAGTGTAATAGGGCACTTAAATGTATTTTAATTTATATATTATTCTCTATGAGATCTAGGCATTAGGTTATGCCACCAACTTGCCTCGAATTTTTTCTTTTCTTGCAGATATAGAAAGAGCTAGTTTCTTGCCATGCTTAATGCTGAAAGATTAGCTGGCTTGATTAGAGTATTTCCTGTTTATAGCATCCCATCTGGTTTGCTAAGTAATTATGTCCAAGGCCTTTTTTCATACCATAATTCGCAAGGTAGCAATATAGACAATATTGGATTTGTGGCTACGCAATGAAATGAATTTGCAAAAGATTTTTAGACAGCCGCAAAGAATAATAAATCCTCGTCCATTGCCGCATGCCATTGCTTAACGCTTTTTTCTTAAGGTATTTCGCATATGATTCTCTATAGCAGAGGTTACCAAAATTTTTTTGGTTGTGCATTAGTGAGTAAATGAGTGAAAATAAATTGAGGGAATTTATTTAGTTACTATCAAAGAAAAATGTTAGTAACTTACGCTATTTTGATTTTCATTTCATCAACATACATAAAGTTATACATCTTTAACTCGAAAATTAGGGAATTTTTTTTTAGATATTTGGTAGGAACTACTTTTGGTTCATAAATTTCCTCACCTACTAATAAAAAACCTTTTAACTTTTCCAAAAAAATTGCTTTACGTCTACAAACAAGCTGTTCCCTTTGCTTATCATTTAAATGTCTTAAAATGCCATTTTAATAAAAGCATTTTTAAAATATTTGCTGCTTAAAGTATTTTTTGAGTGTAAACCTGCAAAAAAATGTCATAACATCCATCAATATGTGCACTCGTCGCGGTCTGATCGATGACTAAAAAAAGAGCATAAGCTATGTGTGTGAATTTTCTCTGCACAATTGTGCTATGTGCAGACTGCTCTATAGTCAGTCGGTGAGTAAAGCCTTAATGTCCTAGATTTCCTAGAATAACACCTGTAGATAATCTAAAGTAAGTCAAAAATAGTTTTTTTATGAATGTTGTCAATATCAACTGTCTTGCAACTTTTTATGTGTTGGATAGTTACCTCGATCTCGGGTATGTCGTTGATACGCTTTATTTAAGGAATTGGAAAAATTTTTTTGAATGAAAAATGCCAATCATGCCGTATACGTTTGACATGATGTTAACATGGATTGAAAGTCTTATGTTACTTCATTATTACATTCCAGGCACAAAAAGTTGGCACTCGAAAGGCTAAAAATTTGTTCCTATCGATGGGGTCAAACTGCGAATTAGTGGCGCGAGAGTTTTACTTGCAATAGGGAGAACAAGTATGGTTGTGAAACTTAAGCTGGATTCACCCATGGTTTCGGAACAAAATTTTTGTTCTACCGTATGTAGTTTTGTTGTACTGTATGTAGACTTTTTTCTGTGACTACTGATGTTACAAGTTTTGATTGGATAAACTTGAAAGTGTGCTTTTTTCCTTCTTTTTCCAAAATTTATTTAAAAAATTCGAATAAATGCTGATACTCTTAAGCTGGATTCACCCAAGTTTGTCATTTCTCTTTTTGAGAGAGAGAGAGAGAGAGAGGAAGAGAGTAAATTTTGTTCGGAACAATTTCAGCTTGAATTGGTTTAATTTTAGTTTTTGTTCTGAAACAATTGAACAGCGCTGCCAGATACTTCAATTTTATAAGCAAATTTGATAGATAATTGATAAAATAGTAAAACTAATACGTCGTTTACAAACATATTTCATATGGTATTTCATATGGTCGTTTCAGAACAAATAGTCAAAAACCCAAATGTCTGTTCCAAAACCATGGGTGAGTCCACCTTTAAGGTGGACTTGTGAAAAGACTGACTTTTCGTTTGATGAAATGGGAAGAAAATTGCCGTAGTTTTTACTTAAAGTGTATAACAGTCGTGTGAAGTCGCCGTAGTCTAGTAGGTAGTGTGTTGGCTTATTAGACGAAAGGCCAGGGTTCGAATCCCCGGTCAGACATCAAAGACGAAATATGAAAAAAATATGTCTTCGGCGACTTCCTCTCAGCAGATTTCTGGCAAAAACTCTGAGAGTAAATAAAATTGCCATGAAAAGTTTCTCAAAAAAATCTGTCGTTCGGAGTCGACTTTAAACTGTAGGTCCCGCCACTCATGTATAAAATTAGCACACACAACATAAGTGGTGTGAGAAGCTAGGCCGTAATCCTGACTGAAGGGTTGTAATGGCCAATTATGTATGTATTTATAACAGTCACGTCAATTTTTTATATGCTTATTTACTTTTCTAAGTACTAACAAGTAAAGTATCTTCGTAATTTAAGCAGCAGTAGTCGGCTAACACTTATCTTTTCCGTTTTTCATTGAAGCGCTTTTCAACAGAAGCCAACTCTTGATGGAATTCTTTACTTTCATTACTGAAAACATCGATTTTATAGGGAAGATATGGAAAATCACTTCAAATACAGAAGCAAAGAAATGACATTTCAGGCTTTGGCTATTTCTCTGCTCATCACTGTCAACAATTGTGTTGGTTGTGTATGACCAAATAAATTAACTTATATTGTGGTTAATTTTTAATTGTCTTGAGTTTAATGTCTGATGGTTTATACGTTACATGATTTCTGTTTCTGAAACAAGTTACCTTTTGACCACAGCCCAAAGGTTAGTTGTTGTCCAAAACAACTTTGGTGGAGAAGTTGAAAAACTTTATTTACGGTGTCACTGTAAAGTACTGTACTGCGTCGTATAGGTTTTCTGTATTTAAACTAAATTTAATTAAATTAAATAAAATGAAATAATTTTATTACATTTCTGGTTTATGGACTCTGTTTTGACATTTTTCATAACATTTTCTTAGGAAATATGATTTAAGATCTCTGATACTGACAGCTCTTTAAATTGGCCACTTATATCGTTTCATTTTTTTTTTATTTGTTATTGCGGCCATTGACTTGTGAAATATGTTTTCAGCAGCATAAAAATCTCTATTTTGCATTCAAAGAATTACAAATTAACTGTTTATACTTGAATAAGAAAAAAAAATAAGTTTATAATGACAGTTTATGTTACAATGTGGTGGAGGGCATATATAACTTTACGTGTATGTCACGGTGTATTAGTCGTGTTGAGGTATAAAAGGACTTTCATTTCTGACCTCTTTGTTAAACAACTAGATTACATTGCAGGCTCTGTACACTAGTAGGTAGTGACTTGGCTTATTAAATGAGAGTTCATGGTTCATGGTTCAGCTCAGACATCTCGAACAAAAAAACGAAATTTATAAAATTATTGCTTTCAACGACATGCTCTCAGTAGTTTATTCTTAGAGTAAGTAAAATTGCCATGAAAAATGTTTAAAACTTGTTGCTCGGAATCGATGATAACTTTAGAGCTCTCTATTCAACTATAAAATTAACACACAACACTTGAGTGCTGTGAAAGGTTAGGTTTAAGTCTGCATGACCATCCGCTTCGTTTTCGCTTCTCTAGATGGGCCAACGAGTACCTGCTCGATGATTTCGATTTTGCAAAATAAAACCATTTTCATTTCAAATAGAGTTCATTTTTATCTTGGGTTTTACGTTAATAAGCAAAATTGTCATACGTGGTTGCCACACATAGTGTTACAGTAGCCAATACACTCATTACGAGCCACTGTTTGGAGTGGCTTGTGGAGCGGAGGCATCATTGGCCCACATTTCTTTGAAAATGAAGATGGCACAACCATTACGGTCAATGGAGACGCCTATCGCACCACAATAATCAATTTTTTTTTTGTTCCCACACTTCATGGTTTGAAGTGTACGATGTTTGACGAAATGTTGATGTCACTTGTACGCCAAGATGCTGCAATTTGACACAGTTGAACAATTTTCTGTGGGACGCCGACAAACCAGAGACAATAGATCACTTGAAGGTCAACATTTGTAATGTCATTGCCGAGTTACGAACCCATACAGTCGAAAAAGTGCACAAAAAGCGGTTCGATTGAAAGAGGTACTGTGAGGTCAGCCGCGGCAGCCATATGTATGAAATAATATTCCATTTCTAACCGGAATAATTGTACTACTTCACAACAAAAAATAGAATTTGTTTTTTTGCATTTTTAAATTTAAACTTTTAAATGGCCCACTCTTTATATAAACCATGTAAAATTTGAAATTGTTTTTAAAGTGTCGTTTTGCAGATTTTAATTTCTGGACAAATATTTCAAAATGGTTGATATGCGTTGCAGAAAACTCTCAGTAAAAAATAATTTTATTCGGACTTTTTTTTTTCGGACAACATGGATAAGTCCACCGCTCATTTGAAAATGTCTTTATTTTTACTTTCACCGGTGATGTTTTGCCTTAAAAAGTTGCCTTTTTAATGTCCAAAGTGCTTCGTAAAGTATTTTAATAAAGTTTTTTACATTTTCTTTTAAGCTTTGTTTCACTTTTGCACACTCAAACTTTACTTTTTTTCTTTTAGCACAGCATTTGTTTTTCATCAAGCTACCCAAGGCGCATTCATATAAGCCCAGGTGAGGGCTTTTTTCAGTACACGATATTGTCAAATGTTTTAGTTACGTCCAGTGAGTAAAAAAAAAACTTCTACACTTACTATCTCGAAATAAATTTTTGAACAAAAAAAATATTTATAAAAGGAAATTTATTGTTATAAAGACTAAATAAAAGCTTAAAAGCTTTGTTTTTAATATAAATTAAAATATTTCCCTATTATTCATGTATAAAGAAAATAATCATCGAAACTAAGAAACTTCACCATTCATACGCAAAAAAAGTGGCAATTCTTTTTGACTACGGCGACCAAATTCTCTAGAAAAACGTCTTGAACAAATGCTGTGGAATAATATATTTGTTATTTTTTTATAATAAGTGTACACATAATTTTTGCGCACTGTAATTATTTTTTATTTCTTTTATATTCTATTTTACATATTTTTATAATTTATTTAAATATCCTTAATGTTCTGGGACAGCTTTTTTTAGAATCTACTCTTTTGACTCCCAGATATCCCCCTGCAGCGTGATTGCCTTAGTAGTAGCGCAAATTAGTCCGTATTTCGAAAAAAAAATTTAAAAAACAATTTTTTTTTTAAAAAAGAAAGAAAGAAATAAAAGAGATATAATGACAAAAAATAACAATTTAATGTCATTATATGAATTCGCCTTTGTCATTTTTGTTATACGGCGAATTTTATTTGACAATCTAACGCCCACGACAAGTTCAACAAATACATGTTGTTTTTGTTAAAAAACACTGCGATTTGAGTTGTTGTAAATTTGCTATCACCTTATCGAGTTCGCCCTGAAGCTACCCGTTTGATTTCTGTTCTTAAAGAGGTATTTTTCATTTTCGCTCGAGCTCTTCCTTTCTGTCACACATTCAACCAATGATTTTAGTCTATTTTTTTTTTTAGCAATTTTATGCAATTTAATTAGCTCTTTGATGTGAATGGGAATTTATTTTGTGAATTTTTTTATTTGCACTCAAATTAATGTTAACTTTTAAGTTCCATCAAACCGAACAGCTATTTATAACGTAGAATTCTTAGATTTTGTGAAAACAATAAAAATTCAAAAAAGTTCGTTACGTTGGTGGGGTAAATTTGTCTTTAAATGAAATTATTTCTTGATTTTTTTGTTTTATTTGTTTACCCATTTATTTATTTATCATTTCTTTAATTTCTTGAAAATTTATTAACTGACTCAAAACGAGCTGACATTTTTTGCAAAATAAATTAATAAATTTTCAATGGCATAGTGTACGAACAATTGTTTGAGCCAGTGTATGTAAGTATGTTCACTGAAATTATTTAATTTTTTTCTTTTATTTTACAGCTAATTTGTAATATATTGTTCGAACTATTAAATTAGATAGCTAAACTGTAATGTTGTAATACATAGACGTTCATATGGACGTATATACATACATATATCGAACATAAAATGTAAAGCATACATACGTATAATAACGTATAATATTTGTACATATACATTCATATATAAAGAAAAGTATGTATGCGTATTCAGTCAAGCATACGAAATACGAACTGCGTATATACGTACATACATTCCAGATACAATTTTCAAATCATTGACAAGCACTTTGGCTCCACCCAAGTCATTTAGTTCGCATTTTCCTTACAATTTGAGAATCCATTTGTATCTATATACATACATATGTATGTAGAAATGTAACTTTATATACATAAGTAAAATATGGGTGGTCCATACTATACATATATAACAAAATGTTTACAATTTTATACACATATTCATATAACGAATACATATAACGAATTGACGGACAAAATAAAGTAAGATAGTGAGTGATAAATATTTTCTAGTGATTTTACTGTAGGTGCTGGTGTTCGTACCCGTTGTTGCATACTATGATTCGTGCAACACAACATTTTTTTTTTGCTAAAAGGGGGGGGGGGCATTTCGTTCAAAACTTGTTTAACATCCATATATTAAGCTCTGATTTATTGCCTCATCCATCCTATTCCCTGTATTTAGTTTCTAGTGACCATTTCTAGTTTTCAAACTAGAAGAAATGACGCGATGGCATCAGATTTGACTCCAATAGGCAAACTAAACTTTTTTTTTTCAGTACTCAGTCTGCTATTGGTGGCATATGTTCCAGTTGGTTGTTAATATTGCTTTGTTTCCGTTTTGTTAATATGTTGTTGTTACGTAGGTGATTGGTCTGCTTAAGCTGTCCTAGGATAATGGTGCTGCCATCTATAGTTGTCTAGAAACAACGCCCTCCGAGTATGTACTGTAATGGTTAGGAATCTTGTTAACCGTTGATGCCTATCTAATTTCTTCTTATTGTTTTAAGCGGATAAAAAAGTTTAAGAAAAATTAGACAAACTGTTTTGAGTTCAAAAGAGAGACTAAAAATAAATTGATTTCTTTTTAAGACAATAAGTAATGAAAATACGAAGAGATGCTTTGTCACAGGCTTGTATTTCTAAATAAATAAAAAACGATTACATAGTTGGAAATCTATTCCGAAAGTTATTAGAAACCTTATACAGTCGGGCCTCGATTAACCGGTAACCACGATTAACCGTGATGACCAAAGATCAGTCTATTATTTATTGTTTCCAATGTTTTCAGATTGCTTACTTCGATTAACCCTGATTACCTCTATTATTCGTGATGGCAGAATTTTTTTATTAACTTCAAATTCATGCATACAATATAATAAACATGAAAATGGGGAATTCCCTGGTTAGCATACGATGAATGGGAAACACTTACAAGTGATTAGTTTAATTATGAAATTTGAGAAGTGCGGGTGGTTAGATCTTGTTATTCGATTAACCGTAATGTTTCTGACCCGATCAGAATGGATAATTCATCCTCGACTGTAATTGATATGGACGTGTCTATATTTTTTCTAGAATTGCAGTATGGCCCTAGTCCAGTTTGGACCGAAATTTATCTGCATTAAACTTTACTGTCCCCAGTTTAGGCATCCGCGTTAGTAGAAAGTCCGAAGGTAGGAGTTTTATAAAGCTGCACGTGTATGAAAATACATTATAAGCCACAGCGTTCCTTAAAACCTACATAACATTGCTGAAATAGTGTACCTCAAGGCAATCATTTGGGTTCTATCATATTCACTTTGTTTATCAAGGACCTTCCCTCAAGTGTTTTGCGTTGTAAGGTACAGATGTATGCTAGAATATTTAACACTTTTAACAATGTTAATGGATTTGAATTACTTCGTGCTAATTTTTGCAGTTTTTAAAAGGATTACAGATTCAATTTGTTAAAATTGAACATTAATAAGTGTAAGTTGACGACATTTGTGAACACTCTCTGATTGTTACTTTCTATAGTATTGACAATGCTGCATTTCACTGATGGTAAGTAAAGAGTATGGTGAACTTAGATACATGAAACGCTGGCCTAAGGAATTTCTTGATTCTTATGTAACAAAATTATTATTTATAACACTTATTCGACCTATTTTGGGAGTATGGTTATACTACTTTTTACGCAATTCATGTAAATAATATTGAATCAGTGTAAAGGCAATTTTCATTTTCTGTCTTTGTGGTTTAGGTTGAAACTCATTTGAGTTATTGAAAATCGTCCATCAATGCGAGTACACTATTTGTTCTGGGATGTTTGATATGAGATGATGTTGATTCAGAGTTCCTACTTAGATAACTGAAATTCAAAGTTGCTGTTATTAAACTATTATAAATTTGATTATATGCTAACAATGATTCTTTTCGATGTGCTTGTAAGAACTTTAATGAATGTAATAGAATTAACTGAAAGCAATGCAAATTTATTGCTATATTATAAAAAAAAAAATAAAAAAAAATTCAGCCTGATGAATGATGTTATACTCCAAAATATAATGGCATTAATAGGTCTTTCAATCGGATAAAAATGATATATCACATACACTTTTTTATTTGGATTTGAAGATAGATAGGGCTTATTGAATTCAAAAATATTTTTTATATTTCTCGAACTCTTCAAACTTGCTTTATTTGACAAAAACTGGTTTTTTTTTTTTTGGACTTTACGCAGAAATTTATTGATTACACAAACATTTCTGAACCAATCTCCAAAATTTAGACCTTATTCGAAAGGATAGAGATGGGCCTTTCAAACGATATCCATACATATATTATTTGACTTAATATGCTATGAGGTTTGATGAGGTAAACTTGACAATTGTGAATTTTTTTCATATTTTTCAAGTTTGTCTGTTCATAGTAGCAAACTTTAATTGCCAATACGAAATAAGTAATGACATTCTGAAAGTGCATTATCTTGTGAAGAGATTGACATTTCGTTTAATCAAACCGAATAAAAATTAGCGTAATTATTATTTAAAGAATCTAATAGTCGAGTTATATTTTTCATATAAAATATTTTGAAATAAACTTTTCCTTTAAACATTTTCAGAATTTCACATTTGAGCGCCTACCAGAAGTTGGCCTATGTTTGCGGAAAGGGAAATAATAATATTTGCAAAAAACACAAATATTAGCCGACTTCTGGTAGTCGTGAAAACGCGAATTAGACGCATCTTGTAATAAACAATCAAGATCCATCAAAAATTCTGAAAATTTTTGAACTGAAAGTTCATTTGATACGATAACATATATAAAAAATAAAACACAACTGTTTTACTATTTAAATAGTAACTACTGTAATTTTTGTCGGATTTGAACAAACGAAATGTCAATCTCTTCACAAGATAATGCACTTTCAGAATGTCATCATTTATCTTATATTTTTTAATTTAATTTTGCAAATACGAATAGCTAAACTTGAAAAAATGAGAAAAAAAAATCATATTTTCAAGTTTACCCGATCAAAACTCATAAAATATAAATTTGAACAAAATGTTTATGTATATCATTTTAAAGGCTAATCTCTCTCCTTTCTAAAAAGCTTTGGATTTTTGAAATAGGTTGAAGCATATTGGCGTAATCAATAATTTTATGTGAAAACCTCATCAAACCAACCATGTATGTTAATAAATTGTTGAAATATCAAAGGATTTTAATAAAAATAATGCCGATATAAAGTTTTTTATTTTTTTTAATTTTTTTCTATTATTTAACAGCACATTCCACAACCCAATTTCATTTTCATTTGTAATAAAAGAAATTTTTTCCGATATTGAATAAAAGAAAAACAGGCGTTTTGTTGCTGTTGATCAAACAATTGAACAATTAAAAAAGTTGCTGACATGTAATACAGCACCTCCGCCTACAATTCTCGCTAAAAAATCTCATCCTTTTATTGCTGCTTTATTATTACCTTTTTCAATATCCAATTATTATCTCTTCTTATTCTATTCTCCTTGCACAACCGACAATAATTTTAAGCCACAAATATGTACAGGCCCCATTCAAACAGCAGTTGTATCCTTCGTCATCCCAAACAAATTATCACAATTTTTTCTTTTGAGCACAAATAAAGTATTGCATTTCATTTTATAATATGGGAGTGCTATTATTTTGTATTGTTTTCATACAAATTATGCTACTGGTTTCTATTGGAGATGCCAGAAATTTTTAATTTTTGTGTTTGTTTTCTCGGATGCGCTTCAAATCATACTCTCGTGAAATGTTGCACAGTCCTCGCATAGTACGTCTTCAAATGGTTTGTGACCAACTATGGATTCTTGAATCTTGAGGATTCTAATTTAGCTTGATCCTCGTTATACTCCCAAGATTCTTTCCGAAAGTGTGCTTGATTCACCGTTCTTCCTTGGTATTAGGCCGGAATATCCTACATATGAAATCGCCGAAGCCTGCTGACTTATTAGACGTGAGACCACGGTTCAAACCTGAAGTCTTCAACAAAATGAAATATGAAAAAATATTTCTTCGGTGACTTCCTTTCAGCAGATTTCGGGCAAAAACTCTGAGAGAAAAATTTCTTAAAAAATCTGTCATTCGGAGTCGACTTTAAACAATACGTCCCGCCGCTCATGTATAAAATTAATACACGCAACATAAATCGTAATCCTGACTGCAGGGTTGTTATGACCATGACCTTCAAAAGAAGCCAACTTTCACTTCCGTCTGAATTTTGTAATCTTGGTACGTCTGGATATTTGAGAGTTTCTCTATACTGCCTGAAGACGTCCGCATGCCACTGTCGTTTTATTGATCCTGTTCCATTCGTTGTCGCTGTGTTCTGGATAACAAAAACTATCTACGTACTCAACATGATATTATCGGTGATAAAGATATTAATATTCATGGCTTTGGTTTTTTGAAATTAATTTTAAGTCCATTGCGCGCCAATCCTTCCAAGTCTTCTAATTTTGCCTCCATGTCTTCGAAATCAAATATCATCCTCAAAGTCCATATTCTCGAGTTAGCGTGAACAGATTTCGCTCATGATATCATCTTCCACGATGACGAATTGTTAAGGTCATTTGTAACATCCTCGTCGTTTGACTAATATTGTTGTATATCGTGCACTACGTGTCGTCACGCATTCCTGTACAAAGTGCTGATTATTCGAATTAACTTCTGGGATAATTTCTTGTTCTCTATGCTTTCCATAAAGCAGTTCACCTAATAAGCGTTAATTTACTGGCAATTACAGAAGAATTTGTCAGGACTACAACCAAGCTTCTCACACCGCCCAGGTTAATTTAGATTAAGTTAGCGGGTAGCTTACCGTTCATAAGTAAGTTCACGCCGTAGCCATATGGCCTATTGTGTTACCCAGTGTGCTTACCGCTCCCCTTGTCATGATCCGTTAGTGGTGGGTTTGAACCACCCAGATGTAACCAGCCAGTTCCCAGTGACACGATCCCATATCCTCAAACGTTCTGTCCCCCAAAAACCGATATCCTGAAATGCAGGGCACTTTCATCAAAGGTGTTGATCCGATACCATTTTCTTCGTTTCGTAGCAACTGGTGAGTAATACTGGTGAGGCAGACCGAGCTTGTCTGAGAATCAGCAAATAGTGCAGTGTACTGTTAGAATTCAAGTTAGAATTCTCTAAAGTAGTTCCCTGTGTCTTCCGCTGTCCGCTGCTGTTTATTGAATTCCATGCTGCTTTTTCCAATTTGGAAAAGTATTCCTGTAGAGTACAATACCTCCCCTTTATCGTACTCTCTTCAGATATCTCCGATCCCTTATGTGCCAGTTCGTCTGCCCAGACAGACACACATAAGTGACGGAACCTACAATTGAACTTCGACTCTGAAAGACAGGTTTGAGAAGATTTTCATGAAAATAACTTATTTGTCAGCTTTGCGAGAACCGCATAATAATAGTCTGGTAACACCAATTGATATTGTTGTTATGCCACTGATTTGATAAGATAATTTATTTCTAAAGACAATTAAATATAATTCATAAGCCTGCACTGAATATTGAAAGAACACAATCTTTGGTGTGTTGGTGTTGTAGATTCCTTATTAAACATCCTCCAAAGACAGTTGTCTCCTTTTGCACAATTCGTATATTACTTTAGATCACAACCGAGAGCCCCTGAGAATAAAATTTAAAACAAGGGTACTCGTGTTTAGTGTTCTCCGCTTTTTTTTTTCTTTCAATTCCTTTCAGTTGATTTCCTTTTGCCGCATCTATTTATCACAACTAAATTGCGCGAGTTTTAATCGAAGACGTATGTATGTATGGTACATAGATTAGTACAGCGTTTAAGTAGAGGAGACGAACATCTTATACCATTACTATCATGGTTGGTGATCAAATTTCATCGCTTTTTTCTTTTTCGTTTATTATTATTCTCATCATATCTCACTATAAAAATCTTTAATAAATAATGGGAACATATGCAATACGTATTACGTACTTGTATGGGTTCTTAAGAAATATTTTTAAAAATAAAAAGGTTTTGGAATATTTAATGGTTTGTTGGGTATTTTTTTTTTTTTGTAAAAATTTGATCGG
>QOCX01000073.1:41695-64236 GCA_005959815.1 Sarcophaga bullata
GCTGATAATTAAAATTGAATGCATTTAAGGAGACCAATTCATAAAATTTATGTATTTTAATTATAAAATTAATTAATTACATAGTTTTATGATTAATAAATAATAAATCTTATACTACATAGACATTACAGCTCTTCAGTCAGGTTTACGAGCTTGCTTCCCCCACACAACTTATGTTGTGTGTTCTAATTACATGAGAACCGGGACCTATAATTTAAAGTCGACTCCCAATGAGAGGTTTTTTAAGAAATTTATTTTATTTACTCTCTAAGTTTTGTAAGTTGTTCATCTTCTGTACCAGAAAATCCTACTATGTGAGCCAAATTTTCTCAAACATTTCTCATTGCCTATGTAGATAGCTTCTCTCAACTTTCTTTGCTCATTACTTACATTATTGAACTGTGAGAACTGTTGTATTAAGATTATCGCATTTAAAATTGTGGGCTTTGAAATTATCGCTCATGTTGTTGAAGTTGATAAAGTAGTAGGTCCGAGCAAAACCGATTATATGCAGATATTTTTGGCACGAAGTATTTGTTTTTCCAATGTTTCTCAAATTCCCGATAAAAGTTATTCTTGGAAGTAATTCAAGTTTTCTTGGTAAATATCTAAATATGAGGTAGTTTGGCTTTCAAAGAGTACTACAGTTGGTGAAAACAGCATAAACAACCTAAGATTCAGTTGTTATGAAAATACTCCACATTCGACTTCGTATGATGTATACATCGCTGAATACTTCGATATTTTCATTATTCAGAACGTAAGTGTAGGTTTAATTTTTCGGCCTATTGCAAGTACTTTATCTTAAAATCTATTGTAATGTTTCCACCAAGCAAAATCGTAAGCCTATATTTTGAAATTTTTGGTCTACCGTGTTCTGATATAAATATTCATTTGGACACTTGCTTTCAATTCAGTCTAGCCAACATTTGAATCTTGCAGAGTGATATATTCGCCCTCATTAATTATTTGTTTAAATTTTTGGGGGAACTTAGTTGTCTGCACTATCATCTTCAAATTTGCTTAATAAAATTGAAGTTATCGAAAAATTTGCTTAGGGGAATGCAAGTTATCGATAAACTTATTGGAGAAAATCCTAGTAAATTTGCTTAATAAAATTAAAGTTATCGAAAAATTTGCTTAGGAGAGCACAAGTTATCGATAAATTTACTGTAGAAAATCCTAGTAATGAAAAAAAATCTTAGACGACATAAATCAAATGACAACGTATATCGAAGTGAAAAGGAACACAAAATTTGGCGACGTAAATTAAAACGCCTTAAATCGAGATGACATAAATCAAAGGATTACTATTTCATACAGGGTCTGTTTATAATTTCATGTTGCTTGTACGCTTCATCGAAACAGCTACACCGTTTATTTTTCCCAAATACTGTTCTCTAGAAGCGGCCAAATGAAAACTGTACATAGGCTGTTAAGTCCTTAAACAAGCTCGAATCACAACTGACTTTTAAAGAAACCAAAAAATGGTGTTCCAATACTAAGTGAAGTTAAATGATTAAGTAAATTAGTTGATTACTAGAAAGATATCAACCAAAAACCAAAAAGACAAATTATATCTGTGTTAGCAGAGGAATGCGATTTAGCAGAGGCCTTAATCTGCAATCACTAAAGAGTGGAAATTAAAAGATTCAGCGAAACTAGCTTAAAAATAAGCATTTTATTTTTTTTTTAATATAAATACGTCGTCAAAATGTGTGTGAAATATGATTGAAATTTTTTATTCGTTCCGAAGACCTATTGAAGCCAGTATGTGTGAAAAGTAACATCATTTCAATGTTCGTCACGGTTTATCTGACAAGACTTCGAGTTGTATGAACGTTTAAATCCATCTCTACCGATCGGATATAAGGTAGTTGTTCACATAAAGCTTTTATGGAAAGTTTGTTGTTGATATAAGCCACTACAAGCAATTGTGCATACAAGATTCAATTATTGCAAGGATAGAAGCATAACGAAGCAACAGAAACTTTGGTGATAATTTAACTCCACTGAAGAATGGCCAGACAATTCTGCTGATTGAATTATTTTCGCGGACGAAATTCATTTTCAATTAAAGTTTAGGCCAATATGTAATCTCTGATATATTGAGAACCCATGTTTTCCCAAATTGTTGATTATATACAAATGTATTAAGCATGAGTATTTTCAACTAAACATCGTAGCAAAAATATTTAAAGAATATTTTGAGCTATTTCCGAAGGACTATTATCGCTAGTCGCTGTAGTATAGTAGGTAGTGCGTTGGCTTTTTAGACGTGAAGCCATGGTTCAAACCCTAGGGCAGTCAACTCCTACAAAACGAAATATGAAAAAATATTTCTTCAGTGACTACCTCTCAGCAGATATCAGGCAGAAACACTGTGAATAAAATAAAATTGCCAGGAAAAGTTTCTCAAAAATCTGTTATTCGGAGTTGACTTTAAACTGTAGGCCCCACCACTCTTGGATAAAATTAACAAACAACATGGGAAGTGTGAGAAGCTAGGTCTTAATAAATTACTGAAGGGTTGTAATGATCAATTATGTATGTATTATCGGTTTAATTGTTTATTTGTATTTCGTAAAACTTTTTCTCCATATAACTAATTTTTTGTATAAATTAACAACGCCTAATCTTTGAAGTCGTCGTAGTCTAGTAGGTAGTGTGTTGGCTTATTAGATGAAAGCCACAGTTGAATCCCCGGTCAGACATCAAAAACGAAATATGAAAAAATATTTCTTCGGCGACTTCCTCTCAGCAGATTTCTGGCAAAAACTCTGAGAGTATATAAAATTGCCATGAAAAGTTTCTCAAAAATCTGTCGTTCGGAGTCGACTTTAAACTGTAGGTCCCGCCACTCATGTATAAAATTAACACACACAACATAAGTGGTGTGAGAAGCTAGGCCGTAATCCTGATTGAAGGATTGTAATGGCCAATTATGTATGTATGTGTAATCTTTTTCTGCCTATAAAATTTAGCTATTTTTGTAAAATGTATATAAAATAAAAAGGAAAAAAAGAAAAAAAAAATAAAATAAATAAAGTTTTCAGAGCGCTATAAAATTTTACTTTTTATTTGGTCTTCTTCGGAGAGCAAGTACGAAAGTCCTTATTTTTACCTTTATGACGAGAATTCTTGCCATTTTTTTTTGTAAATTTCTGTTTTGACGAGAACACTTGACATTAAAAAGTTACAGGATTAAGGGCAATTATTACAATTTGCAGTTAAAGTTGGGTTTAGTTAAAGGTACCTTTAGCTAAAATTACCTTTAAATTATTTTCGTTATTACAGCTTACAGATAAAATAAAGTTAACTAGCTGTGTCGGAGCAATATCTTTAAAAAAGTCCTTTAAAAACGCAGTGGCAACGACGTGCTTTATAATTTGTTATGTTTATTATTTTATTATTGTCATATCGAAAATAATAAATATAATATGCCAAGTTCAAAAATAAAGTGAACTTTAAATGTTAAAGGTAGGATGATCTTCCCTTTAGCTTAACGCTCACTTCTATCATAATAATGAAAAACAATTTGTCTGCCCATTAAAATCCTGCCTTTATTTAACGGCAAGTTGTAATAATGGCCCTAAATATAGCATAACATACTATGACCATTATTGGTCATTACAACACTTCAGTAGAGACACTTCGTAAACCATTTGTTGTGTGTGTTAATTTTATGCATGAGTGGAACCTACACTTTTTAATGTAGCCTCTTCATGGCAATTTTATTTAAATTTCAGAGTTTTTGCCAGAAATCTGTTGAGAGGAAGTCCCCTGAAAAATATTTTTTCATATTTCGTTTTGATGTCTGATCTGGAGATTCAACTGTGGCCTTACGTCTAATATTCAAACACACTATCTACTGGACTACGACGACTTCAATTATTAAACATAAAAATCTTATTAAATATAAAAATCTTATTCAAATAAATCAGAATCCTCATATGAAGCATGATTATGGAGAACATTTGTCATGCTAATTGTAAACAGGTTATAAGGTTATAACTTCGTGCCAAGTAAGCAGTTTAATGGGACATTTGAGAGAAAAATACTTCGTAACCCATATAATCTTATCTGCGACGATAAACGAACGAGTTGTAAGGGAGCGCAATATTAGTGCTTGTAAATGCTCAGTAATAAATTCATCTTATGCATCTGATCCCTTGTAGCTTATATCGGAGCTTTCAATTTAATAAGATCTCTCAATATTTGGTGCTAGATGGGTGCTTATTGAAATATATTCGTCATCATGTTACAGACGGCTACGGTTGTCACATATGTAAGTAATGGCATGTGCTATGTACCATGTGTATTTCACCTCCATTGAAAAAAACTCTTAACTTGTAAGAATTTGTAAAATATTAGCCACCATAATCAAAGTCCCTATGAAAAATTATTAAAAATTTTATTCAATTGGGTCAGACGGAAAAAAGAAGATATTTCAGTAGAGTATAGAGGCTTCAAATGAAGTACATTACTGATGTTTATTTTGTATAATTGCCTGTCAGTTTATTTTTATTTGTTGCTTTTAATTTTTTAATTCAATTAACACCACAGACGGATACTTATTACATACATAGCTAATTATAAATTTGCCAGTGAAGATTTTATGCCCGAAGTTCCTACAATACTTACTTTCGTGACACACTGCGTGAGGGGAACAATTAAAACTCAAAAGGGAGTTAGAGCGCGTGCTGTCTAAATTAAACACAAGAAAGCAACAAACAAGCACACTATGATGGGACTTTTTACATCTTAACTGAAATTTGTGTTATCGTATGACGCGCGTTTAACCCAGCAACTGGAATGTTTGTAATAATGTAATGATATACTCATGTGGTGTACTTGCTGGACATGTTGACGGACTATTTCACAATGTATTTGTTTGCTGTTGTTGTAGTAACAACATACACAAAACCAATTATAATCGGAACGAGTAGTTCGTATGTTAATTTTACAAAACTTAAGATAATTTTACATTTACAAGCACGATTAACTGTCAGCAAGTGGTGTAAGAGGGGCAACATACAGACAGAACGAGACTTACTAACTCACTCACACTATGGTGGACAAGAGTACAAATTAAGGTTGATTGTTTACAAATTGACATGTGGCAATGGGGATGTAGTAATTAAAAGACGGTGTCGATAATATGATTGCATCATGATTAGAGTGGCCAGATGCTATGTTGTATAATTATTTTGACAATAGGTTTCGGATTTAAGTCGTAAATAGTCGTATATGTTTTGGACCAAAAAGCAGTTGTTAGTGTGGAGAATAATTTCATACTTCTATTTTCAAACAAAAATATTAAAAAGAAGCAAATGTCAATGTACTAATATTATACACTGTATCGGTAATTAATTATTAGTTGATTAGTTCACCAATTATCTAAACAGAATGAAAATGAGCCTAGTTATTATATTAACAGGCTCCAATTTTTGCCTGTGGCAGCTACAGTGTTGTCTTCCAAGTCTGGTGTTGTTTCTTAACACGAGAGATTTCACGAATTCAAAAACATGAGACTAATGGATTACTAAATTCACCTTGAAATAGGCTTTTTACACCATACCACACGACGCTATAAGTTCCCATAAGTTAATCACTGACGATGTGATACAAAATTATCCAGTTTCAGATAAATACTGGTGACGAAGCAAATGGTCGTAGTCTAATCTTGGTGAGCCGCTAGAAACTGTCTCAAAACGAAAATGCTGAGCCAGACACTTGATTCGCACGCACCAACAGCCATCTTTGGTAAAGAGAAGAGAAATTTTGTTCAATTAGGAGTACCTACTTACTTATTTAGTTATTACAATACCTTAGTCAGGATTACAATCTACCGACAGACTCTAAACTACAGGTTTGAGAAACTGTTCACGGCAATTTTATTTACATTAAGAGTTTTTGCCGGAAAACTGCTAGGAGGAAGTCACAGAAAGAATTATTTCTCTTCATATCACATTTTGTCCGAGCTGTCTGAACCAGAGTTTAAATCACGGTCTCACGTTTAATAAGTCAACACTACTTACTTACTTAAATTATCGAACGCTTATAGACGCTTCGCTTTTGTCTCTGAACTGATATTTATATTTTCAGTTACTACTGTAAACGCGAAAGAGAGAGGGAGTGAGAGAGAGAGAGAGTGAGAACTTACGAAAGTCGATGGAACAATTTTTTGTCATTGTTTTTACTGAGAAATTCGAGATAGAGTTAGCTTGAAAGTACCACATTATGAATTCTCAAGCAAGTTCAGAACATCCATTTTGAACTTTTCACTGATAGTTCGAAACTGAATGGAATTGTGTGTGAAGGTAGTATTAATAGCTTAATCAGCTATGGTGAAATTGAAAATATCCACACGAATGGAAATTAGAGCGCATTAGCATGCTTTGTGATAGAAATGCAGTTATCAAAGTACTGGGCTCTAACATGATGAACTCCAAGATAGATTATAGCTAATGTGAGTCTCCCAAAGTGATAGCGAAGCGATACGATATTCATATCATATTGGTACCGAAGCATAGTAATGTTCTAAATAACTGAAAAGCGGATGAGCAGACCAGACGTGGTACAACCATCGAATTCTTCGGTGAATTCTCTACATTGTAAACTACTTTGAGAACATTTCGATACCTTCGAGTATAGAATTTAAAAAGCAATTATGGAATCTGTTTCATCAGGCCAATCTATAGGACGCACGGGCTCCAAATGTACTCATCCAGTACAGCTGTTGTAAGATGTGCAAGCGAGGGTTTGGGACAAATGACTTCGGCAGCTAGAAAAGAGAACAATTGCTCGTCACGTTTTGAGTACCTGCACAACGCTATGTGGGAAAAGGAGAAAATACCTTGGTGCCTAGTATGTAATGATCTGTCGATAATGGATATTAGAAGCCAAAGTCGATTCATCAGAAGCTGCGAATGGTTCCAGAAGTAGAAAATGGACATTCGAGGTATTACAGTGAGTCTTTATACGGTCTAAATGTGGCTATCACATCTTCCTCAAAAGTTATCAGAAGAATCCCTAAAGTCTTAAATACTCTTTAATCTTGAAGTCGTCGTATTCTAGTAAGTAGGGTGTTGGCTTATTAGACGTGAGTCCCTGGTTCGAATCTCAGGTCAGACATCTCCAACAAAGCGAAATATGAAAAAAATATTTCTTCGATGATTTCTCAGCAGATTTCTTGCAAAAACTCTGAGAGAAAAATAAAATTGCAATGAAAAGTTTCTCAAAAATCTGACGTTCGGCATCAATCGCCTTTAAACTGTAAGATCCGCCCATTCATGTATAAAATTACATAGACAACATAGGTGGCGTGATACCTAACCTCTCGTAAACCTGACTGAAATGTTGTAATGACCAATTATGTGGGTATGTATGTATGTATTCGTCTTAATAAAGTTGAATTTGAATTTGGCTTAGTAATGTCGAACAATAATGCTATGCACTTTGACCATATAAAACTAATTTATCAAAACAAAATTGATATCAAGTTCAATGAATACATACATACATACATACATACATACATACATACATACATAGTTGGTCATTACAACCCTATAGCCAGAATTATAATCTAGTTTCTCACCTTACTTTTCCTGTATGTATTAATTTTATACATGAGTGGCGGTTAAAAGTATACCTACCTTCTAGACTAAGTGGGCTATGAATAGGCATTTTATTTATTTATGAATTACCATACAATGACAAAATAAGATTAAGATTATTAGATTGACAAACTATTCATTAGACTACCGGGGCACTCGAAAGTACATTTCAAATGTAACTCTTTACCCAACTTGATCAGAAATCTTAGTCGTAATGCATAACTTTAACATTTTACATTTAAGAAAAGCAGGTCACCTTAAAGCGTTCTTTCTACTTGCTGCAAATAGAATTAAAACTTCCGTTTCTAATAAATTACAACAAAAAGCGTGGGATGATAAAATGTCTTCAATTAATAATAAAAACAAACTTTTAACACCTAATGCACCATGGACGTATTCAGCACACCATTAACTGACTATTCCTCAATTAAGTTGTAACAAATATAAATGATCTCTAACACAACCACAACAACAACAACAACAACATGATGAACAAATAAACTCAAGTTACTATACCGTTAATACCCATGCAAGTGAATATGTGTATAAAATGTGAAGATTTTTTTTACGGCATTTTATTGTTTAAAAATGAATAATTTTCCCATTTCATAAATTGATATAAATGAGTTTGTTATCATTTTATTAATATTATGGGAAATTTTTGTTCAAGACTGCCATCATGGCGTTATAAAGTTCACATAACATTTTTTTTTTTTTTTTTTTTTTTTTTTTTTTTTTTTTTTTTTTTTTTGATAAAATCACATGTAATTGGACCCCCCGCTTTTGATGGTTGCTTTCGAAAATCCTTAACAACGCTTTTATGTAATAATGATGTACTTAATCTTCTGGTAACCTAACTGACTGACTGTCTGACTGAGATGATATACCCCGCAGTCAGTTTGATGGTATTTTTCTTCTTTTTTTTGAAATTTCTTCCGAAGGACACAAAAGCTATTATTGCGGGCTTCAAGTAGTAGGAAGGGAATGCCAATAAAATATTTCGCACGAGTTATTTCTTCATTGCAAAAATTTCAACAATAAACCATTACACTAAGAAACGGAAGCTTTTAAAGGTGAGGGTTGTAAACTGAAAATTAATCAAGTCCTTTGCATGCACCCTCCCCCCCTCCAAACAAAATTTTAAAAGTTTTCACATGCTTCTCTTCGGTTTTCAAGATTTTTGGCCATTTGTTGGTTTCCTTAAGGAAACTCTATCATGTGTAAGCTTCTATGTATGTATGTATGTATGTATGTGTAGAGGATGTAAGAAAGACTCATCATTTCATTTATTAATGCAGAGGACGGACAAATGTACATCATGCTGACAGTATGTGAAAATGTATATGCATAAGACATGCAACCCACACAAATTTTGCAAAGTTTCTGTATGCTCTTTGACACTTGAAGCAAAGCCAAGCACTGTTAACAAGTAATAACAATTCATTATATGATTAGGTTTCATGAATATGCTGTATGAATAGGGCTGTCCAACCTTATTTATTGTGGTTATTTATAACAAAAAAAGCAGAGACGAGCAAAGTTATTCACACATGGTTGATGTATGATACAAAAGTATTTGACGGTGTTTGATGCGTTTTTTAGGCCAGCGAGGTCATTGGGCCGTACATCTTCATGATCGAGGCAAATTCCAACATTGCGGTTAATACGGTAAAGTACCGTGTGATGTTATCTGAGTTTTTTTTATCATAAATGGAACAATTCTGTATGCCATTTATCTTACGTTTTGTAACAATCTTTGGGCTGCTAAGAATAAGCGATTGGACTCCACTAGATCATTTTTTGTGGTGATACATGAAACCACTAGAATACAGAAAGAAGCCGACTATAATTTCAGCCCTACAAGACAACATTTGAGACGATGTTGGTAACCGTCTGAACCGCTAATGAAGTAGTTACGGGCTTTTACCGTAAAAATTGTATCCCTTTTTTCCCTTCTATTTGTTAATTTAAAACTTAAAAAGTTAAAAAAAAATCATTTGTTTCCCCGTAACATTAAAGAACTAAAACCAGTACATTGGTAGTCGCTATAGTTTAGTAAGTAGTGTGTTGCCTTATTAGGCCACTGTTCTTACTCCAGGTCAGACATCTCCAACAAAACGAAATTTGAAAAAAAAATTCTTCCGGGACTGAGAGTAAATAAAATTGCCATGAAAAGTTTCTCAAAAAATCTGTCGTTCGGAGTCCGCTTTAAATTGTAGGTCCCGCCACTCATGTATAAAATTAAATGATGTGAGAAACTGGGTTGTAATCCTGACTGAAGGGTACTAAATGACCAATTATGTATGTGTATGCGTGTTTCTAAAAAAATCTATCGACTTTTCAGGAAAAAGGCTGTGTGTGTGATGAAATGAAAGTAGAATCGTTCATTATGAGTTTCTACAATCTGGTATAAGGATTGGTTTTGTTCCTTACATACATACATACATAATAGGTCATTACAAATCTTTAATCAGGTTTACGACCTAGTTTCTCACACCACTTATGTTGTGTGTATTAATTTTATACATGAGTGGCGGGACCTACAGTTTAAAGTCAACTCCGAACGACACATTTTTGAGAAACTTTCCAAGGCAATTTTATTTACTCTCAGAGTTTTTTCAGAAATCTGCTGAGAGGAAGTCGCCGAAGAAATATTTTTTCATATTTTGTTTAGTTGGGGTTGTCTGACCTGTGGTTTGAACCGTTGCCTCACGTCTAATAAGCCAACACACTACCCACTAGACAATTAATGAGATTGATGCAAGCAATGCTATTAAGGACCATTATTACATCTTGCTGTTAATGGGAGGGTTTTAACGGGCAAATACATTGTTTTTCATTATTATAAGTGGACAATAAGGTAGAACTGAGCCTTAAGCTAAAGGGAAGATCATCCTACCTTTAACTTTTAAAGTTCACTTTATGTTTGAACTTGCCATATTATGTATTATTTTCAATATGGCAGCTTCAAATATAAACAAAATGAGCAAATAGAACAAAAAAAAGAAGCCCATCGTTGCCACTGCGTTTTAAAAAACTTATTTAATTTGGGTAATGTTATCGACATTGCTAAGGTACGTACTGCCATATTTTTGAAAAAGTTAACTTTACTTTATCATTAGGTTGTAATAACGAAAATAAGTTAAAGGTGACTTTAAAGTTCACTTTAGCTAAGGTTACCTTCAACTAAATCTAACTTTAACGGCAGGTTGTAAAAATGGTGCTAAAACGGTTAAAATTGATCAAAATTCTATCATGACAAAGTCAGAGTACAGAAACTAGAATAGTTTGATTGAAAAGTTTAGTCTTTCCATATAGAAAGTACAATAAAAAATCTCAAAATATTAGCAACCCAAAATCGAAATAAACTCATATAACTGGGGCCAAAGTTTTCCTTACTTTCGTCATAAAAGTGTTTATGCTTCTTAATCATTATTAGCGTGATATGTTTTCATTACATCCCTACTACCCTCAGGCACCCGCCCCATTCTCATTACACAGCCATATCCGTAAGACATTATGTTGGAAATCTATTTGCAAAAAAGATATTTTCAAGTTCACTCGACTACAAAAACAAATCCACACAATCGAACATCTACTTGTATATTGTGGTGACTTATTTCTGTTCCTTCTCTGCTATGCTCTGCTCTGTTCTGTTCATCTTGTGTTATTGTTTTTGTTCTTTTTTTTATGATACTTAAACGTTGATAAGTGTTTCTCTTGCATTTTATGATATTCCGGTTGTCATTGAATTTTACAGGATATCGCACAGATATTTCAAAACATTCCCAGCGAATTTCCGCCACTTCAATGTTCTCTTACTCTTGCATTTCGTGTACGTAAAAGTATTTACGGATGTTTTGCCTTCCACACCACCATCATCATTATTTGTGTGTGATTTTCTATAGGTTGACTTCGTGTATCAATATTTGGGATTTTTGCAAAAAAAAAAAAAAAAAAACCTCAACTGATTGATGATACTTCGAGATTTTTATTGTTCTTCCATGAAGGGTAATAAACATAGTGCTATGCTATGCTATGCTATGCTATGTTCCTTTACGAAATATGGATTTGATATTGCAAAAATGGATTTTCGCATAAATTATTAGATTTACTAGACATGTTTGATATTATTTTTAGGATATTCGTATTTATTATGTGCGTTTTAAGATTTATTAACTAACAACACCTTTATCAAATTGACAATAATGACAATTTAATGTTAAAATATTTTAAATTTAAAATATTTGATGGATTATTATTATTATTTAGACATGGTGAGTGAATTAGTCAAAAATATTCAATTTAAAATGAAGCACAAAGCAAACATGGTTAATGTGAGAAGCTAGGCCGTAATCATGTTTAAATGATTGTAATTGTCAATAATTGGCATGCCGAAAGTTGGATCGAATCTGGCAATACTTATGTAATTCTATTCTGTTACAAAATTCAGTATATTATCTCCACATCGCTACGATTTATTGGAAATTTATTTCCAAAACAAAGGCCATTGCTCGAAAATTGCACGAAAATGTCGTACAAAATTTGTTCGCAGAGAAAGACCAACGGTGTCTGGTATACACAATTTTATTGACATCAATTTGACGTCGTTATCAGTAATTGAACATTTCACGCAAAGATCTCAGTATGACGTCTTACAAAGTTCAATTGGTTCACGAATTGAAACCGTATTACCATTCGGTTCGTTTTCGTTTCACTAAATGGGCCAACAAGAAGATGCGATTTGACACCGTTGGACCTATTTCTGTGGGCTCCCTTTGTCTACCGACAAACCAGAAACAATTGAGAATTTGCAAGCCAACATTCATGAGGCCTTTGTCGAGATACGATCCCATACACTCGAGAAAGTGCACGAAAATTGGTTCGAACGAACTTTTAAATGACCCACCTACCCTACCTACTCCTAATAAAAGTAAAGATTTTTGTAGTATGGGAGTAGACTTTAAAAGCATTAAGAATGATAATGATAATACTTATTGGCGTATCGTATTACTGACATTAATTATTTTGAAGGCTCTGCTAGATTTAAGGCCGGAAATAGTATTTTGAATCGAACTCAAAACCTTGGTCTAATGAAGGCAAAGCGGCAGCAGGTGATTTATCAGTTGAATGGCGTGCCTTTCAAAATGAATATTCACTCAATCACTGTTGGAGTTTCGTAAAGTGATTTAAGGCTTTTAGCTACACGTCATAACAAATAATTCGACTCAGTGGTAGTATCGAGGTTTGAAGCAGGGAATAGTATTTTGAATCGAACTCAAAATCTAGGGCTAATGAAGTCAAAGCGGCAGCAGCTGATTCATCAGTTGTATGGCGTGCCTTTCAGAATTAATTTTCACTCAACCACTGTTGGAGTGTCGTAAATTGAGCCTATAAGGTTTTAAGCTACACGTCATAACAAATAACTCAACTCAGTGGTGGTATCGAGGCCTTTAAGATCTCTTGAAAGAGACGCTAATCTTTGAGATTCCAGGAGACCTGTAAGTCGTTTTATACTTTCTTAAAATTATCTCTCACTTAGAGTCCTTTTTTCGGAAGTTAGGGCCGATTTCTGTAAGACAAACAAAACGAAAGTGTTTTGTTCAAATGTTTGACGCAATAAATCGATTGAAGCATGAAATGTTTAGCAAGTTGCACCATCAGTTGAAACCAAACATCGTTCACATCAATACCGTGACGAGCGGGTACAAAATTATGGGTTGTCATGGTGGTTATAGGTGTCTCCATTGGCCGTCATGTTTGCGCCGTCCTCATTTTTAAAGAAATATGGATCAATTGTACTTCCGCTCCACCAGGCACACCAAACAGTCGCTAGGTGCGCAGTGGCTTCCCTAGGACCACGTGCTGATTAACGTATCCTCCAAGATGAAATGAGTTTCATTCGAAAAGACATTTTTTTGTTGTTGCAAATTTTGCATTTTCCTACAAGCTGTCTTTGTTTTGGAAATAAATTTCCAATAAATCTCAATGTTGCTCAAGCATAAATCGATTCAGTGGAGGCAATTAAGAACGGGTGCAAGAAAATCTGTTATCATGGTGCGATAGGTGTTTCCATTGACTGTTCTGCTTGCGTCGTCCTGAATTTTGTGACAGAATAGAATGCCATAAGTATAGCCAGATTCAAATTTGGATTCAATAGATGGGTGGACCATAGAAATACTATAATGAAAAAATAGGTTTCCCAAATAATATTGTCTTCTATCACATCTGGTTAGACAAGTTTTATCTACAAATTCTGGGTATTCGTATTCTTATGTCTCAGGGCCCAAAGTGCTGGGCAGTGACAATGGTTTTCCTTCAGGGTTTTTAAAGCCAATGGGAAGGTTTTTCGATGTACTGTGAATTTAACGCAAATCGTATCCTCGTCTTGTATTCATTAAGAACCAGACTTCTTAGTTTGCTGTACGTTGGGAAATTCGGCTCTAAGAAATCATTTGTTTGCTTCAATTAAG
Source organism: Sarcophaga bullata (assembly GCA_005959815.1). Classification (NCBI taxonomy): domain Eukaryota; kingdom Metazoa; phylum Arthropoda; class Insecta; order Diptera; family Sarcophagidae; genus Sarcophaga; species Sarcophaga bullata. The sequence continues at coordinate 55,791 of QOCX01000073.1, forward strand.
TTGTTGATAAGCAAACTATTCCTTTGAAATTCAAGAGCAACGTATGTGTTCTGTATAGTTAATGTAAAACATTTCTGAGCATACATACATACATAATTCGTCATTACAACTCTTCAGCCGGGATTACGACGTAGTTTCTCACATCACCTAGAGCTTTTGCCAGCAATTATCTGCGAGGAAGTTGCCGAAGAAATATTGTTTTCATATGTCATTTTGTTGGAGATATCTGACCTGGATTTTGAACTGTGGCCTTACGTCTAATATGCCTACACACTACCTACTAGACTACGGCGAATTCAGTTAGTTAGCTTTGGCAGTTGAATTAATGTTAATGGTATTCGAGACGTTGATATTAGTTTCCTTGTGATATCCTTGTGATATCAAAGTCGATTGTATTGACTTTTTAATTACTTCAGTGGACTATAAATAGTAAAATTATGATGAAATAAAACCAATGACTCTGGGAATGTAAATGAATCAAAGCCTGTGAAATTAAGTATAAATTCCATTCTGTCATTATAGTCCATATACATATGTATGTGTATATGTATGTATTTGTTCTTGGTGCTAAGTAATGTAAGATAATAAGCAATGCGTTCATCCCAGCTACGTAATGGAAAAAATGTTTATTTTTAATGAATTTATGCTTCTTCATCATTTGATCACCCCCATTATATTAATTACAAAACAATTTGAATTTATTTTTACACTTCGATAATAAGAATATCGATTTATTATTGTATTTTAAATATTTTCTAGAATTTTTTTCCACTTATTGTCGCTGGCGTAGTACTTCATACATTTTCTCACATTCTGAATCGAACAATAACGATAATTCGATTCGATGAGCTGAAGAGCAAACAAAAATAATACGATAATAATCAGTTTTTTTATTTTATCCTTGGAAAATAAAGACGCATTGCATGATAACAATGTATTTAAAATAAAACAGCAGCAGCATATATTTTTCTGTATAAAATAAAAAAAAATTAAAAAGAAAAAAAAATATTTGAAATAGTTTCCCTTACAATGAATTGTGTGGAAGATAAAAGTTGTTTTATCGAATGTTGCACCCAACAATTTGCGAGTTGCAAACAGACAAGCCCACAATCCGTCAGTATCAACATTTACACAAGACAGGAGGGAAGTGTAAAACACATGAAACACTAAAATATGTCAACCAAATAAGTACACTTGAAAAATTTTACTAACTAGTAGCATAATTACAGGTAGATTATCTCCATCCATCCATCAATCCAATCCGTCCGACCCACCGACCGACCGACCGACCGACAGACGTGTGTAACGAACAACGGAACGAATAAGTAACCAAGCGATAATGTAATAAAAAGACGAAATGATTTAAAAGAGGCATGTTGTGTCAACATGAGAATTCGCACTTGTCAACAAGAACACAAATACAAAACAATACAATTCGAATTGTCAGTCAATCAGTCAGTCGATTTGTTATATCGTCAGTTAGTGTCAGTCAACTAACTGTTGGACGATTATGTCCTACTAATATATCTTTACCACCAGCAGCGACATTGGTATCGCGCATCGGCATCGGTATCGGCATCGGCATCGGCATCACCACCATTGATTGCCCAAACAAGAACAACAACTATTCACACTTGTATGCGATAAATTGAATCGAACTGAAAGTTTAAGCAAAAACCTGTCAACAACTGCGAAAAATTGTACAAATTTTAAACATACCACTTAGCGTATTAATCTTTTTGTCTCTCTGCTCTCATTGTTTTGGCCGCTTTCATTGCAAACCAACTAAAACCGTACATATATGTACGCAACATGTATTCGAATAATCCCAATTGGAAATATAAACCTGAAATTATATTTGAAAACTTTACGAATCTCTCATGTGACATGGGTGTATTGATTGTTCAAGGAACAATTTTTCTATCGAATCTTCCAACAGAGAGTACACAAATTTTAAGAGTAGATAACTACCATCTAATTGAATCTACATCTGTCAAATTAGTTGCCAGGCCATTACTGCCAACGGCGACTATAGGTCGATGATTACCGTATTCTTTTTAATAAACAGGACCGAGCCACAAGTCACACAGTGCTCGTTTTAATTGATTTAGTCGAAGAAACATTTAATATAAACTAATTTCACGTAACGGTACAATTAATTGGCCACCAAGATCTTGGGATTTAATAGTGATGGATTATTTGCTTTTGGGAAATTTTAAAGTCATTTATCAACGTTGATAAACCAAATCAATCACATTAAATTTTGAACAGTAAACGCTAGCCACAGCCATTTTATTGATATTTACAATACAGTATTCTCTGGATTTAAGCACCACAGATATAATAACGCCCCGCTAATAGCACTGAAACTGAGAAATCATTTATATGTAGCCGATAACTTTCTTTTCCAAAATTGATCCTGTTCTCTAGCTTCCTCGTTCTAGATTTCTTTTTATGGTAATGTGTTCAGTCATTGGGTTATGCTCTTGCGGCATTGAAAACCAATACATACATACATACATAATTGGCCATTACAACCCTTCAGTCAGGATTACGGCCTAGCTTCTCACACCACTTATGTTGTGTGTGTTAATTTTATACATGAGTGGCGGGACTTACAGTTTAAAATCGACTCCGAACGACAGATTTTTGAGAAACTTTTCATGGCAATTTTATTTACTCTCAGAATTTTTGTCAGAAATCTGCTGAGAGGAAGTCGCCGAAGAAATATTTTTTCATATTTCGTTTTTGATGTCTGACCGGGGATTCGAACCCTGGCCTTTCGTCTAATAAGCCAACACACTACCTACTAGACTACGACGACTATCAATGAAAACCAATATTCACCATTAATGCCATGCGGAAGATTTATTTGGAAAAAATAATACAAAAATCGGACAGCGCAATACAATTCCATGGAATTTTCTCAAGGCAGAGGCTGTACTTTGTTGCACTTAGAAAACTTAACCAACTGAGGCAACACACTCTCAGATAATTGATTCCTGATAGATAATCTATAAATGTTTGCCTTTCGTAATTTGTAAAGGTCTTCTAACAATCTGGAGTGGTGCAGGTCTAGGCTAGACTTCTCTGTATAATTAATGCTACCACACGACCCTTGGCTATGGTTATAAAGTCTGCTGTGGATCCATCTATTTTAGCAATTTATCCCAAAGTGATACGAGGGCTCAGATTACAACTTTGTTCACCGCACCGAGTTATTAAATCTGATCGAAGCCCTCTCCGACCAGCCAGCATTCCATTGAATACGAAGCCAATGCTGTCAATGAAACAAATAAAATTCTATCAGCTTGAATGATAGGGGGATATTTGCTCTCAGTTGCGGGATTTCATTACCAGAACTCGCCGTTTATAAGCACTATCATGCAAGCATTTTTTATTGTGTTTATATCCTGGGAGCTTTGACCGAAATTTTAACATTTTTTAAGTGTATTTATAATCCTTTTTATTCAATATTTATCCGTCATTGTTTCCAACTGGTTAATTGAATTAAAGTATGATTGTTACAACAAAAAAAAAAACCAGTATTTATGATCAATACAATATTCGCAGTATTGATACGCTAGAGGCTAAAGAAAAATTCATTGGTGCTGCTGCCACTACCGATTACGCTGACGAGAAAATTTAGTTTAAAGTGGCAAGTGCGGCATTTAAATTTTCTTAGAAATTAAACAGAATATTCATACGAGGTACCTATTCGCCGAGCAGATGGGAGCGCGTTCCATGAGTGACACAGGGAGAGCGTCTGCGGAAAGTAGTAAGCGAAGTGAAGAAGACAGACGAAAACAAAACAAGAAAAAACAACAGGCTATGAAGAGAAGCACTCAAATCATTGGTCATCACAGTAGATGTAGATTCCCACGTCGGCTAAGCAGGTTGTAGGTGACGTACAGGCGGGGGCCGGATACTTTTGAAAAAAAAATATAAAATTTAATAAATTTATTTTATTATCATACATATTCGGTTATTCCGAATCTGGCAATACTTCTGTCATTCTATTCTGTCACAATATTCAGCATATTGTTTCCACTGAACATAATGAATCGATTTACGCTTGTGTAATGTTGGGATTTATTGGAAATATGGGCCAACGTGAAACTACACGATTTTGTCAAGGAACTTGTTTTTCGAATGAAGGTCATATTCATCATCTAAGCAAAATTGCCGTATTTGATGCTCAGAAAACCCAAATATGGTATGACAAAAGCCTACTCTCTCTTTACGAGAGATTGTTTCGTGTGACTTGTGGAGCGGAAGCATTATTGGTCCATATTTCTTTAAAAATGAAGATGGCACAAGCATTCCAGTCAATGGATACACCTATGGCATCATGATAACCGATTTTTTGTACCCACTCTTCATGGTAGTGATGTAAACAATGTTTGGCTTCAACAAAACAGCGAAACTTGCCGCACATCTCATGCCACAATCGATTAATTGTGTCAAACGTTTGATAGTCGTTTAATTAGCTGATATTGTGATGTCAGTTGGCCGTCAAGTAGCTGCTTTTGATACCGTTGAACTATTTTCTGTAGGACGCCGTAAAAGAAAAGTGTTGTGCCGACAAAGCAGAGAGAATTGAGCATATGAAGACCAACATTCATGATGCCATTGTTGAGATACAATCCAATATGCTCTATCGAATGAGGTACTGTGAGACCAGCCACGGCAGCTATGTATATGAATGAAATAATATTCCATGTCTAATCGGAGCAATTGTACTTCAGAGGAGTATATTATTGCTCACTTCATAAGTATTTTCTCTGTGTGTAATTTCTGGCTGGCTTAGCTAAATAATCTCGTAATGGTGGTAGTGGTAATGAGTTAAATCGTCAGATATTTTGTCGACTTTGTTGGCGGCTATTTGATAAATCGATCATTTTTGCACTCGATCACTGTGGGCCACAACAATGTTTGCCGTTCGTTAATACGTTCGCTCGTGCATTCAATCGTATTGTCTCAAAGTGAACCAGTTAGACACAGTGGCAACTTGTTTCGAAAATATGCCGGTCTTCGTATGCGTATGCGTTTGCGTGTGTGCATTTATTAATGCACTCATTGGCATTCGTGGTATGACGTTAATTAACTACTGCCGGTCAGCCAGTTGATCCATCGCATGATCGATCGATCGCTGCAACGTTTGTATGAACAAACAAATCATTTTGTATGTCTGCGGCTTATGACTGAATGTAAGTGCGCGTGTGAGGCTGTATATGTCACTTAGAGTAGAGTGATCAGTTTGCTGACTTTGAGCAGTTTGATTTGTTATTGATCTCTTTGATCGTAAATGGATGTGCTGAAGTGAATGTTTCTGATGTTGGCCGACAGGTGCTCTTTTATAATTTTCAACAAAATAAAATGAAACAGAAAAAGAAAAACAAAAATGAGTTCACGTAACTTGATTAGACTTTTAAAGACTTTCCTAGAACTGTTGTTGTGGTGAAAATCATCTCGAATTCGTAACCCAAGAGTTTGTGTTTCTGTTGAATTTTCTTCGTATACATAATAATTTTGTTTTGTTTTGTTGAATGAACGCTCAAACGCAAGATCGTTAAAGAGAAAAGACATACTTTCAACGCTTGGCGTTTCTTTTGTAAGTAAACGTGAATAATAATGACAGCATTTGCAGGAGCGTAGACTACGGTAAGTTTTTCATAAAAATTCTCTGCTTATGTTATTAACACAGTTTTGTTGCGATTATCATAGTTAATGTATCTTTTAATCTTTAAATTAATCACATATTCTACGCTTGTCTTATTTGAATGCTAAAGATTTATTATAAAACATCGTCTAACTTCAGAATTATTTCAGAATTCATTTCGGAATTATTTCTGTTGAGTACATGATTTCCATATAAACTAGAATACATAGTACGATTATGCAATTGAGTTAAAAAAAAAGATAACAAATTTCGCCTACTCCTCCAATATATTTACTACTGCACTGTGCTTGAATTATGTCTCTCCTCATATCGCTACGATAATTGTCGAAATCATCGTAAAATAAACAACAAGAAACTACTGGTCTTGAAAACAGACACCGTAACCGTCACCAAAAAAAAATATTCAAAACTGTCAACACATTCATAACACGATAAATCTACTTTAACTACTCGTTTTATAAGCTCAGCTTTAAAGTATTTTTACGCTGCCACGTTTATAAGGCCGCAACACAGAAATTTGTTAAAAAAAAATTGAAAAAAAAAATACAAAATGTTTGCTGTGGTGGTGCTGGCGATGATGATCTTTATTATGGAAAATACTTTTTTGTACTGAATTGAGCAAAAGTATTAATTTAACACACCAACATTCGCACTCGCCTTTTGACATTCTTATTTGCAAAAAAAAAAAACAAAAAAAAAACAGAAATTTTTTGCCAATTTACCTTCGCGTAAATTTACTGCTACAAAGGAGGTATTTTAATCGGAGCTTGTAGATTGGTGTTAACAGATTTGCTAATGATTTCAAACAAAAATTCTTAAAATTACTTGTCGTAGTTTGAATTGATGTTTTTAACATCGTTTTCATTTCTTTTCCTAAAGCTTTCTACGGAATTTAAACCTACCAGCATCACTATTGCACCAGATGACCGTGGTCTAGTAGGTAGACTTAATAAAATTGCAATGAAAAGTTTCACAAAAAACTGTCTTTCGGAATAGACTTCAATCTATAGGTCTTGCTACTCATGCGTAAAATTAACACATACAACATAAGTGGTGTAAGAAACCAGGTTGTAATGACCAACTATGTTATATAGTTGGATAAGATACAGAGACGGTCTTGCGACGGTTTTGCTTAGTTTAAGCCCGTTGCTTATGGTGGTTAAGTCCAGAGACCATGGAGACTAAATTGGGATGACAAGTTTTACGCTAGGATTAATAAGGAGCTACGCAACACGAATGTTTAATAACAGGGAAGGAAATAATTTGGTCTCTACATAAATTTTTTCAAACGACAGGGCATAGCAATAGACATTCTCGGTCATTCTATTGACTAATACTCAACTACTATTAGGTTGACTCAAAAGTAAAGTGGAAATTTGAATTAACTTGCCATAGGAAATAGAATCATTTGGACTGGATTCCATTTTATGTGGGAATTAACAATAAGCAGGGAAATCATCCTACAAGGGGGGTAGCTTCTGTGCCCCTAATGAGACCAGAACCATTCTGTGGACTAAGAGAAGTGGTTTTCTCTAACGCCGAAGAGAACCGAAGAGTTTGTCATGGCAAAAGGATGAGACAACAGTCTTTATAAAGATATCCTATATAGTTTGAAATCAATACAATATAACGTCTAAAAAAGGTACATTACTACCTCTGTGCTGCAGTAATTATATTTGTATAGAGCCCATGGAAAAGTCATCTGGGAAGCGAGTCTGTTCTGTCTTTTATGTGCATACCATAGCTTGTACTCCCATGCAAATTTGAGCCGACGGTCAATATATCTACAGAATGTATAGAAAATGTATTTTAGCCTTCCATTAGTCTCTATTTGCAATGAAGGTTTTTAGCACTTGTGCAGACAGTAGTAGATAAATCGATATCGAATAAATCGATATCGAAGAGTAGGAATTAAAGATTCTATTATGTCTGCGAACCTGGATAGGCCAACAGTTAATCGCATTCAACCTTATTGAAGCAAAAATTGACGGCTGCTACAGGTCAAGATGGTGGAGAAATCAATTTAGTAAAGTAATAAGAATGCCAGATTGTTTATTAATACTGCCTAGAATCTTGCAGTTGCATTGTTTTGTAGCTACTACCCATCGAATAGTCGATCCATAAGTTTCAACTGCAGCTAAGATGTAATGAATGGTTTGAGTGCCCATTTGTCAACAATCGCTGAAGCAGAAAAAACTTGCATGCTCAGTAGATGAAAAAAGAGTGTATAAAATGTATTGGCAACTAATTTTGGATCTGGCTTAAGTATTTCCACCGTGATATCAACAACACCTGCTGTCCTGCCGTACTTCCTATATACTCTTGCATACTATATTCTGCCTATAAAGCAGTTTGTCTATCCAGTCCAAACGTAGGACTGAACAAAAAATTCTTGAATTGGATTTTGGAGAAAATATTAAATTTAATTTCTAATCGCATTAGTAAGTAATTAACGAAACAAATAAAGCCTGTAAGCCCTGTGAACATTTAAACTGGTCTGCTATTTAATATTTGTAAATCGTCTGTTTAATGAGTGTTGTTTTAAGTGTAAAGAACGTCAATAAAAAGACCAAAAAAAAAAAAAAACAGACGCTCTATTAAATTCTCAATAAATTTACGTCATAACACGTTTAAATATTGTCAACACGTAATAATTTTTATATAAAATTCTTAGAGAAGACCCATCAAATTTTACAAAAAACAACAAAAAAAAACTTAAATTCTCCTTCCAAAGATAAAATGACCACAAAAACAAAAAAAAAG
>QOCX01000073.1:64309-108990 GCA_005959815.1 Sarcophaga bullata
AAAGTAATTCGGAACTAAAAAAAGAAATAAAAACAAAAAACAACTACAACAACAATAATAAGAATAAGAATAACCAGTAGAAGAGTCATAAAAAAGTGATTTAAAAGTTCAACTCGCTTTCCTTGAATAATGACCGAAGAAACCCATATGAAAGTGTACACCAACCCGCGCAAACAAAAAAAAAAAAAAAAAAAAACAGAAAGAACAAAGTCCAAACTCAATATGTACTCGAATTGTCATTTTATGGCAAAATTTTTCATTGTCTCCTGTCCATGGCACGTAACAGCAATAAAAAAGGTGCACATGCGCTGTGTTCAAAGTTGTTACTCACTTTTATTTTATTTTAATTCGTTTATTTCCCCCCCCCTTTTTTTCGTTTTTTTTTGTTTCTTTTTTGTTCATTTATGTATAATTTTATTATTTTTATTTCATTATTTGCTTTGATGACAAATGGGCGAAATGGATTTCCAAAAAGAAAATCTTTGCCAATATTAAAGAGTTGATTTATTTGTAACACAGTGTAGTTTTGCATTGTGTTGTTGTAATGGAAATGGATTAGGAGACGTTAGAAAGCATAATTAAAAGAAAAATGACTTCAGAGTTTTGTCATTACATACATAATTGGTCATTACAGCACTTAGGCCAGGATTACGATCTAGGTTCCACACACGATCTGGGTTCATACCACTTATGTTGTGTTTGTTAATTTTATAGGTTAGTGGTTTACAGTCCACTCCGAGCGAGAGAGAGGCAATCGTTGAAGAAGTATTTTTCATATTTCGATTTAATTGAGATGTCTAATCAGGGGTTTGATCGAGATCTCTCATGCTTTAACACTCAAATTGTTAAAAACATGATGAAACCATGAATCAGGAACAAAGATGGTGAGTCCAGAAATACGTAGAAGCGCCAAATTTCTTCTATCAATCGCTGCCGAAAAGCAAATTAACTGGTGCATTGCTTAAAAGGGAAACTGTCCACCATAAGTAGTCCACTAATGACCAATGAACAAAGATGGTGAGTCCAGAAATACGTAAAAGACCCAAATTTCTTCTATCAATTACTGCCGAAAAGCAAATTAACTGGTGCATTGCTTAAAAGGGAAACTGTCCACCATAAGTAGTCCACTAATGACCAAGTCAAGCGAAAACAATCGTGATTAAAATGTAATGAACTGGCATAAACGTTAGTCACCCTAACCATTCTACACCGAGGCTAAACAATAAAATTATTATGACACTGTTTATACCATGATGTACGAGTATGTACATATTAATGTACTGCTTGTCATTGTAAATTTCTTACAGCAAAATTTTTTAAAATATTTGTAATGAACAAGAAGAAGAAGAACGAGCTGATGTAAAGAAAAGTATGGCAAAAGTATTGGAAGCAAAAACTGATTTTTTTCATTTAAAAACCTGCACTTCATTGGAAAAGTCACGGAGTTTTTGGTTTGGACATCGTATTTCGGAGTTTAGCGCATTCGTCTTACAAACAAACTGTATTCCGGAGGAACTATTTGAACTAGATTCGCCTGACAACTCTTTAAATTTAAATTGATCATCAGCACTAGGCTCCATTAGGTTCAATATCGGTGGAGACTTACATTACATTATACTGAATTATATGATCTTCTTGTAAAAACGTGTACACTGGCGGGTCCAAATCGAATGTCGAATCTTTTCAGTGAAACATTAGCTTTCTCTTGCATTACTTGACTGCTATTCGGGCTAAATGAATGTCTATTACAAAAGGGAATATCAAATGATGTGCTCCATAACTAAGATTGTTAAAAAACATCAGGTGTCCCTGGAGGAGATACAAAACATACGATACTTCCTTGACACAGAGAATTTAAATGTAACAACAAAGCTAATGCACTTACAAAAGCTAGTACAACAAAAATTCAATTGAATTCAATTTCACTGTAAGGATATAGTCGCCGTAGTCTAATAGGCAGTGTGTTGGCTTATTAGACGAAAGGCCAGGGTTCAAGTCCCCGGTTAGACAACAAAAACGAAATATGAAAAAAAATATTTCTTCAGCGACTTCCTCTCAGCAGATTTCTGGCAAAAACTCTGAGAGTAAATAAAATTGCCATGAAAAGTTTCTCACAAAATCTGTCGTTCGAAGTCGACTTTAAGCTGTAGGTCCCTCTACTCATGTATAAAAAATTAACACACACAACATAAGTGGTGTGAGAAGCTAGGTCGTAATCCTGACTGAAGGGTTGTAATGGCCAATTATGTGGGTATGTGGATTGTTTTCCGTGCAGTACAGCTAACCATTATTTCATTCCTTAGAAGACAACATTATAGATGCCGCTTGAAATGCTGATGACCACCTTTATTCTTTAAATAGTAAATGCCAGGGTAGGCAGGTAGGTTGAAGTGATTTGAATACCAAAACAGACCATTGTTACACCACAGGTAAATGCAGTCCCTGTACTGATCGAGTTCCACCAAACTAGCGAAGAAATTAGTTAGCGCACTACTACTCTACGCTGGAAAATCAGTTTGAAAGTTGAATAAACACTCACTCACTCCTTGACATTAATGGATTGGACAAGGATTGAAGAACTAAATAATTTATATCTGCACCTTGCAAGAGATAGGTATTGACAAAGAAAGTGGATAACAGTTTCCTCTTCCTCAGAAAATCTATAGCCATGGCAGAGATCTTTAGATGAGAGCTGCATTCTTTTCGCCTCTCTCTCCATAACACAAAGGCTTGTAAACCTGGCGGCTGTGATCGAGATGACGTTACGATAATGTCGAGTAGATGGTTGGTGCGCTTTCTAACTATCAAGGACTAAGTGAGACAGGCAGTGGAGCAGGATTCCTCGTTGACACAGGATAGGTTGGCGTTCCCAAAGGATTTGCGCCCAATTGCCAATGCTCGGGGACCCAGACAAATGAGACATTGCGGTGACACTTCCTTACTAGCCTATAGAGTTCATCATAACACTCGATAGAGATCTTATAGCAACCTGAATATTAGAAAAGATTGAGATGCGAGTGAAAGAAGAAAATAACAGGGAATAAATAGTCGTACTCGTAGAGAAACTGACAAATTATGGAGAGGAGATAATGAGCCTATTCGTGACGAACAGGCTTAAGTGAGCGGCAGTGTTACGAAAATGGAAATGGTGTAACGTCGTTTAACATTAAAATGTTAAACAAAAGCTACAAAAACAAAACAACGGACTTGTTTACTTCATTACCAAATAAACAACAACATCAGTATAACAAGAAAAAGGAATGAAAAAGTAAACAACAAACAACAACAACTCTGAAGGGACGAACGTAAACAAGATACAAAAACAACAAAGAAGAAAACTTGTATGAATGTAAACAACATGTTTGCATTCCTAGAATTCTTGTGAAGGCGAAGACTAGAACCTTCGCCTACAAGAACATTCATCAGACTGTTTACGTCGCTATATAAAAGGCAAGGCAAAGCATGCAAAGTCGGAGTAGAAGTATAGTCAGTCTTGTGTGAAGACGGGTTGCGTGTGAAGAAAGCAATCGTGGTTTGAAGATCTCCGTTACAAAGATCAACAGAACAATTGTGTCGTAATTGCTATTGTTTATCGCAAAGGGCATAAACAAAGGAATAACAAATAAAGCAATTGTTGTTTGTTAGAATCAGTTGAGAACAGTGGCACACAAAAGTTGTGTGAATAATAAAGAATTTAATTAAAACTGAACACAAATTTATTATTTATTTTTTTTTTTTAATCTACGAGCTCATATTTCAAACGTTTTTAAAAGATAAAAACGTAACAATATATTTCCAAAAACTTTCCAAATTTTCTGAGTGTTTTTAAATTTATTAAAAATTTTCCCGTTACATACTTTCATACTCATTATTTTTAAAAAAAAAAAGAGAACACAATGTTTTGATTTATTTTTTTTTTTTAATCTACGAGCTCATATTTCAAACGTTTTTAAAAGATAAAAACGTAACAATATATTTCCAAAAACTTTCCAAATTTTCTGAGTGTTTTTAAATTTATTAAAAATTTTCCCGTTACATACTTTCATACTCATTATTTTTAAAAAAAAAAAGAGGAACACAATGTTTTGTTAAATTAAATTGTTTTATTTTTAATTTTTAATTTATAATTTTAAATTGTTTTATTTTTAAAAAGAAATGCAGTTGATATTTAATTACAAAGTGCTTATGAATTAATTCTATTTTAGATTTGTATTGAGATTATTTATTTATTTTATATACTCGTATGAAATTAAAAACATAAAATAATTAAAGTTTTTAAAAGGAAAAGTGAAGAAAACAAATTGAAAAACAAGAAAAATTTCTTTTTTTTTTTGTTTTTGTAATTCCTTTTATGATTTAACAATTTTCAAAACAAATAAAAAAAATGTCCGACATCTTAGGCTTATCACAATAATACTGGAATGTTTATTAAATATTACTATGTATGTATGTATGTATGTATGCATGTAAATAAACAATATTACTAAAAAATACCTAATAAACTAACTAACTAACTAACTAACTAACTAACTAAATCAATAACTAACTACACATTAGTTTAATGAATATTATAATTCAAGATGGAAAATTCTATAAGCGAATACTGGTAAAATGTCTGTCAATAATACTTCAATTACAATAATTTGTTTTTCATTAGATTAAATTAGATTTCCCTTTATATTGTAGTTGTATTTGTGTCATATGGTAGGTAGGTAATATGCTATTAATAGTATTGGTTATATAGAACGGTTGGCAACTCCCTTACTTGTAATAGTTTTATGTGCTTGTATGCTCCTCTGCTGATTGCTCTTCAATGCCATCTGTTTTGTCCGATAATGCATCCATAATTTGCATTCTGCCATTGTTGTTGTTGTTGTTATTGTTATTCTCATTGAGTTTCTCCACCTCTATGTACTCATCTTCATCGGCATTATTTGAATTGTGATCAGTTTCCAGAACTTCCTTCTTTACTTCACTTAGAGCCACGGGTTTCTCTGACTTTATGTTGTCCAAATTGTTGTCACCTTTTTTGATCGCATGTTCCTGTTCATTTTTCACGCCTGCCGAAGATTCTCTTATATCGTGATCAACTAAATGATGATCCAACTCGGCTCGGAAATAGAATTTCTCAGGACATAAATTGCAATCGTATGGCTTGGAATTGACACCATGTTCAAGCATATGATTTAAGAGACCACTGGGTGCAGTGAAAACTGCCGAGCAGATGTAGCAGTTAAAGCCACGATCCTCGCAGCCGGCAAATGTGTGCTCAACCAAATGCTCTTGAAGTTTTTGTGCATGCGGCAGTACCATTTTGCACAGGTTACAGCGATTTTCAATGTGGGGATGCAAATCGGCAGAACGTTCAAAATGCTCGCGTTGTTTGAATTTCGTATTGAGGTTATGTTTGCGACAACATTTCTCACAAACCTTCGCTTCAGTAGGTGCAGCTGTAATGGGCTCCAGGCAAAGGGCACACACATTTTCCGTTACATTTGAATTTTTTACATGAAATCTACATTGGAGGATAGAAAGAAATTGGAATAAAAAAGAAAACAAATTAAAATCTTTACAACAAAATATCCAATAGCAGAGTTGTTTCATTTCTCCTAACTTGAGTGTATGATACTTACTTTGCATGTAGACCGATCTCGAATTCCGAATGTAATGACTGGCGACAACATATGCATTGCACGGGCATTTGACCCTCCGTATTGTGTTCAGTTAAATGAGATTTAAATGCAGCAACATCAGCTAACGGTTTCGAGCAGTGAGAGCACCTACCCGATTGACCCACTTTCGAATGTTGAAGTTTGTGTTCGGCCAGTATTGCGGGCGAGGGAAAGATTTCATCACATATTAAACACTTGTGTTTGCCCGTGGAATTATGACAAGTTTTCATATGATGTTCTAATTCGCTGCGTGACTTAAAGTTACCCGAACAATAGGCACACTTGAGGCTAACCCCTGTCTTCAGGTTGTGCACAATCTTGCGGTGAGAGTGAACTTCGGATTCTGTACGAAAATCGTTGCGTTCACAAATCCCACAACTGAAACCAGTATTGTTGAGTGGTGACGACGTTGTCAAATCCGAACGATGATGACTCTCATGTACGCCTGATGTAGGTTGTTTGGGACTTATAAAGTAATTGCCAGGGGCTTTACTGCCCTCTTGAATGTGCGTTTGCTGTTGATGCTGTTGTTGTTGCTGGGCCTGTTGCTGTTGATACATTTCCATAACCGTGCGATTGGTATCGAAATATCTCTGTGATAAGCCGTACATCAAGGCAGAGTGTTTCATGGCATTTGTATCAATTTGCAATGGATTGTAGAATTTATTGGGGCCGGCATTGGGGAATAGTCCCTTATTAAGATGAGAAGCAAATGCCATATTGTAATCCAAAATGCTGTTGTTGTTATTTTGTGGCGCCAGAGGCATTAACGGAGTTTTGCCAAACAGAGCATTTACATACAATGAGTTCATGGGTGAAATAGCATTTGGATTTGGTACAGGAGAAGAGTGCTCCTCAAAAGCTTCCTTCTGAGCAATAGGTTGTGGTGGTGGCGGTGGCGGATGAGTTGAGCGCTCCAAACCACCATGATGAGTTTGCATGTGGCGATCAAGTAAGAATTCAACGTGAAAAGTTTCCGGACAAGAAGGGCAACGGAATTGCCTGGCGTGTGCTGCTAAATGGAATTGCATTTCCAGGTCAGAGGAACAAACCGTGCGACAAAACATACATTGCAAAGAATTAACGGGGGGAGGATTGTTATTGATGGCTTGATGACGCGACTTAACATGTACATTGAAATCCGTTTCCGAACGAAAAACATCCATGCAAGCCGAACATCTAAAAATTTTTGTTTCCGCCGAATGCGTACAAGCAAAGTGTACCTGTATGGCTACTTTCGATTCAAACATGTCACTGCAGAGACCACATTTAAACATTGTTATGGCATGCTGATCTAACAAATGTTTTTGTAGTTCTTCTGGCTTTCCAAATGATTTTTGACAATTTCCCGAACAATTGTACTCGGAGTTGGTAATTAGGAAATGGCCAATAACATGTCGCTCATATTCAGCATGTTCTCTCAACAAAAGGCCGCAATGATGACAAACCAAGTTAAGGCCTTGGGCTATATGGGTCTTTAAATGGTTACGAAATGATTCAAAATCTGGTAGACCTGCATTGCATTGATTGCAAAAGAATAAGCCTGGCTTTTCGGTGGTATTCAAATGTTCTTGAGGAGAATTCTGTGGTGAATTGGTGGGTGTTATGGATCTGCGATTATTCTGACTTAGATCTGTGGGCTCATCATCGTTATGGCGTGAACTGGCCTCTACAGATTTAGGACTTGATAAATTGTGTTCTTCTTTGATGGAATTCTCCTCTGTACTGGCCGAACTCCTAAGGGGATGAGCTGTTAATAAACGCGGACTGAAAGTACCAGAGGCAGCTAAACGATTAAAATGTTCAAAGTATGAGTTTGGACTGGTCAAACGATCTAAATGAGCTGAACGCATATGTTGAAACATGGTGGCAATGTTGTGGAACTTCATGGTGCAGTATTCACACGATAACTGGAAACTATGGTTGTCTAGCGGTGGATGGCTATTTGCTGCTGGCGGTGTCATGGAGTGAGCCAACTCCTTTTCATGCTGTGTATGCAAATGATTATTTAACTGTTCTACGGCGGTAAAATCAGATTTTGAACAAAATGTGCACTTTAGCATATTCGATGATGCAGATCGTCCACGTTTCGGATAATCAATTCTACTGGGACTTTGTTCGGCAGCTGCTGCCAAACCATAACGTCTCTTCTGTAGACTGCCATTGCTAGAGGCAGATCCTGTGGATCGAGGACTGTAATTGAGAGCTTGAGGATTGCCACCAGCTGCCAAAAGAGCAGCCTGTTTCTTATGATTTTGCATGTGCGATGTAAGAGCAGCAGCGGTATTATAGCCACGATTACAAATGGTGCATTGAAATGGTTTCTGGTTATCATGGGTTTTCATATGGATTTTCAAATGATCGCTAAGGACAGTGAAGAACAAAGTTTAGTTTGAGGTAAAAAGAATTGAAAAAGACAATGCCAATGAAGAGTATTTCAAATAGGGTGCAATAATTACCTTCTTGAAAAGGCTGCCTCGCAATGAGGACAACGATAACGTCGATCGCCTGTATGCAGTTTGGTATGACGATCCCTAGAGCGTTTGTGCTTAAAAAGGCGAGCACAATAATCACATTTAAAAGGTAAATGCTCAGCATGACTCTGAAACAAAAACAAAAAAATAAATTGTTCAAGGAAATATAAAAAAAAATTATAAAAAAAAAATCGAAAAAAAAACCATGCCACTCTATGAAGGTTTATGAAAGTGTTGAATTTGTTTTGCACCTCTTTGTTGACATTTGTTTGGTGACAACAGAAAATATTTTTAAAACACAAAACACAACTGAAGCATTCTGAATTCATACAGTATTTCATCACCTCAAATGTGTGGCAACGATAAATATTTTAAAGAAATTCTCAAAGTCAAACTGCAAGTATTTGTAATTTTTTTTTTTTTTTGTGAGAAGCGGTAGTTTTAAGTTTTTTTTTTTTTCTTTTGTGTTTAATTTTTTTAGTTTAGTTTCATCGCCAAAGAGTTAAGTTGTTGAAACTTTTAAATTATTTTTAAGCATCAAACGAATGAACACGTTGCTGGCTCCTTTAAGATTTTTATCTAAATGCGCAAATTTTTAGTAACAACTTTTGATGTTGTCGCTCGCTTGTCATCATACCGCACGTTCTGATTTTTCTTTGTTTTTTTTCTTTTCTTTTCAACATCTTTAAACGCTTTCGCCTGCACTCTACACTATGTGCGGTGTTGATTTCAACATATTACATAATGCTACTACTACTACTACTGTACCTATGAACATTGTTGCTGTTACTACTAATAATACTATTATTTGGTAACCGTAAAAATTTTAAGGTTATATTGAAAGACTTCAAAAGAGACTCTCTTTCTCTCAGTTAAAATGCAAATGCTCTATTCAATACTTTAATTAAATATTTGGAAAATTTTTATCTCTCTCTGATTTTATAATATCCAGTTGGAAGTACTACCCATATAAGGAGTAAAATTTAAATGTTAAAATAAAAACTGTTTGCAATTGATTGTTTTTGACTAGAGTGTCTCGATGGTCTAGTTGTTAGTGTGTTAAATTTCAAGAGACGAGGCCGTGGGTTCGATTCCAGAGAATCTGGGTGTTTGTGATTTTCTGATTGTTTGTCTGGCATTGTATGTGATTACTCACAAAAAACAAAGTGAGAATTATTACGAATATTACATACACTGATCGTTAAGAAAAAATTGTCGTACACCTTCCCCTCATTCCTTTCTCCTCTAAACTATCTTTTCTTTTTTCCAACACAATGTACTGCGTGAATAGTAGTTATCTTCTGAGTGTTGATCCAAAAAAAAAAATAATTTTAAGCTATTAGCAGTTTAGGTTCATTTCATGAAACAATCAATTTATTTTGATTGTTTATATTTGATCAGTTGTGCTAAAAAGTTAGCAGGCTAACATAGCAAAAAATTTTGACTCGAGTTTGACGTACAAATAGCTTAAGCATTGCTCAAAACCATCAATTGGTTGTTGTTTCCGATCGATCGCGAGCTTACTCGGCATTTCGAAATATTCCCACATTGTATGTCTAATGTGTTCCTTTGATAGCTTTAGAGCCTCAGATATTTCGATCAACTTGACTTTGCAGTCACTCTAAATTTTTTTGTGGTCCAGTAACAGTCCCGGTACACTTCCCGGTAAGTAAACCACTTCTCAACGTTTGATTTTCCCGGTTTGGCTTTATAAAGTTAAAGCCTAGCTCAACAGAATTTTTTTCGTTAAAAGAAAATGCTTTTTTGAATACACGAAGTTCCTTCTAAAGCGTTTCTTTCAAACTAACAAAAGCTGCTTTATTTAAAATGCTCTATCCTATAGGAAGTTCCGCATACGGATAGTTCCGCTAAAGAACAAATTCTGTTTGTAACGCCGTGTGCGATCCATTGACCAACTAACAATGAACGAATGTGCTGTGACGGGTGTATATTGAGTAAAAGTATGCGTTTTTCTTTAACAAGTTCCCTTATTTCTCTGAAGCAGATTCCGTTGATGAAGCGGACCTTGAGGCACATTGCGATGGTGTAGTAATAAATCAACAGAGAGTTGGATACCTCACAGTTATCATTAAGTACCTTTTTTTTCTCTCTCTCTCTCTCTTGTACGCAGTAGATAATCCTCCAAATAGACTTCTAAGCAACGGCCCATAAACAACAATTGTATTCCATTTTCGGTCGGATATAAGTAGTGTTAATAGTAAGGACATCAGACGAAGCGAAAGTGGAGTTTTTGGAATTCTAGATACAAAATTAACTTCTTTTTGTCTTAATGGTGTTTTCAGTATTCCGACGATGACTTTTTATTGACAACGTTTTAATAGTCCATAATTTCCTAGCCTAAAACTAAACTGACCTACACGTATGTTTAGGTATAAATACGTAGTTGGTCATTACAACACTTTAGTCAGCATTACGACCTAGCTTCTAACACCACTTACGTTGTGTGTGTTATTTTTATGCATAAGGGGCGGAACCTACAATTTAAATAAGTGATCACGGAGTCAACTTTTGGACATACGACAGTAAGTCTGACGTATTGTACATTATCAAAAGTCTTTCTCACTTACAAGAGTTGCTTATCTCCATATTGCGATGGACTGACTATTTTCTCAAATTTGTCAAAATCGGGTGTGAATTATTTTAAGCATCAGTTTTTGTTGGCTTTTCTTGGTAATAGTAACGTTGATTTGTACTAATCTCAATACGTATTTCAATATGTTCTATAAGGAGGATAAAAAAGAGTCTGGAACATGTCAGAGAGAAGTCGGTAAAAATGTTTCATCCAGAATATATAACTTGGGTTCATTTTACGAAGTTCTACTTGAAAATTACTATCATCAGATCGGTTGATTCACTTCGATACTCAATAAAGGGATTAGTTGAACCATACCGCAGGAGATGATCAGACCGGAAATTAGGAAAAATTAAACGCAGCTACTGTTATCGGTGCTATGAAATGTCTCGGAGTATGTAATAGACGATAAGTGCCTAAAGCTGTCATCAAAAATGTATGAAATTTTCAACGTCATAAAATAATTTTCAGCTGAGCATCGTACCTAAATTAAAATAATCCAAAATGAAGTTCTACTTAACAAGCCAAAGCATTGAATAAGTTTAATTTGTCTATAGGGTACATGAAGCATGGTCACTATCAAACGCCGATGCAGCAGTCTTGAGAGTACTCCAGAGAAAAATCCTATGTAAGATCTTCGATCTATTGCGAGTTGGCGATGATTTTCGCATCCGATCCAATAGTGAACTGTATGAGCTCCTCAACGACTTGGGAGTTTTGCAGTGGATTAACATCCAGTGGCTGCATTGGCTCGGCCATGGCGTTCGAATGGAAGAAAATGTCCCTGCGAAAAGTGTATTTTATGCTGCGATTTGTGGAAGTTGGCGAAGAGGACGACCTTGTCTACGTTGTCCATCATCATCAGCTGGTGTGACCAACTTGCAAAGCAGCGCAATAAGCAGAAGCGCCTGGAAGGATGTGCTAAAGTGATACCAAATCCGATAATCGGGATAATGGCCAATTAAGTAAGTAAGTTTGTAGGGCGATACATGACATACATAATTGGCCATTACAACCCTTCAGTCAGGATTACGGCCTAGATTCTCACACCACTTATGTTGTGTGTGTTAATTTTATACATGAGTGGCGGAACCTACAGTTTATAGTCGACTCCGAACGACAGTTTTTTTTGAGAAACTTTTCATGGCACTTTATTTGCTCTCAGAGTTTTTGCCAGAAATCTGCTGAGAGGAAATCGCCAAAGAAATATTTTTTTCATATTTCGTTTTTGATGTCTGCTCGGGGATTCGAACTCTTGCCTTTCGTCTAATAAGCCACTATCTACTAGACAACGGCGACTTCCAACTCAAATAAACAAAATTGAAGAAACGAAATTAAAAAAATATTTCTACGGCGAATACATCTCAGCAGATTTCTGGCAAAAACTCTGAGTTACTCTCAAATTGACAGGAAAGAGTTTTCAGGAAAAAGTTTCCCAAAAATCTGTCATTGGGAGTCGACTTTAAACTGTAGGTCCCGCCTCTCTTGTATATAATTAACACACATACAAAACATAAGTGGGGTGAGAATATAGGTTGTAATTCTGACTAAAGGGTTGTAATGTCCAATTATGTATTGGAAGTATTGCAGCAATCGTTATATTAAAGAGTTCGGCCAAGGATATCAGAAAATGAGAGGCCAGAAAGAGAAGTCTGACTCTTCATTTAACACATAAAGTAAGTGACAGTCTCTTCGTCCTACTCAGAGCCACAGTTCCAGCATAAGTTATTAGTTGAAATGTCAAGGCTTTCGGCATGCCTACCAAAAGGACGATGGCCACGAATGCACTTAGAAAATCGAAAATGAATTTCTTGTCCTTGAAATATAGGACTCTACTAGTTTGCAATAAATTTTTGCTGGAAAATGGTGATTAATGAGACTAACACTTCAATAAAACTGCAACTTCAATATACAAAAGTCCTCTTTTCTATTTATGTGACAATGTTGTATGGCATACCTAAGTCAACCTTAGCCAGCTAAAATTCGTCATACAAATTGTAATTGCTGACAAATTGATAAAAGAGAAGGCGTTTTACAAATTTTTCCTTTTTATGACAAAAGAATACATACATACATGTGATATATAAATACATGCCATACATACTTACATGCATACATACCATATGTATGTGTACTTTCATATTAAAAGCAAACACACACACATACACATCATTATAATGATTTGTTTGTTGAGTGTTTAAAATAGTTTAAAAAACCATAATCAACACACAATAATTCTTTGAGTTTAAATCATAAAATATATTGTATGTAGTAAACGTATATATATAATCACAACAACAACAACAACAACACCAATAATAATAATAACAATGATGATAATAATTTGTACATGTTATAAGAGTATTGTTGTTACATACAACTGAACCGATGATCATATATGCATACAAATGGGCTCATTTTTTTTTCCGTATAGAATTTTTATTGTTGTATTTAAATTGTGGTGGACTGAGTGTGGCGGTCTGCCGCCGCCTTACTACTTGTGTCTTTGCTAAAAACAAAACAAAAAAAAAATCCGAACTGAACGGTACGAATTGCTTAGTTTTTTAAAGAAGTTTGTTTGGGTATGTTTGATGTGCTTTAGTTAGGTTAGGTTAGCATTTGTATTTGGTAAGTGGTCATATTCTCATTTAGACTTTTGATTTTTTATAACAACAAACTGACGCTTCAGTTTTTTTAGCATATCAAAGCAATTCAGCCGCTCTCAAAAAATGTTTAAAAAACTGTTTATTTGCGCTTTTTGTTGAATGTTGTGTGTAGAGTTTAGCGGTAATCATCTAAAACTGCTGATGATGAATCCCCACTGATGATTGTGATGTGATGATGACAAAGTATTAGAATGTCTCTTTGATGTTGTTGTTGCAGCAAGTATTTTAGCCACCTACGGTCGTTGGTTAGTAGCCATTTATCACATTAAAATAAGTATTCATTCATTCTCCAATCTTAACAAGAAGATGTTTTGGTATGCAAAGGTCGTTTGGTAGCCGCAATTATTAAATAAACTTTGTTTTCTGTTATTATTGTTGTTGTTCTTTTTGTTGTTGTTGTTGTCCGTTTTGTTTTAATATGCTCAAACAGTTTTCTAAGAACATAAAACATTTGAATTTCTTCACTTCACTTCTTGTATTTGCTTTTATTTGAATTCTAGACTTTCAAACTGAATTGCAAGTGCATGGCAGTCAGTGTCTGGAGCTAACTGGCTGACTGGCTGTTTGGCTGGACTATTTTGACTTGTTTTGCAAAATACGTTAATTGCATAAAAGAGTCCAAAATGTTTTATTATACGTATTATTTTAATGTCATATACATATATACATACACACATACGTATACTAGCAAGTGTTTATAAGTATAAACGCCTGGTTAACCGTATGGAAATGTTGGCTATTTCGATTAAAATCTAAATGAGTCTACGAATGCTTAACACATCTTCTGTAAGAAATATACGTATGTGCTTATACCACATAATTTATATATAATCGTGTAAGTAAAGAAAAAAAATTCACAAATTATGAGTTTAACAAAAATCGTTGAATATTGTGTGGAACGAGCACAAGCCTGTAATCGAATACAAGTTCAGTTTGTTGAAAATAATTCCGAATTCCGTATACAAAGGCTTTATAACAGCATAGCTAAACTGATTCCAAGCACTTTTCCATTGACCAAACATTGGATCAACTGATTAATGATCATATTTTAGTATCGATTGATGGTAGTTCTTCATCAACAAAACCATTTTCCGTCGAGGGGAACAATTCGAGAGTTTCGATCAACCTGTTATCGATTTGATTGGCCTACCACAATTTCTCTCCGATTGGTGGTTGATTATAAGCAACATTTCTAGCACTGCACCAAATTAAAACTGAGACTTGGGTGGGTCATCTATCATCATTTGAACCATCGGTTATTTCGAATCTGGCATTCCATTCTGTCACAAAATTCAGTATATTATCTGCATTGAACGTAATGAATCGATTTACGCTTGAGGAACGTTGGGATTTATTAAAAATTTATTTTCAAAACAAAGATAATTGGTCGGAAATTGCACAAAGATGTCATAAAAAATTTTGTTGCAGGGAAGGCTTAACCGGGCCCAGTACAAAATTTGGTCGCAGAGAAGGCCCAACAGGTCCCAGTATACCGAAGCTTATTGCTAAAATTCATGAATCTGGTTTCATTGTTGATGTGCCAAGACGTGAGCGTGGTCGTACAGTACGTACACCCGAAAATATCTACGCTGTGGCTGAGAGTATGCGTGAGAATCCATCAACATCAACTCGTCATCGTTCTCAAGAATTGAACACTTCACGCAACAGTTTACGGCGAATTTTGCGAAAATTTGTCGGTGTAATGGCGTACAAAATTTAATTGGTTCAAGAGTTGAAAACGTAGAACCATCCGGTTCATTTTCGTTTCGCTAGGTGGGGCAACGAGAAACTGCAAGTTGATGTCGATTTTGCAAAAAAAAAATCATCTTTCCGGAGGAAGCTCTTTTACATGGTGGTGGGTACGTTAATTAGCAAAATTGCCGAATTTGGAACTGAGAAAACCCACATGTAGTCTTACAAAAGCCAATCCATCCATTATGAGTGATTGTTTCGGGTTGTGGAACGGAGGCATCATTGGCCCATATTTCTTTGAAAATGAGAATGGCGTAACCATTACAGACACAATGCAGACACCTATCGCAACATGATAACCGATTTTTTTGTACCCACTCTTCATGGTGCTGATGTGTACGATGTTTGATTTCAACAGAATGGTGCAACTTGCCACATATTTCATGCCACAATCGATTTCTTGCATCAAACGTCTGATGGCCGTTTAATTACCTGAAATGGTGATGTTAATTGGCCACCAAGCAGCTGAGATTTAACATTGTTGAACTATTTTCTGTGGGGCGTCGTTATAGAATAGTGTTATGCCGACAAACCAGAGACAATTGAGCATTTGAAGACCAATATTCGTGATGTTAGCAATGGCATAAGACCCTATACACTCGAAAAACTGCACAAAATTTGATTCGATCGAATGAGGTATTGTGAGGCAGGCAGCGGCAGCCATATGAATGAAATAATATTCCAGTTCTAACCAAAACAATTGTAAATTAGAGCTTTTAAATTGCCCACCCTATAGATTTACATCTTTTCTTAGATCTTTTTTGTTATGTGCTGGAAAGCTGAGTACTTTGGCAGATGTTGACAAGCTTGTTTTACTCTTCTGCCTCTAGATGTTTTTGTTGTGTGGGAAGGAAATGCAATGTACGCCAAAGTAATCATTGTTTCAACCATATACATACAGACATAGTGAGTTTATTGTCAATTGATCATACATAACGTATGCTAAGTGATTTGGCCTTATCCTCTGGATCGATCTCTAACGCCTTGGCTTACAAGAGTATTCCCACGAAAGTAACAACAGTTTTCTGTTAGGAATTCCAATTATCTCTTCGACCTTTCCATTTAAATTGTCGACGATGTTATCATTCACAATACCACATTAACCATCGAAGTTGGTTACTTAATGTGAACTTGGAAAGTGTTTATCAAAGAGAGTGCATTTAACAATAAATCTTGACGTAGCGTGTTTGGCGGCGACTAATATAACTCTGAGTTCCATCTACTGATAGAGAGTGCACTTTTGTTAATACCGTAATGATACCAATTGAAATCATTTTCTTAAAATCACAATTAATGCTTAAAGCTCTTTAGAACAAAACGATTTTACAACCTTTAGCTTTTGAAATACTTTCATAAGCACCCTTTAAACCTTTTTTTCAATCATTAGCGCAGTATTTCCCATTGGTAATTAACGCTACAAGGATTAAAACGCAACCCCATTAAATAATTATTTACGCATTAAAAACTTAAAAACCTGGAAAAAGTAAAAACTCCTTTAATAAAGACACCCCATGTTAAAGACAGTCAACGGGCACAAAAAAATAAATGAAAGCAAAACAAAATAAAAAAAAGGGAAAACGCTTGAGTATGAAGAAAATTCCTTCAGCTTACCTGTTCATGTTTTTTCAAATAACCAAGACGCGGAAATGATTTATCACAGAATTGACATTGATAGGATCCGTCGGCACTGGCAGC
This sequence comes from Sarcophaga bullata, assembly GCA_005959815.1. Lineage (NCBI taxonomy): Eukaryota > Metazoa > Arthropoda > Insecta > Diptera > Sarcophagidae > Sarcophaga > Sarcophaga bullata. Next base: position 81,162 of record QOCX01000073.1, read on the forward strand.
ATTGTTGCCACCACTTTTAATGCCATCTCCTGTCAACTTATCAAACTTGACTGCACCACCACCACCACCACCACTACCAGCAGTCGAAGGAATACCGACGGTACTGGCACCATTGCCAACCGTTGAATCCCTATCGATTTTACGTAATTTGGAAGGAATTCTTAAGGCATGTTCAGCATAACGATGATGACGACCATGACGTTTAAGATGATGTTGATGTTGTTGTTGTTGTTGTTGTTGTTGCTGTTGCTGATGTTGATGTTGCTCGCCACTTTCGCGCATAATTGCTTCTGCTGTCTTTTTGTCTGCAACATCCGTTTCTTCACCTTCGTCGTTTAATTTTGTATCATTTTTGTGTATCCTTTCGCTGTTGAGGTCTTTGCGGTCGTTGTTGATGTCACTACTGGCTTTCTCATTGTCGTTGCCGTTATTGTTGTCTTCATAGTCAGCGCCATCCAACAGCGACCCATTAGTTTTTTGTCTTGCCAGACGTTGTGTCTGTAGTGTCATCGATGACGATGTTGTTGTCGTCTCTTCTTCATAAGCAGACGTATTGGGAAATGGTAAATGCGGTGGCACAGCCAAATGCTGGTGATGCGTATGATGATGATGATGATGTTGTTGTTGTTGTTGTTGTGGATTGTGTTGGGGATGATGATGTAAAGAATTTGGTGTAATCGTACCATCTGATATAGAAGGTGAATAACTGGAAGATGTATGAGTCGAATACATATCTGGAAAGGCAAAAACAAAAAATTAAAAAAAAAAAACAAATTTCAACAACAATAACAACAATATGCAATTAGTCATCTAAATCTAATAGGGAAGACATTCAAATGGACAGACAGATTAACCGCTATTAACAAGCTATTGTGAGTAGGTGGTTTGGGGTGTGTACGATAACATCCTTATTATCGTTATTGTCATCAGTGACTATAACAGGAAATGGTTCCTCTATTAAATGCTGTAAAATGTGATGAGATACGCTCTAAGATCTCATACATAATTATAACTGTACTAAAACTAATTTAATTATTCATTGTGCTGTTGTCTTATGGGTCGTACATTGTGTAATCCATTTCTATTAAGACTTTTAAAAACAAGACTTTAACAAGAGCCGCTTTAGTTATTCATCTTACTCACTGCTTATGTACATACGTATAAACAGTGTGAAAAACAGCCTGCCTGCCTCTGAAACAGCCACTTAAACTGCTACCACAGACAGAGTATCATGCATAGTTTTTGTATTGTTTTTATTTTATTTTTTTTTATGTACGATTAAAACGAACCTCCGTTTTAATTCTTCATTTTAATTAGAATTTCGTTTAAATATTATAAATGATATACAACAGCAACTACAACTAGTGCCACCAGTTAGTTGTTGTAATGGCTCATCGCCGAAATAATTATCATTTGTGATGATGGCTCATGGGAAGGAAGGCTAGACAGACGCCCCAATATTATTTCAATTTAACGAGGGAAACTACAAATTAATTTTAATTGGCATCGGTTACTGTTTATTTTTCTTGAGTGTAAACACTTACTTACTCACTCGCCAACTGACTTTGTTCTCAATTGCAGTCTAAGTGTCGTCATGTAATTATTTGCTGTGTGTTCTTTAATTGTTTCAATCTGTATCAGTGTTAGTTTCAATCTGTTTTTATAATTTTTATTTTCTTTTGTTTATTGTTTGTTGTTGTTAAGTGATTGGGTTAAAGGTCTTTTAAAGTTTTGACTCAGAATCTGAACTCTTCTTATAAGCCTTTGGCCAAATTAATTAAATTAGAGAGTAAATCTGTTGGAATTGATTCCTGATCACATTTTAATTTGGTTAAGGAAAATTTGTATCCTTGTATGAGAAGCAGGGATGTTAAAATATTGGACTAAGTCCTGTGCCCCTTGGCTGTTTTGCTTCATTTTAAAACAACATTTGATGCTGATTCCGTAAAACTTTACAAATTTACAATGTTCTGATGTCCCCAAAAACTGAAAATTGTCAAATTCCACTAGCATCTACAGTGAATGGTAAAATTGAGGGTACGTTCATTATATTTTTGCTTTAAGGGATATAAAATGTTAAATAATAAAGGAAATTTTCTATTTAATTTTCAAATTATAATAAAAGAAGACCAAGACCCAAGTATTTAACTGGAAAAATCAAACACTCAGTGGGGCACGTTTTTTTTTTGGGTGTAATTATTAAGTACATATTAATTTAATGGCTTATTTCATACATAAATCTGGGTACGCTTTGCAACAAGTTCTCATTAAATATATAACCATTCTACCTACATATACAGTGGTCAGCAAAAGTCTTTGTACTCCAATGTAATTTAGAAATTTTATGAATTTTAAGCAAAAGTTTGTATAAAAGATTGAAGGTTTTTTTTATTTATTTTAATTAATAATTCATTTGTTTTAATTAATTTTTATATAAAACAAAATTTTTTTGTAATGCTTTGCACAACAGAAAAGAAAAATAAGAAAAATTTTCTTGTAACATCATATTTTCCACCGCAGAAAGCTCATGGTATTTTTAAGAAGAACTCGGAATAAATTTAAAATTCAAAGATCTAATATATGAAAATGCTATGCGCTATATTTAGTAAGATTTTCTTAAAGGTCAAGCACCTCATTTAACCCATTTGGTATAGAATGTACCAGTTTTGTTTAGTGTTTTCTGACGATATTTTCCGCTATGCACTTATGAGCAAGTTTTTCGGTTGAATTTTGTTTGAGATTTTGTGACTACGTAACTGTTCTTCAAAATGATCTTCTAAACACTCTCTAGGAGTCATATAGGGACATTGTGAAAGCCCGTGGGGACATTGGTAGGCAAATCACAAGGTAAATTACAGTAGGCAGCAGCATAATTGAGTTTACTGGCTTGTTGGAAGTAATACAAATACATACATACATAATTGACCATTACAATCCTTCAGTCAGGGTTACGGCCTAGCTTGTCACACCACTTATGTTGTGTGTGTTAATTTTTATAAATGAGTGGTGGGACCTACAGTTTAAAGTCGACTCCGAACGACAGATTTTTGAGAAACTTTTCATGGCAATTTTATTTACTCTCAGAGTTTTTGCCAGAAATCTGCTGAGAGGAAGTCGCCGAAAAAATTTTTATTTTTTTTTTATTTCGTTTTTGATGTCTGACCGGGGATACGAATCCTGGCCTTTCGTCTAATAAGCCAACACACTACCTACTAGACTACGGCGACTTCATTGGAAGTAATAGCCATTATGAACTCTTAATTCTTCCGAACTTTAGGTGAGTTTGTTCTTTAGAATGTGTAAATAACTCTCTCTTATTAATTATTTCCTCAATAAATTTCAAACTTCTCACGTCTTGACTTTGCCGTGAGAAAATATGGAGTCATCAGAAATTTACTTGATTTATTCTACAAACTTCTGCTTCAAATTGTTAAAATATATTGAGGTACTAAGACTTTTGCTGTTCACTGTATATGATAGTGAAGCTCTATCTTTGCAGATAATCAATTGCGTGTCAATTCTTTCGTCAATTTTCGTACCAATTCTACCTGTAGAACTCTATGAAAAAGATTGGAGCTTGCTTAGCAACAGCGATGGCGTAATAACTGGAACTGCATGTTATACCCTGACGAAATCGAAGATTATTTTTTTTTAAACCAAAACACATGATGAAGATTGTTCCGCAAGATGGCGACTCATTGGTGTTTTGAAGAGGTTTCATCGCATTTGATTTTATTGCAATTTGTTTTTGGATTATTTGGATATTCCATAGAGGAATATGGTTGACTTATTCGAGTACAGAACCACAGTGGCGGCAGTTTCGTGAAATACAAATGCCAGTAATGGAGCAGCTAGATCTAAACCATATTGATCACATTAGATGAGTCCACAAGAAGGAGGAAAACAAATTTTAAAGAATTTTTTATTCTTTTTTTGTTCGAAAGTTTCCAAGAGACCATGCAAAGGATAGCACTTTCAACCAAAATAAAAAAAAGACTTGATGGTAATGTTTCCGGAAATTGTTTTTACTTGACATACTTCCACCACCTATGGCAAAACGTATTGACTTTAATCTTTAAATTCAAATCTGTACTTGGTTTTATGGTAAATGTTTTTGGTTTTATGATAAACAAAAATTTCGGTGGCTGGTATATGATACAAATAGGTTATAGCGCTTCTGGTTTGATACCCGATGAAAAATGATTCTTAGAATGAAAGTTGAAGGAAATTTAACTTGCAATGTATCGCCTTAAGTTCGCCTTAGGTTCGCCTTAGGTAAGTAGCTAAGGTGTTAACTTATTAGACGTGAGCCAGTGGTTCAATCTCTGGTTCAGACATCTCAAGTAAAAGAGAAAAATTAAAATAATATTTCTTAGCCAACTTCCGCTCAGGAGTCTTCTGCCAAAAACTCAGAGAGTAAATAAAAAAAATTGCCATGAAAAGTTTTTCAAAAAATCTGTCTTTCGGAGTTGACTTTAAGCTGTAGTTCCCGCCACTCATTTATAAAATTAACACGCATAAAATGAGTGGTGTGCAAAGCAAGGTTGTAATACTGTTACGAGGTGTTGTAACAACCAATTAGGTAAGTAAGTACCGCCTTGTTATAATAAATTTCTCGACAGCGCTTACCATTCACAACATCGGCAGCTCCTTGTTGATTTTGAAAGAGCGATCGAGTAAACCGCACTAGACAGTTTTATTTAATTGATGTAATGGTGATTACAATTTAAGGATTGTTAACGCTACAAATACGAAAGAGCTGCCTATTGACGTAGCTGTTATAGCGTCACCACTACGCACAATTCTTTGATGTTAAAAATGTAACGCAAATGATTATTGTTTGGCTTCAATTCTTATAGGAGTTATGTTTTATTATCATAAGCTAATATCCTTATTAAATTTTTTCCACGTAGTCAAGCGGTAATGGCCAAGATACCAGAGACAATGAATATGAAATATTTGCGAATAACAATGGATGGTTAATTGACATATAGAGGCATTGCAGGGACAAACAGGCATGCCATAATGGTATGTAAAAGGGTAGCAGGAAAATCCTGGGTATGTAACACAGAGTTATGTACTGGATGTTCACCATGATGGTCAGACCAAATCCGAAAACAGTTCAAATGGCGTTAGACATGATACAGAGACTAGCAGGTGTTGGCATAACAGAAGCAGTGTGAACGTGTCCTGCAGCGATGTTGCTGGCTTTGTTGAAATTAGATCCGCTGATCATGACTAGGTTGATGGGAGATAAGTCTAACATAAAATAAAAAACATTTCTATAGTTAAACCATGTGTTTAACTAAAGAAAGCCCAAAGGAAGCTCTAAATGTAGAAAAAATTTTGAATTGTACTGTGATCCTGGATCAATTAACCAATATTTTATGATATTGAGTTCCTTACACCCAATCTGAACTAAGCAGTTCGACATAACACAGTCCACGAAATATGCGATTTCGCTGGAATGATTTCAAAACACTCTGAAGAAAAGATTTAACCTACAATTTTCTGTGAAAATGTATAATGATAGCATATGTAATAAGCCAGGGGACCAAAAACAATTGAATGCGGTCTACAAAGACAACAAAATTACAAAAACTGAGTTACAATTAGTACGACGATATGTATGCGAATTTTTTTTAACAAAAAACTCAAGTTGTGCAGGCATGCACTCGTACATATGTATGTCAATCTCTATATTTTAGTTATTTTAATTCAGTATAAAAGAAGAATTCGTAACATGTGGCAATGCTAAAACACGCATATACGATTTACCATTTCACTAAATTAACAAACGAACAATTGGGAAATCACATTCAGTAGCGGTGGTCATTCTTGGCTTAAACAGAATTTTCTAATTTAGAATTCAATTGCAATTTAAAAATTGCCTATCTACCCTGAAAGATGTACTGTTTGTTCCGAAGAAATTACAATAAAAGAATTGAGTTTGATGAAGAATTAGCCTCACATCTTAGAGCAGTTCTTTTGCCTTCAATATCTTTCGATTTGATCCTACTGGCCTTTCTTGTATTGCAGAGTCGTTTAAATAGGGAGAAGCCAAACACAATTACAGCCCTGGAAAAAAATTTCACAACCAACATTGGCGTATTATCCTCCGAAAAATTTTGCGGTTAATATTCACTTCTTATTTTTATTAACGATCTTTTCGCTTCAATTTCAATATTTGCCATTGAAATATTTATCAAAGGTTGATCGTTTGGAGATTGAGAATAAGGCTTGATATGTATTCGCTCCCTCATCCGACGTACAGTAAATTTCCAAACGTGGTCATATGTGACTACGATGGTTTTTAATGCACTAAAGTCACAATTCAGTAATATTACGTTGCCTATAACAACATTGGGGACTTTGAAGTTCTTGATAATTTAGGCAAACAAAAAATTATTACGATGTTCATCCAGCGAATATCTTTAAAGTATTCTATAATTCTCAGTGAAGGTCTTTTAAGGCGGTGCAGAAAATACATACCTCGATCTAATCTCTCTACTATTTACCACTCATATTAGTCCAAAAATGGAATAGTTTATATGGAGGCCCTTTGACCTCATGCAGGAGAGTGTAAAGACACTACATAACGGCATTAGAGTACCTAAATCTATTGATTTATTAGACCACCGCCGCAATGTAGCTTGTGTTTTGCTGCTTTGTCGCTACGGACAAAGCAGCTACGGACTAGACTACACTGTAGTCTAGTAGATAGTGTATTATCTTATTAGACACGAGCTTGTTGAATTCTACGTCCCAGTACTCATAAATAATATTAACACGCATAACATGAATACTTTGAGAAGCTAAGTTGTAATCTCGATTAAAGTGTTATAATGGCCGTAATGTAATGTGTTAGCCGCCGTGGTCTAGTAGGTAGTGTGTTGGCTTATTAGACGAAAGGCCAGTGTTCAAATGTCCGGTCAGATATCAAAACGAAATATGAAAAAAATATTTTATCGGTGACTTCCTCTCAGCAGATTTCTGGCAAAAACTCTGAGAGTAAATAAAGTTGCCATGAAAAGTTTCTCAAAAAAATCTGTCTTTCGAAGTCGACTTTAAACTGTAGGTCCCGCCACTCATGTATAAAATTAACACACACAACATATGTGGTGTGAGAAGATAGGCCGTAATCCTGACTGAAGGGTTGTAATGGCTAATTATGTATGTATGTATGTATGTAATGTAATGTGTTAAATGGAAATGTAATACGTATCTTTCACGTGGTCGATTGGCCCAAGAATTGTACAGTGGATTACAGAGAGAACTGATTCTTTATCGAAACTATATTTATGTGAAACGCATTCCTTCAGAGTCAATCTATAAGCTCCTTAAATTTAATTCTTTATAGTACATCTGAGCGATTTTAAATTCGATTTACATCCTTTCGATTTACGTTAACCTATTTTGAAACAAATAACGACATAAATCGAGGGATTACTGTATTAGACTTATTATTACCAAATCGTATTATAATAGTATCGTATTATAAATAGTAAGTATTGCATTATAATTATAAAACATTATCTTAATTTCTCAATTGTTTAATTACCGGCATTGACAATCTCCTTTGTGGCTTGAATTTTTTCAATTAAATTTTCTAATCTTGAACTGGGACCGCGATACAACATTTTTAAAGCCATCATGGCTTGTAGCACTTGATTATTGAATTGAATTTTTCTTGTTTTTTTTCTTTCTTAATTTGTTTAATAAAATTCCTGTTAATTTTTTAATTGTTTTTTAATTTTTTATTTGTTTTCTTAATTTTTTTTTATGACACACTAATAAACACTTTAAATATCCTTTAGCAGCACCGTGAATAGCATTTGAATTTAAAACAATTGAATGCAGTTACACGATGACAAATCATAATTTTTTATTTTTTAATTTTGAATTCTGTTTTGTTTGTTTATGAAACGCTTTTCTTTTTTATTTTAACGTCCATATAGAATGAGCACCAATGAATGACTGAATATAACGGCGGCGTACGTTAATCAAATGCACTTTTCCGAATAACCAACCGACCAAAGATGTATTTGGTTACACATTTAACGTAAAAAAATTTGAAATTGTGAAAAAACGCACTTTAAAAGGCGTTACTAGACTCTTGAGCTCACAGCTCCACACACACCATACACTCTCACACGCAGATAACAAGAATGCGTATGATGATGTTGAAGAGGCTGCTGCTACTGTTTAATAGAGAATCTTAAAATGGGACTCTGCTCCGAAATATGTCCAAGTCCAATACATGTTTATACATATGTATGTACGTATACAAACGAATGAATGAATATTTCACTGCTCTGTTACACATAAAACACTAGGCTGAGGTGCTTAGAACCTTACGAATGAATATGTAGAAACGAACAAGAAAACGACGAGCGCGTGCTAACGGGAACGTCCAATGCTTACGAACGACAGCCCAAGACTGGTGGTGCTACAACCATCATTGTCATCGTTATCGTCACTTACTTACTTAAAACAAATAAACAGTTTTGTTGTTGTAGGTATTCATACTTGTGTTTCAGTTGAAGTGCGCTATGGGATTGGGACGTCAGTCGCACACACAAATCAACCTGGCTTTGGCAAATATACACACTTGGCGCATACCTAAAACAAGTTACAGTTGGGTCCACAGTATATCTATACATACATACATACATACTTACATATGTATGTGGCCAATGTAAAGAGGGAAAAATATGAACAACAACAACACAAACATATAATATGAGAGAGTTAGCAGAGGAGATATAGTGGCTTGCAAGAGTATGAGTACAATAACTTACTGTGTATGGGAGAGGTGATAAATGGCGCCCACACAAGCAATGCTAAATGTTCATACACTCGCATACACACTCTCTCAGTGCTGAGAGATATTCATGCTTAAGTAAGGCAAATTAGTAAATGGGCTCTACAACAACAGCAGCAGCACAAAAAAAAGAAAACAAAATGATATGGTGCGGTAGCATAGTACCAACAACAACAACAACAACAACAACAACAACATCAACAAACAATAATGACAACAATGATGACAATTTAATGCCCACATTTAAGAGGTATTATGTTCCAGTGCCATAGGAATGGTGTGTGTGTGTGGTTGGTTGCTTGGTGATGGTGATGGTGGTGGTGGTTGTGATTGCTTGTGTTTATGGTGTTTTTGTTTTCCTCTTTATTGTTGTTGTGTGTCGATAATAGTCGTATTTTTCTTGTTTTATTTTGTGTGTGCTTAAGGCAAGAGCGAAAGAGCACACTAAAAATTGTTGTATACAGGTTTTCACAGTACATACATACATACTCGAATATATAAAACAAAATAAAGGCGGAGCATGGGTTCTTAAGTGTTCACAATATAGTTGTGTGTTCTGTACTTGCCTTGAATACTCAATCGTAAACTCGTAAATGTAAATAAAACAGTGTGGTGTATAGCAGCAGCACGATTGTCGTGTGTTCGTGTAACTGAATAAAGAATGATTACAATAGGTATCGTTGTCGTTTATATTATGGAATTTTTTTCATGTTGTTTTTGTTGTCTGTGGTTAACAACAGTGGTACTCTAATGGGTTATTCGTGTTCTTTTAGAAAACAAACGCCAATCTTTTCGTACTTACGGTGTTGGCTGTTGCAAATTTTTTTTTTTTTTCTGAATTTTATTTGGAAATCAATTTATTTTTTGACGGGTTTTAACATTTTATGAAGAGCAACAAATTTAAATTGAATTTGCATTCGCTGAGTTTTTAGTGCATTTAGTACTTCTGACACACGCCAGCAATCAGCAATAGTTTGTGTCAATAATAATGGGATGACATTGTTAAAAATTAAAAATTTCAGAATACAGTGGACGTCCAGTAGGTAATCTCTCGATTTACATCATTCCTCTGCACTTAAATTTATGTCCTCCTAGATGTTTTTGATTGATTTTTCTTTGAATGCCAGTAAAGGACGATTGGAAAGGACAAACACAACTTCATAACATAATAGTTGTAGGAGAATCTCCAAGTGCACACAGTGAAGCCGATAAAAGTTTCCCAGAAAATTAAAACAAAATATTTATGAGGATGGATTATACACTCAGCAAATTTTTAGTATCAATTTAACTGAATTATATTGGAAACGAGTGCCTTAAAGGCTATTTATTAGAAGAGGGAAATTAAAAATTTAAAAATATAGAGTTACGCTTATGCTCAGTGGAAATGTTGCTGGAGGTTTTAATATTAAACGTGTGTTGTAAACGGTAAGAGTCCTAAAGACCAACAGCTATGAAAAACGATTCGAAAGACAAACCTTTAACAAGAAAACATGAACAACTGTCACGTTATTTAAAGATTGTTTNCTTTTCACAAAGAAATTGAGAAATATTGTAAAACAACAATATAACAGACCAACATGCAGAAATTGTCGACCATTTTAAAGATAAAAATTATAAATTTGAACAGTATGATAGGGACTTCAGGTTCTTAACTTGAACGATGAAACATTTATAAACTTAGCGCTCTTTCTTGTGAGATCAAAGAAACTTCAGAGACAATTCGCAGATTCTAATGGCAAAGATGTCTGAAAATGTTGATTGCATGCAATGAAATTCAATAGGTTGGTAAAGGAGTTAAGTCTGCAAAGGCAACAATAAATTATGGTTTTAAACAATTATCGATAAACGTACAAAGAAAAATAAAATTAGCCTTATACAAGAAGAAACAACGATGATAACGTAGAAAATCTTTTTTATATAAGTTTAGTGATTCCTTAAGATACATATTTACGTCTAAATTTAATTTTTAAAGAATTGTTGTTTTTTAACTTTTTTCTACTAATAAATGAGAATTTGCTTTGATAAAACATCGTTAATATAATATTTTAAGCTCCTTTTAAAAAGATGCTGTTTGGTAGTATGATTGAGCAATTTTAAATTCAATTTACAATGTTTCGAATTACATTATCGTGTTTTGGAACCGATTGTGACATTAATCGAGGGATTGCTGTACTAGTACTATATACTGTACTGTACTGTATAGTACTAGTTTTTTTTAAGAATAACAAGATGACATTATAAAATTAAATTTGAGAATAATATTAAAATATTCATGTTAAAAATAAAAAGAAATAAAAAATAAAAAATCAATGACCTTAAAAAATCCTTGAGATATAATTTTAATGAATTTCCTAACAGTTTTATGGACAAATTGCTTTCTACGAAAATGCTTCCATTTACTTACTCTATTGATTTAGTATGCTGTGCACTAAAACCATACATTCCTGTGGAATTCCTCAACATTCCCGCTGAATTTCCAAATATCTGTCAAGTTAGTAGATTTAAGATGGTTTTGATTGTTTTCTTCTTTTATTTTTTTATTTAGGTCCTGTTGTAGGTCTATTACCCTTCAACATGTACACGAAATATTTAATTTTATTTGCCTAAAAGTAATTTAAAATTCATTTGAAAGTGTTGCCACATTTTCTAGCTACTGTAGCATAAATGATTTTGAGCAGCAGAATAATAAGTGCTCCCCGATCAAGACGTTATATTTCGATGAATTTATAAACGTTAATACAAATTGTATGAAGCCGAAATACGATTTTAACAGCGTCCTACAGAGTGAAGTTGGCTGCGAAAGACTGTTTATTGTTCAAAATTAAAAACTATTTTCGATGTTGTGGTAGCCCTGACTAAATGGTAAATGGTTGTAAAGACCAATTAAAGTACGTATGTAAGTGATACCAAAATAAATATTCAACCCGTGCATTAAGCATTCTCTAAAGGTTCTCTTGCTATTGCAGGAATCTTTACTTGCAGGAATCTTAACTTAGCAGATAACAGTACCTTTTCATGGTAAGACTCATCAGCTGCTGAGAAAGTCATTCCATGGCTATCAAAATCACAAATGTACAATGGATGGCCATGCGATTTAAAGATAGAAGGCAATCATTCAGCAAAGTGTAGCAATTTTGCTCGTACTTTTCTGTTGCTAATAAAATTAACGTTCTCTTTAAAACAAGTCAATTATACTTAGTTTAACTAAGGCAATTAGCATACCTATGCATTGTAACATGTTGCAGATTGTAGGCTCCCGTAACGGCTCTGGCTGATGCAATAGTAATACTAATCCCGACACCCATTTAGGAGTTACTATAAGGAATCAAATATAATTGACCCGGTTGTGTTTATGTCTTCGTAAGATTGTGGCACGTCTCAGTTCACGAGATCAATTATCTGCTCCAATAGAAGGTCAGAGAGGAGCCAAATAAGTATACTTAGCAATTAATGCCTTAATTGGAGTTGGTGAAGAATGCATTGGTGATAATGACAGGTTACTGCCTGCAGAGTTTGTCTACTAATTGGCAAATTGTTGCTGACATTTTTGTAATTTTAAAAATAAATGAAAATACAATAACAGCAACAACAATACATTACTGAAACATCCCTTGTACTACAAAAAAATCATTTCTTAGCTCTTGAACAAATTGGTTGTTCATTTATAATTGAATTTAATTTAAACCCTTTGACATTAAAATATCTGTTGTTAGGCATTATTATTATAATAATCGAATATGATATCCGAATAATTATTGATTTTTGAACTTTTGAAAACAAAGTAAAACCCTAGATCTTGGCTCGTTAACAATTTTCAATGTTTGACCTTCCACACTCATAACATGAAAATTTTTAATGAAATGCTTTAATATTTTATCTTTAAATAAATGTTTTTGACAAAATTAACACAATGCCCAGCACTCTGTTTTACATAGCATTGAAAACCCATTACAAATAATTCATTAAAAAAAAATTATGCACTCATCTGCACACTGGTCTACAGTAATACCTCGATTTACGTTATATGAAGTCGTCGTACTGTAGTAGGTAGTAGGCTTATTAAATATGACGCCGCGGTTCAAACACCAGGTCAGAGACCTCTAATAAAACGATATATGAAGACAAATATTTCTTCAGTGAGGAAGACACAGAGCTTAGAGTAAAAAAATTGCCATGAAAATAATCCGTCATTGGGAGTCGACTTTAAACTGTAGGTCCCGTCGCTCATGTATAAAATTAGTACACACAACATAAGGAAGTTGGAAGTTGCCGTAGTCTACTAGGTAGTCTGTTGGCTTATTAGACGAAAAGCCAGAGTTCGAATCCCCGGTCAGACATCAATAAATATTCCTTCGGCGACTTCCTCTCAGCAGATTTCTGGCAAAAACTCTGAGAGTAAATAAAATTGCCATGAAAAGTTTCTTAAAAATCTGTCGTTCGGAGTCGACTTTAAACTCCCGATCCCGCCACTCATGTATAAGCTAGGCCGTAATCCTGACTGAAGGGTTGTAATATGTATGTATGGACATAAGGGTTGAGAAGTATTAATTTCCCGAATAATTAGGTCTAGTCGACAAAAAAAAAATTATCAGATTCTCTTACAAACCATTATTAAGTTGTGCTCTTCTTTTAAAATTTTTCTAAACATTCTCCAGTGGTGCTACATCAAAAATTGGCTAAACATCCAAGATGAGGCAAATCGAAAAGAGAAAGACAACGTAAATTGAAACATCGTAAATCGAAGGAGTGCTGTATAACATTGAACGTCCATTCAAAATAATTCAATTAAAAAATTTGTTCACTCATCTGCACACTCGTTTATTGTATGTGTTCTTCGTTGAATCGCATGCAAATATTTGTGAAATAAAAACCCTCAGCAAACAATGACTGAATGAATGTCAACAAACAACGTAAACTGAACAAATCCAAGACATTAGCAACAACAACAACAACAGCAGCAACATCAACTATAACTATAACTCAACAGCAGAGGCTTTTATGCTTCGTATATAAAGTGCTCCTAACAACTCTTGAAAAAACAAAACGAAAAAAAATACCCAAAAAAACTTAGTACAGCAATACATTTTAGCAATTTCATGAATTTGTAGCAAAAGTTCGTATAAATAATTAAAGTTTTTATGCTTATTATGTTAATTTATTTCTGTTTTTATTATAAAACAAAAAAATTTTTTAAATTTTTTACAAAACAAGAGAAAAATATGGAAAAGTTTCTGGTGACTCCATATTTTAGCACCGCAAAAGTGTAGAGGAACTCTGAGTGAATTAAATTTAAAGTCCTAATCTATTAAAAGATTATCCCTCATATTTAGGAGGATATCCCTAAGGGTTTAACCTATTTGGCATTGAATGTACCAATTTGAGCAAGTTTTTCGGTTGACATTTGTCTGCGGTTTAGCGAGTACGTAATCGTTCTTCCAACTGATATCCTAAATACTCTCTTCGAATCATATCGGAATTTTGTGCAAAAGTATTAAACCTATGGGAACATTGGTAGGCAAATCATTTATTCAGGATAGCAACAACCATTATGATTTCTTAATTCTCCCGAACTTTAGGTGAATTTGTTCTTTAGAATGTTGTCCACTGTATGTATGTATGTGTATATTGCAGAACAAATAGTGTTAAAAGCTTTTTTTTTTTGAAAAGGCACACACACTTAACAGTAAATCCCAAAAAAATCATGGGAAAATTTTTTTGGTGTTTTAAAAGCATTCACTTGCTTAAGGCTTGTACAGTTACTGTGTGACACTTACAATCGCACATACATACGCACTATTCAACATACTAACACTGTCTCAGAAGCTCATCATGGTGTTAATTGAATTAAAACGGCCTTAATAAGTACCGTAATTGTGTGTTTTTTTTTGTACTCACATACATACATGCATATAGAAAGAGAAAAACGGTAAATTCTGCTTATTTTATGTGTTTTATTCTGCTTATATACTCTGCCTTGTTTATTGGCTGTTGGTTGTTGTGTATTATTCTCTGTAAATGATATGCTTTAGCATGTGGGCGGAGTTGCGCATGTCTCTTTAATTGAATGTAAAACGAATATCTTTTTATATGTATGTATTGTACAATACATACAATACTTAAAAGCAACAACAACAATACAAAAGTCTTTCTTTTTCTTTTCACCACACACTTAATGGTCGATGGTGTAGCAATCTCATACCAATCTCCCCACTAATGTGGGAGAGTTCAGTTCAGTTTGTTTACTTTCGGTATTGACAGCTATTTGATGGAATTGACAAGAAGAGTAAATTGTATCGTTGTTGTTGTTGTTTTGTGGGTGTTAACATGTTTGTGTTTGTGTCTTAAGTCTTTTGTTTTATTTTTTATTTTTCTTTGTAAATAAAATTCCCGGTAATCAGTTCGTTCATACAATTTCAGGGGTTTTGTTTATGTAAAGTACGTAAAGGCTTCACATGGTTTTGTTTTAAAATCTGAAAATTTACGGACATTTCGTCAAATTAGAAGAGTTTCTTAGCAAATAAATTTAAATTGAATAAAGAATAAAACTCAACAACAACAAAAAAGAACATTATTTTTGTCTCTATTTTCAAAGTAAATTCACTAAATGTTTTAATTGGATTGTTTTCTAATATTTAGATTGTTTCATTACGCTTTAATTATCAGAAAGCGCTTTATTGGTTGGTTCGTAATTTCGATATTGGTTCAGTTAACATTGTTTACTGTAAGTTGTGTATCTTTTGTACAGTTGTGCTGTTCCGTTGCATTAAGAATAAAGGTACCATAGACAGACTACTCTGGTATATTGAATTAAGGGATAAGTATGCTTTTTAATTTTCAAAAATTTAACTTTTTCACTGTTTTAGTTACTTTAGAGCCATAAAATTAAGACGGAAACCTTCTTTTCCCTTAAACAATAGGAAAAAGAAGGAGAAAAGTGCAGAATAGTACAACAAGTGCAGTAGCGTGCAACTTTTTTCGATTTGGCGGCCAAGATTTAGTTGAAACTACTTGAACGACTTCACTGAAATTTTGCACGAACTAGGATATTTTTGATCTGTCAATAATTTATAATTTTATTATACAATTAAGGTAGTAAAAATAAGCGAAAACGAAAATCGAAAAATTCAATACGCAGCCATTTTGAACTTTTCAAAACATTCCAGTTTAGGCCTTTAACATATTTTATAAGAAACCATTTCGATTTTTGTTTTCCGACCGTCCTAACTACTCAAATCATGGCCGTCAGATTTTAAGATGACCCTCCTCAGGCTGCCGTGAAAAACAAAATTTTTTATGAGCAATCAAATGCCCTATTAAACATAGGAAGAGATTCATTTTTTTAAATAAATTTATCTTAAAAAAATTAAAAAGACCCTTAGGACCTATACTAATTCCTTAATCGATGTTAACGACTATAGGCCCACCACTATTCTTCCGTTTCTATAGAAGATCATGGAGAATATTATGAATATACGGACAAAATTAATGATTATCTCAGACAAACAATTCTTTTAACAGGCTTTGCAAAAATGTTATTGACAATTGGGGATTGACAGGAATAGAGTAGCTTTCGGCACAGTTGATCATACAATTTTGTGGCAAAAAAAACTTTGTTGGGAAACATTTTTATTTTTCACCGACAAACTGTAGACCTCTGACGGGACGACTTCAAACCGTCATATTGAATGGAATTTATGCGGCAGTCTGAAGCGGGTACCATTTATTCTGTCTGTACAGAGCTGCTAAGATCGGACTTTATATCAATTCAACCAAATCTAATTGCATTTTTATTGACATCCATGATATAGCTGACTCCTGACAATAGCATCGTTATAAGGATAGATGATAAAAATATTGAATTTGTTAGTCAAAACAAAAATTTAGGAATTATGCATAGTAATAAGCTTTCTTAGACTAATCATATATTGATTGTAGTTGCTAGAGTTTATGAAATGCAGAGAAACATCAGCGTCCATCGAAATACGCACCGGAATACCTACTCTTTTGTATGAGTGAGGGATTTAAGGAAACTGTTCTGTTCTGTTGAAGTCGCCGTAGATAGTGTGTTGGCTTATTAGACGTGAGGCTATGGTTCAAACCCTTGCTCAGAAATCTCCGCCAAACCGAAAACGAAAAACAATTTCTTCGGCGACTTCCTCTCAGCAGATTTCTGACAAAAATTCTGAGAGTAAATAAAATTTCCATGAAAAGTTTCTCCAAAACCTTTCGTTCGGAGTCGATTTTAAACTGTAGGTCCCTCATTCGTGTATAGAAATAAACGCACACAACATAAGTGGTGTGTGAGACTAGGCTGTAATGAAATTACCAGGGTTGTAATGACCAATTACGTACGTACGTATTGAACAACTCATTTTATACTAATTTTACTGCTTAAATTATACAATTTTTAAGGTTATGTTTAGTAAAATATGCATCTTGATAACTTATTTTAGCTTTCCTTCAGCACAAATGTATTCGCCGTGTTAAAAACCTTGGCATTTATGAATGCTGATCTTTAAAATTTACTTATTCCTGCCATCTACTTTAATTTCTATTCCAATACATCGCGAAATAGTCGGTTTTTACATGCAGTTTATGGGCTTAATGAAATGCTTGCTGCAATTTCTGTTTACAGAGGTTAACATTTCTGGTTTCGATCCTTTAACTTCACATCGCCCATCTTTGAGAATAGGCCGAACAGTTATTGACGATGCTAATTTCAATGCTTACTGCCTCTCTTACCTACTGGGCTTGGCTTATCTCTCTTTCTTAACATTTTTTTTTAATATTTCTTCAAAATACGGGTGTGCTCAGTTTTTATCTGCGTTTTATATGAATTCGAATAGACTCGACGTAGTAGTATGATGTAGGAGTATGATGTAGAATCTCTTTAGAACAACTGAACATTAGATTCTCCTTGGATCTACCATATTAAGGCAGTACTTTATATACTGAATTCATGGCTGCAATTTAAATTCGGTATTAGTGTATACCGTAGTGTGGTATACGCATATTTGCCGACAATAAAGCGGCTTACTCCCTAGAGAGTGTATACGGAACATTTAAGATCGCTCAATAATGCCGGGTGTCTCCGAAGGATATGGCACGAAATTCGACACGACAACTCTGAAGATACCAACAAAGACGCCACACCTGTAAATACTGTTTTAACTGACAATTTGTTTCAATTCACGCGTAAAATAGGTATTCCTCTACAGCTAGGCTGCTAATAAATGGTCTCACACAAACTTTACTCATTTGCAAAAGAAATGTGGGATAATGGACCTATTTGTAGACAGACCACTTAGATCTGGACCGATATATGCAATACAAACCTTGTGATAAACCTGACTAGAGTTCATCTTAGGAATCTTATACCAGTACGCCCAGAGGCTGTGAATACTGCTGCAGAACAACTTCTGCAGAAGTAGTTGTAAAGATCGACTGCAAAACATATTCTCTGCCATTGTGTGGCATTTGGTAATCTGAGGCGAAAACTTCGTGGCCACACAGAGTTGGTTAACAAATCGTGCCAAGCCATATGGGTGTTTTGAATAGAATCCACACCTTCATAAGACTAACGGGATTGTCTACTATGAGGGACACCGTTAAATGTCTTGCTATTTCGAAAAACACCCAGCTTTCTTGGTTTCTAATGATCACTTTACTTGCAGTGAGATCCGTACATATCCCTCTCCGATATACAGTGAGCATCAAAAGAAACTGTACATTAAACCAAAATATACATTAATAAACTACAGTTATTTTTATTTTAAAATTGTTTCATTGCCAGTTTTTAAATTAAAAAAAAAAGAAAAAAAAAGAAAAAAAAGAAAAAAAAAATACAAAAAATTTCCAAATTTTTGTGAAATTTTTTCGTGCACTCTCCTTAAATAGTGAAAGTTGAGTTTGGTGATTGTTAGAATTTTTGTCCATAGTGTAAAGTTTCTTTTAACGCTCACTGTACTCTGATATCGAATTCATACAGAGGTAGTGTTTATAAGCATTATTTTTGACAGAATAATACTACAATAATCGGGTAGTGCAAGGGACAATCTAAGATCCCACTGTTCTGAAAAGATTCCACGTTCGACTTTGTGAACCCGCGAATAAATTAATTTGCACCCGCGAATAAATTGAATAGCTTTCACTGGGTAGTGTAAACACTTGTCATATGGAATTTTTGTTGAAAAACAGGGATCGGAAGTGGTATCGTGTAGTCAAGAGGTATATGCATGAGTGGCGAGACCTAAAGAGTTTAAAGTCGACTCCGAACGATATAGTTTTTTGAGAAACTTTTCATGAGAATTTTTTATTTACTTTCCGAGTTTTTGCCAGGATTTTGCTGAGGGGAAGTCGTCAAAGAAATATTTATTAACGAATATGTTTAGTGGGAGATGTCTGACCAGGGGTTTGAACCGACTACAACAAATTCAGATTAACTATAGCCAAGGTTAACCTTGTCTTCTGTAGTCTATAACTCAAAAGAAGCTTGTAAAAATGTTTATTCATACTTTTTTACGGACAAGAATTTAAAAAAAAAATACGAAAGATTTGAAAAAGATACGGCAGCACGTCTTGATAGATTTCTAAGTCTAGAATGAATATTTTTGTATGCCACTGTAACGAAGTATTTGTTACAATAATTAACGAAAATTGCTTCTAAGAAATGATAATTTGAATTTAAAATTCTTCAAAACTGACAGTTGAACAGAAATTGAAAAAAAGTTTCAAAAATTTTCTTACAATTACAAGAAGAGTAACAACAATAAATATTTCAAAAGACTTTTAAAGAAATTCCAAAAAAAAAATGTCAAAATATTGTGAAAACTTGAAAACGTCAATTATAATTTAATTTCAATACAGAGAAGCTTCTCACAGCAGCTTCTCACTTAACAAGTGATGGTAATTAACATTTTAAACTTTCTGATGGCAATTGATATTTGGTGGCGTTGCCCGTGGACGTAATTTACAGTTTTTTTTGTTTTATTCTGTTTAGAAAAAGAAGGAGAAGATGAACCACCCACTTTTTATTATTACAAATTTCCATAGAATATTAGAAATATTTTGTGAAGATTTTTTTTTTTATAGAAAAACCTATTAAAAGAAAACATAAACACAAAAAAAGAGAATTTCGAAATCATGGTAATTCCAATTGTAAGTCTATCAACTGCTAATTACTCATGAGTGACAGACAGACAGACAGCCATATTTTTTTTGTTGACATTTCGTATTGTGACAATTTAATGTTTTGTTTTTCTTCTTATTTTTGTTTGAAACGTTGTTTATAAATGTTTGACAGAGAATGGGTGTGCGCATGAATGAGTGTGGAGACGAAACACCCAGACTGAATCCACGAATCCACCCAATTTAAATGTGTTGCCTTTTGTTAATTCATTATGATGGTTAAGTTGGTGTTTAGCCAACTAAATTGAAATTGACTGAATGACGGCAACAAAACAAACACAAAAAGAAAAATGAGCTCTGCCAAGTGTTTTTAAAAATTCATTTCGTATAATTTAGAATAAGTATTGCATTTGTAAAGCGATATGGAAAATGTAAAGGGTTCATTTACATACACACACACACCCTATTTAAACTTAAGGCTTTTGTTGTAACAAACTCTGCTGCTTTGCCACCACTTCTACTGGCATTAAGTTTAGGTTTTGAATATTTAATGCGCGGCTAAATGAGCGACCACTGACTGACTGACTGACTGGCTGACTGTGGAGATTTGTAGCCACTTAAATAAATTGTCCTTTTCTGTTCTGTTCATTCTGTTACTGATTTTGTCCTTTTATTTATTCGTATTTGTGTTGACTGACAGTTACAGTAACAATTTTGTTGTTGTATTTTTTTTTTTTTTTTTTTTTTTTTGGGCACAAAATTTCTCCAAGTTTGCTTGACAGTAGTGACAGTGATTAGTTAATCTTTGGTACTCATTTGAAAAGCACCAAGGCATGTGTGGCTTTGAACAATGTAAGAGGGTTAGCACATGGTCCCGAATTGTTTGTACATCATATATGAACTTTGTCATACATAATAGATAAATTATAAAAATGTCCTTAAAACTCGGTACCTTTTACTATAAAAATGGTATTGTTTTGTTGTTTAGTAATTTTAATACACTCATGGAAAAATTCAAGTAAATTTTTATGCTTACAAATTGAAAATACACTAGAATTTGAATAGGTTTGAATTGAGAACAAATTTGTGAAACAATTCTTGCGTGCATTATTGGTCATTACAGCCCATTCAGGATTACGACTTAGCTTTTCACACTACTTATGCTATGTATGTGTTAATTTTATATATATGAGTGGCGGGACCTACAGTTTAAAGTCGACTACGAATGACAGATTCTTGGGAAATTTTTTCATGTCAATTTTTTAATTTTTTATTTCAATTGCCTGAACAAATATTTTTTTGTATTTTGTTTTCTTGAAGGTGTTTGAAATGGGGTTTGAACTGTGGCCTCACATCCAACAAGCCAACACACTACCTACTAGACTACGGAGACTACTTGCATCTTTGTATATGCAGCCGAAAAGGAAATATAAGTTTCAAGAATGAATCTGTTTCGTCTTGAAGTCTACTTTGGAGCTTCTCAATCGTGTCAGACAAAGAGCAAAAGTTCTCCTTAGTGACAGGGGAATTGAATAGAGTGCCGCCTCAGTGCTTTGGCAATGATTTTAGTTTTAGTTATGATTGGAATCACTAGCAGCATAAATTTTTTTCAAAAGCCGTTCAAATTTCACTTTTAAAAGTTCTCAATAAATTCCTAACACTACTGGGATAAAGCCTGCTAATCATTGCTATAAGATAAGTTCCGTTAACTAAATTCCATAATTGCATACAAACATCGCACAAGGAAATAATAATTTCACAAAGTAGTCGCCGTAGTCTAGTAGGTAGAGTGTTGGTTTATAGAACATATACAGTTCAAGCCCCAGGTCAAACATCTCCAGCAAAACGAAATATTAAAAAATATTTCTTCATCGAATTCCTCTCAACAGATTTCTGTTAAAAATTCTAAGAGTAAATAAAATTGCCATGAAAAGTTGTTCAAAAATTTGTTGTTCGGAGTCGTCTTTAGACTGTAGCCGCCAACATTCATGTAAAAAAATTAATACACACAATAGAAGTGGTCTGAGAAGCTAGGCTGTAATCCTGACTGAAGGATTGTAATGACCAATTATGTGGATCAGCGCAAAATTGAGGCAAAATTGTTTCAAATGTTTACATTATTTCAGCTTCAATTTTTCGAGTGTAAGTAGATATGTAGATATGTATGTACATGTGTGTTTGCCTTTGCTGTCATCAGTCACTTAAGAAACATTAACATGATTCAAGTGAAAAGGTCACCAACAGATTTATTTCATTATTTTGTTCAAAAAAAAAAATCCTGAGTTACTTCGAATTTTTAACTTTTTGGACTTTTTTGTTTTGAATTCAAAAATCCTTGTCATTGTCTGTCAAAGTTTTATGGCAAATATTGTAAATTTTTTAAAAGTCCTTTTAGCCAAAATTTTATTTGTCTTTTTTTGTTACTTATTTTATCTCTACATACATAGTACATATTTCGAAGAGAATATTTAAGAAGATACACTTTTGACTCCATTTCCTCTGCCCATTTAAATATTATGTCCCAACCGTTTGGCTGTCTGGTGGCCAAAAGGTTTCATAGGCAACATTATGCTTTAAAATGGTTCGGTCTTCAAACATTCACTGTCATTTAATTGTCACTCTTTGATGGATTTGAAATTTTATTGTTGTTGCATTTGTCTATTACAGCATCCTTCTTCTGTATGTACACCAGCCAGTTTACCTTTTAACTCTTCTTATCTGGCTTCAAAGCATCTTTTTGACTTTCATTCAATATCATTAATCTCAAGGATTAATTATTTTTTTTTTGTTTTGTTTCAAAATTGTGTTTCTTCTTCTTCTGTGTCATTCATTCACTAATGATGTCAGTGGGTCTACCGCAATTGCTCGGTTGGCCAGTAGTTAATTGATTAGATAATTACGGGCGTTTATTTCGTTTGTTTTCTTTCGTTTTCTTTTTTTGAATGTTCAAAAGGGACATTATTTATCGGATACTATATTGGTTTGTCTTGACATTTTTTTCTCTTCTCTTTCAACAATTAGTCAAGTGTGTAAATGGAAAATGTAGCACCTTTTATTGAACATTTGAAAGCAGGTATCAATTACAACGAACCTACGATTTCTTTTCGAAATATCTGGGAAACTTTTACTTTTCTTTTGTAATTTAAACCTTTATTTATTGATGTACTTTAGTCTCAACAGAAGTTGTTTAAAGAGATCATCAATCGCATAGGTTTTCCAGTTTCCACAGCAACATACTCTCCTACAGAAAAAAAAAATTAATTTAATGCCAACGAAATGATGTTGAAAAAAGCAAGTCGGACACGGAGATTTACTCTGTAATTACATTTAGAACCATTATTGCAACTTGCCGTTAAAGTGGAGTTTAGTAAAAGATAACTTTAGCAAAAGTGAACTTTAAAGCCAGCTTTCCGTTATACAACCAACAAAAAAATAAAGTTAACTTTTTCAAAAATATGGCAGTGCTGGGGCTATGTCGATAACATTTATCTAAATTAAACAAGATTTTTTTAAACGCAGTGGCAACGACGAGTTTTCTTTTTTTGTTGTATTTGCTCATTGTGTTTATATCTGAAGTTGCCACATTGAAAATAGTATATAATGTGGCAAGTTGAGACATAAACTTAACTTTTAAAATTACTGGTAGGATGATCTTCTTCTAGCTTAACGCCTAACGACTAATTATGTATGTATACATATCGAAAGTTACACACATGAAGCTGAATATTGATATACTTTCAATAATTGATTCTATTTCAGGGAAATAGTATTCGACAAGCAAATTTACAGACTGTTAATTGGTCGCTGTAGTCTAGTAGGTAGTGTGTTGGCTTATTAGACGAAAGGCCAGGGTTCGAATCCCCGGTCAAACATCAAAAACGAAATATGAAAAAAAAAATATTTCTTCGGCTGCTTCCTCTCAGCAGATTTCTGGCAAAAACTCTGAGAGTAAATAAAATTGCCATGAAAAGTTTCTCAAAAATCTGTCGCTCGGAGTCGACTTTAAACTGTAGGTCCCGCCACTCATGTATAAAATTAACACACGCACAACATAAGTGGTGTGAGAAGCTAGGCCGTAATCCTGACTAAAGGGTTGTAATGGCCAATTATGTATGTATGTATGTATGTATGTAACTGGCTACCGTAGGTATTATCGAGTATACAGAGCAGGTATTCGAACAGCTAAGCAATAATAGAATCCCCAGATGTTATCTACTTGGCATCTGTAAATGAACTGGTGAGGCTCTGTAAGATTATTTTTTCCTGTAAAGTTATTTTCAAGAAAACGGTTCGCACTCTTACAGGAATTTTAACTACGCAATTGGCACTTTCGCTGACAAGCTCTGTCTGCTCCACCAGGATTACTGCAGAAGCTGTAATGAGGGAACGGAATCGGTGCAGAACCTTTTACGCGAGTGCACTGCACTTCAGAACAGACGTCATCGATTTTTGAGCGACAGAACGTTTGAAGGTCTGGGCATGGTGGCGAACATGCCACTATACGAACTGGCCGGATTCATTCGAAGTTCGGGATGATTCAAGACCATCACTAATGGATCAGGACAAGACCGGTTAACTCACTCTGGGCCACCGAATGAATTTGCCTGCGAACGGCAAGTGTTGAGAAATGGAATAGGGAATCTTGCTAACATAACTGATCTATCCGCTCCATAATTATATTTGATAGATTAACTTATGCCTTTGAACATTGGAAGACTGCATGGTTTTATAAATTTTATTTCATTGTCAATTCAATTTAATGATTTGAGTGGGATTTGGGTATAGTACTGTGTTGATAAATAAATTGTACGACACTCTATTTACTTAATTCGGGCACTACAGCACTTTAGTCAGAGGTTTACAGCCTATCTTTTCGCACCATCCATGATGTGTATGTTAATTTTGTCTATGAGTGGTGGGACTTACAGTCTTAAGACGATTCCTAAAGACATATTATTTTAAGAAACTTTTCATAGCAAATTTATTTACTATCAGAGTTGTTGCTAGAAGACGGCTGAGGAATTAGTTTTTCAAATTTCGATTTGTTTTAGATGTCTGAGCTGAGGTTTGAACCACTTCTAATAAGCTAACACACTACCTACTGGTCTACGGCGATTTCTGTTCAACTCTATAAATATTGCTCTGTAAAATATTGTTTTTTTCGGATTCTAAGCTTCTTATTGCGTAAAACAGTAGGATCAGACCTTTGAACCCAAGCAGAATTGCGGACTTAATCTGTCCTGTCGTCGACCATTTGGCTTCGACCGTTAGTCTTAAATGAAATTGAACTGTATGGTGATTAATTTTAAGGACTTTAGATTAGTTTTTAATAACAAGGGATATGTAGAGAGGACTTGTGACTGAATTATTGCATTTGCAATCAAAATCTTTATAGTTACAGGATATGTTATCTCCTTCTTCTCGGTCTTGTTAACCTAGTTATTGAAATCCACTTTCAAAAATGTGAACTTTAAACCTTTTACAGATTAAACAAAAGACAATTACTGGCCTTTTGGAAATGCAAATTTCAGTAACAACCGATAATTTCAAAAACCATTCGTTTTATTCATTTAAATCCATAAAGGCAACAACCAAAAACCTCAACAACTTTAGCGCGTGCTTATTAAACCATGTTAAAGCATAACTTTAAATAAAGACCATCATCATTTTCAATTTGGAATACACCTGTCGTAAAATGAAATAAAAATTTTTGTGGTTTTAACACAATTACTCTTTACCACATCGAACATGATTGAGTCAGTGATGGTCAGTTGAAACAATTGCGAAACATTTTTTAAAATAAAGAATGAAAAAATACGAAATCGATAACATTCAGGGATTCAAAAAGAGATTAAATAAGGAAAAACACAGGTTAGGAATGGTCATTGTTTTGACATTAAAGACGCCAAAATATTCTTTATTTAGGCACGTAGTCTGATTAACTGGTAAACCTTAAGATGAAGGAAAAGGAGACAACGCCATGATCATCATGACTTATGATGACATGTCATCATTAATTTCAACGCCTTTCAGAAGCCAGTCAGTTAGCCACAAAGGACACACAAGGGATTATTGTAAAAAGGAAATACAATTTCAATAACATTTTAACAATATTAAGAGATGAACTGATTGATTGATTTGTGTCAGCGCCTGGTGCTTCAAATAAATTGTCTGCCTGGATTAAAACAAAAGAAAAGAATTAAGAAAATCGATCCTTTAGCAATGATAATAAAACTGTGATAAATGTTTTCTTTCATTTTGAGCAATTAAAATCGTTACGATTTTTGGTTTTAACTTTTCGTTTCCATTCGTTTAGATCGTTGATCGTTGATAGTTATTGATGGCATATTTAGGTATTCATTTTTAAAAAATTTAAAATCATTTATTTTTAATTTTTTCTTCTTCTTCTTCTTTTCAAAAATAATAGAAAAAAAAACAATTTTATCGTCTTAATTCATCATCCTAATGAAATTTAAATATATAGACCAAGTCTGACTTTGTTTACCCAATCGTCGGATGTTTATCATTATCCAGCATGTAAATCTTTGGATTTCGAAACCGTTCTTCAACACTTTTGGCTTTTGTTTTACTGTTGTTTGTGCATTCAAATACAAACAAACATAAACTTTGTCACATACTGACATAAATCCATATGAAGATCTTAGTTGATATAGAATTCACATTCGACATTTTAATAAAATTATACGAGTGGCTTACATTAATAAATTTACTACTAAGGAATACTACACTGTTTCCAAAAGAAAATCTAATTGAATGGCTTGTAACTTGTATTACATTTTAAAGTGTGTAGAGTAGAAAAAAGTTTTTTCATGGTCGTTTAACACAATCTAAGGTGGCCTTAGTTTAGTAAGACCACAGTTCAAATCTCAGGATAAACGTCTCGAACAAAATGTAATATGAAGAAAATATTTCTTGTGACTTCCTCTCAGCAAAGTTCTGGAAAAAAAAACTCAGAGAATAAAAAGTTTCTCAGAAAAATCTGTAGTTCGGAGTAGACTTTAAACGGTGTTGGTCCCGCCACTCTTGGATAAAATTAACTCATACAACTTAAGTGGTATGACCAGCTAGGTCGTAAATCTGATTGGAGGGCCATATTGTCGAATTATATCGCAATTGATTCCAAAAAATGACTGCGTACATCGATACGACATAAATCGAATTTCAAATTGTTCATTTGTATTACAAAATATTATCTTCTTAAGTTTCTTATTTATCAATATAAACTCGGAAATATTCATAACATAACACATAATTGGCCATTACAACCCTTCAGTCAGGATTACGGCCTCGCTTCTCACACCACTTATGTGTGAATTAATTTTATACATGAGTGGCGGGACCTACACTTTATAGCCGACTTCGAACGACAGATTTTTGAGAAACTTTTCATGGCAATTTTATTTACTCTCAGAGTTTTTGCCAGAAATCTGCTGAGAGGAAGTTGCAGAAGAAATATTTTTTCATATTTTGTTTTTGATGTCTGACCGGGGATTCGAACCCTGGCCTTTTGTCTATTAAGCCAACACACTACCCACTAGACTACGGCGAAATATTCATAAAAATTTAAATTTTAATCATCGATGTTTCTTATCACGATATTGTTTGAGATTAATATTCACTGTTGCCTTTGAAGACGCATATTTTTTCTCATCGTACTTAATTCCTTCAAAAAATTGCCTTCCATGGTTTAGAGAGCACTGCCAATGAAATTTGTGAAATCTGAAGTATCTTTGTCTTTACAAGAAAGTGCTCTAGGTTTGTAAGTGGTTAATCATTTAAGTAAAGCAATCTCAAGGGAGATGAGCAGTAAAAATTTAAAAAAAAAAAATTCAATAACAGTTGCTAGCATAATTGAAG
>QOCX01000073.1:134565-231766 GCA_005959815.1 Sarcophaga bullata
ATTTTGCATTTTATTAGACGAATCCATGAAATCCTTAATATGACCTGCAAAAGAGAAAAAAAATTAAAGAAAAAAAATTTTTTTTTAAGAAACAAACTTGCAATCGAATAAGTTATCAGCATATTTATTATTTATAAATATCGGGGTATATGCACAACAGATATACGTATAATCAAATAATTAAATTTTAAGTAAAAATGCATTAACAAACGTGCATCAATTCCCAAAAGTGAATGGCAAAGCGGATAGCAAAATGAGAAAAAATACTTTCGCATAAATATTCGTATAAGTGTGCTTACAGAGTAATGCAAGGAATTCCCAAACATCGTGCTAAGAAATACACTCACACATCCACACACACACACACACACATACACAATTCACATACGAAATACAGTAGTATAGCAGTGGCACATACTTGTGCACGCATAGACATTCTGCAGGAGCACAAGATAATGTTACAACTTCTAGACACCAAGGAATGCAACAACAAAGTTTAAAACTACTACGCCATACGCAAACAACACCCGTACTTACTCACACTTAAGCAAAAATAATGAGTAAAAGATGGCAAAAAATCCAAAACAAAAGAAGACAAAAAAAAAAACAGTCCGAGAAGTGAAAGACGGCCACCAAGAAAATCAATATGTTTTTGGTTGTAGCTTCTCAACAACAACAACAACAACTTCTTCAACAACAACGCAACACCAGCGAACAAGTAATCAAACCAGTATTTACAGCCCAATATACGTAAGGAGTAGACTAGAGCAGAATTGTGTTGAGACGAGCTACAATGTAAGAATATTTGTTTGTTTGTGTGAATGCAGGGTATGGATATGGTATGGTATGGCAGGCATGGTATGGAATGTTGTTGTTGTTTGTTGGATACACAAACTTAAAAAGAACTGCTTCAACCCGTCTTGAATGCCATCGACTGACTTTCGTAGGAAGCCTGAAAGCATGCAGTATTTCATGGTGAATGTGAACATGAACATGAATACCGAAATGTTCGACATTGCTGCGGCTTGTCCCAGGTGTATGGAATTTTGATTAGTCAAATCCCTTGGGTACCATAATTCCCCCACAGTAGTGGCAGCCAGAAATGAAAGTCAAATTTAAAATTGTTGTTGTTGTTGCTGTTGCTGTTGCTGTTACGGCCAACAATGTAGAGAAGCAAACAAACTTGGCGCTTTAACTATTTAGAGAAGAAAGAAAAAAAGAAAAAAAAATATTACGATTACTACTACAGACACAAAAACAACTACAACTGCATGCATACACATGTACATACTCATGTGTTCCTACTTACTTTTTCTCTCTTTCAGTGAGAGAATGTTTCTTAAGAGAATTACTAATAAAACACATGCATTCTCTGCGCATGACAAGTATTTGATAGAGTATGTTTTGTTTTTGTTATTATTTTTTCTCTTAAATTATACTCTTTAATTTCATTACAGAACAGCTGTTTTTGTATGTCAACATATAAACAAGGATTGTAAGGACACTAACCATAGACTAACCATACGAAGTTACAGCGGGTAAAACGTGATTTTAACACAAATTTTCCTTTTTTTGTATAAGTGGGTATAAGTGTTTATGGTATTTGAAAGTAAATTTATTTATTTATCCAAATTCTACGTTGTGATGTACCTCGGGAGTCTACTAAGATGGGTCTGGCAGTAAATGAGGGCAAAACAAAGTATATGTTATCGACAAGTAGAAAAGTGCGGCGTACTGATTCTCAGATTACGGCCGATAACTATACTTTTGACGTAGTCTAGGAATTTATTTATCTTAGCTCCGTCGTTACCACCAGAAATGATGACGGTTTGGAGATCAAGCGCAGGATCACTCTTGTCAGCATGTGCTGCTATGGTCTCAATAGGCAATTGAGTAACAGAGACCTCTCTCGTACGATTAAACTAATATTCTACAAGATGCTCTCCCTATCCGTGCTTCTTTATGACGTAGAGGCATGGATCCTTTTAAGCACTGATACAGCAGCCTTGAGAGTATTCGAGAGAAAAGTCCTACGTAAGATCTTCGGTCCAGTGCGAGTTGGTGAAGATTTCCGCATCCGATACAACAGTGAGCTGTATGAGCTCAATGAAATGTCGTTCGAATGGAGGAGGATGCTCCCGCGAGACAGGTATTTGATGCGGAGATCTGCGAAAGTCGGCGAAGAGAACGACCTTATATCCGTTGGAAATACCAAATCGAGGAACCCCTGTCACCGATTGGTGTGACCAACTGGCGTAGGAGCGCAAGAAGCAGAGGCACCTGGAACGATGTGTTGCGGCGGGCTGAAATCCTTTAATCGAGTTGTTATGACCAATTAAGTAAGTAAGTGCGATGTACCTTTTAACGCTCTTGTAGTGCATTGGCGGTGAATTTTGGGATATAAAAATCGGGCCGGAGTATCAGTACCAACTGGCACCTGAAATGTATTTCGAGAAAGGTATGTACATGCGAACACTGATGACACGGGGAGGTCAAGTTGCAACCCGCTAATGACATAGTGTAGCTGGTGAGTTTTGTTGAGTAGAACTCGAAAATATTGTTTTTTTATATTTCTCGAACTCTCCATACTTCTTTTATTTGACAAAAACGGTTTTTCTGATTTTCCAAAGCTTTTTGAAACGGGAAGAGAAAAATTTTCAAAGTTTTTGAGCAAATTCTAGAAGTCGGCTTTCTACAAACATTACCACACTTCTAGTAGGCGTGTTGACTTATTACACATGAGGCCACGGTTTAAATCCCAGATCAGACATCTTCAGCAACACGAAATATGAAAAAGTATTTCTCCCGCGACTTCCTATCAGCAGATGTCTGGCAAAATTTGCCATGAAAAGATTCTCTATAATCTGTAGTTCGGAGACGACTTTAAAGTGTAGGTCCCGCCACTCATGTATAAATTTTTAGTACACACAACATAAGTGGTGTGAAGAGCTAGGTCGTTATCCGGACTGAAGGCTTGTAAAGTCCAATTATGTATGTATGTATAGACTAATTTGATTAATATACAAAAAAAAAAGAAATTGTCTATCGAGGACAACAAAATAGATTTTTTTGTGCGATAATCGTTAGAATTCAATCTTTTTCCTTCTAGTCAATACCACACGTTTGAAAGTCAAGTAGTCCTCATAGAAAGAAAATATTTTTTATCGATTACTTAAAAGGCAGTAACAGCTTTTGCAGCAAAAAGTTGTATGATTATGCCAACATCGAAAAGGATTGGAGCAAGAAATGCTTATGACCTTGTAACTCTTCTTGCAGAACTATGATTCAAGGTGTTATTTTTGTACTTAACTTTTTTCCTCCGCCACTTATAGCCTTCCTTTCCAACCTCTTTTCGCATTTTCCTATCTCTATCACTATCCTCTCTCTCTCTCTATATCTTTATTCTAGGACGTATTTAGAATGGTTTATTTTGGCATCTGGGTATTGTACTTGTACCCATGACAAGTTCATGTCATCAAACCTATCCTATCCTCGTCATTGTAGAAGTAAAAGCAACTAAATTTCATAAAACAAATTGCCGTAGTCTCGTAAGTTGTATGTTGGCTTATTACACCTAAGCTTGTGGTTCAAAACTTAGCTTAAAAATCTCGAATCAAATGAATTATGAAAAAATATTTCTATCGGCGTCTTCTTCTCAAGCAAAATTCTAGCAAGAAACCTTGAAGTAAATAATATTGCCGCTAAAGGGTTTTTTAAATTTGTTGTTCGGTGTAGTAAAAGTCACCGTAGTCTAGTGGGTAGTGTGATGACTTATTAGACGAAAGGCCAGGGTTCGAATCCCCGGTCAGACATCAAAAACGAATAATGAAAAACAAAATATTTCTTCGGCGACTTCCTCTCAGCAGATTTCTGGCAAAAACTCTGAGAGTAAATAAAATTGCCATGAAAAGTTTCTCAACAAAATCTGCCGTTTGGAGTTGACTTTAAACTGTAGGTCCCGCCACTCATGTATAAAATTAACACACACAACATAAGTGGTGTGAGAAGCTAGGCCGTAATCCTGACTGAAGGGTTATGTTATGTTATGTTCGGTGTCGATATTAATCTGTACATCCCCCCACTTACTTAATTACTTAATTGGGTATTACAGCAGTTGAATCAGGATTGTAAACAAGCTACTCACGACATATGTATTGTGTTTGTTCATTTTAT
Organism: Sarcophaga bullata; assembly: GCA_005959815.1. Lineage (NCBI taxonomy): Eukaryota > Metazoa > Arthropoda > Insecta > Diptera > Sarcophagidae > Sarcophaga > Sarcophaga bullata. The sequence goes on from QOCX01000073.1 coordinate 138,739, forward strand.
TCATAAGTGGCAGGACCTAAAGTTTAAGGACAACTCCGAACGAGAGATTGTTTTTCGTTTAAAATTTTTTTTATTGGAGATGTCTGACTTGGGGTTTGAAGCAAGGCCCAACGGCTAATAAGGCAACATGCCACCTACTAGAATAAGGCAACTTCAATGTATAAAATTAGCACCTATAACATGGATGGTGTGAGAAGCTAGATTATAATCCAGACTAAAATGAATGAAATTATCAATTAAGTAAGTAAGCGAGTAGTATAATAAAGCCCATTAGTAATCCAAGCATTAGTAAGAATTTAGTTAAGTTTACTTTCTTACACTCAAACTTTAATTGTATTTCATAAATCTGATGAAAGCATATTAAGCACCATAGGTCGTACATTTCTGAAAAGTACATATGTATAGTTTTGTGTATTTTTGTATTTCCCTTATGTTGCACGTGCAAGTATTTTGTTTTGAATATTTTTTTCTTCTACTTTTCATCATCTATTGTTTCTTTCGTTTTGTAAATTTTGTTGCTCTTTTGTGTGTGGGTTTCTTTTATTTACGCAAATCATTATAAAATTAAAAGAGAGAAGAAGAAAGAGATTTCCAAAGAACATTTGTATGCTCTTTTAACAAAACTAACCAAAAAAAAAACGTTAAAACAAAGAGAATGTATTTTGATTTGCTAAATGAAAAAGAAAACGAAAAAGAAAACGAAAAAAGAAAATAAAATCAAGAACATAAAGTAAGAAACAAAAAAGGCAAAATGAAAAACCAAAAAAAAAACGAAAAAAAACAAATACAAACTTAAGCACTTAACGAGTTGTATATGTGAGTAAGTGGCATGCCACAATACAATGCCACCTCAGAGATTTACAAAAGTTTTTATGACACATGAAATATAACAAAACAACACACTGATGTATAACAAATACGCTTCAATGCTTATGTGTTTGTTGCCATACGTACATGCATGAACCAGTGTGGATGTGGAACTGAGTGTGGGTGTGGGGATGTATGTGTTTAGGTAGTTTTTATTATAACATTAGACGCAGCACAATAATAATAATAAACCAGCCAACAGAACTTGACGTTTACACTACACACTACTCAACTATTTGTGAAGAGTACAGAACACAATGAAAATGCAAAGGATCCATCGATACAAATTCATTTTAAAATTATATTTTCATAGCCAATACAAATATACGACAATACAAATGCACAGACATGTTAGGGTGATCATTCCAATATACGTATTGGTTGATTTTCTTTTTTTTTTTTTTGTTCTTTTGTAATACCCCAGAGATTTTGATTGCCATCAATGCAAAACTCTGTCAAGTCAATCAGTCAGTCAGTCAGCCAGTCACTCATCTCGTCATCGTCATAATTTAGTCGCATGTGAAATCGTGTGAAGGCAATACGTTTACGCGTTCTTTATTTTTTTTCTTTCAATAACACCCGTGTACCCATCTCCCTATCAAAACTAAAAGCAACGAGAAATCATTTGAATACCATCGAACATCAACCTGAAACTTATAATTCCTAATCTACACATACAAAGGGCGCGAGAGTAAGAGCAAACGTTACACTTACAATGAAAAGAAACAATTTGAACAATTTGACTTGTATTTCATGTGTGCCTTTTTGCATGTATTCTGTCATATTCATGCCATTCATGTCGTATACGTAACGCGATTTTTGAAAGTCATCAAATAAAAACCGCGAAACAAGAATTCCCCACGAAAATTACGAACATGCAGACCAAGTACTATATTGCGTGCCACAATGTGTGTCTAAGTGTGTTTCCATATGATTTATATGCAGCAGCTTAACAAATTGAAAGTCCTTCTACTAATCAAACGTTATTTGCGTTCATCAAATCGCTTTCTTTTTTTTTTTTTCTTTTTCTACACTCAATTGTTGTTTTAAATATGTTTGCTGTATGTATGTAATGCATTTGTTGGTATGTATGTGTGTGTGTGTGTGCTCGAACTTTTTTTTTATATTTTTCATATGAACCATCGAACAGAATGTTAAGTAACTTGCCGGAAGCATTTTATCGCCAGACAAGTGATACATGCGTACAAAAATACTTCGGTACGTTCAAAGACTAATTATGCTGACAACTTCTGTAAATTTATGATAGGAAATGAAAAATTATTTTCATATTGGACAACACAGTGGACCAAAGAAAATTATAATGATAACGAATACGTAACGAAGGTCCAAATATAAGTGGCTCAGTGTTACGAAGTTGGTTTCAAAATTCTGTTCTTAATTTGTTAACATTTAGAACGATACATTTTCTCTTGCTATATTCAATAGTCCCGATATCGTATTAACAGTAAGAATTTTCCAGCTCCTTGATATATCTCTCAGCAGCCTAACTTCTCAAGTTTGGTAATAGAAAATACAGTGAGCGTCAAAAGAAACTGTACATTAAACAGAAATATGTATTAATAAATTACCGTTATTTTTATTTTAAATTTGTTTCATTGCCAGGTTTTAAAATCGAAAAAAAAAATTACAAACAACTTCGAATATTGTCTTCGGGCACTCTCCTTAAGTGGTAAAAGTTAAATTTTATGATTTTTATAATTTTATCCTTAGTGTACAGTTACTTTTGAAGCTCACTGTGTGTATTCTAATTAGCCTGTTAATTCAATCGATTAATTTTGGACCACACAATAATAACGCATTCTCTCAATTTCATTACTTAAACACTAACAAGTTAGCATCTTTAATTGCCGTTGGTTGTTTTACATCCTAAAGATAATCAATAAAACTTTTTTCGACTCTTAGACTAAAAAACCGATGCTCAGATGTAAAGTGTATCCAATGTTAATTACTTTAAAACATAAGCTCGGCTTTAAAAAATTTACCGTGAAACATAACCAAATACTGTTTGACCACTCATTGAAGGCACAGTTTTCTCATCTCATTTTTCATTTCAGCCGAAGTCGTCATAGTCTAGTAAGTTGTCGTGAGGCTACGGTTCAAACTCCAGGTCAGACATCTCCAACAAAACGAAATTTGAACAAATGTTTGTTCGACGACTGACTCTCAGCAGATTTCTGGCAGCAAATCTGGGAGCAAATAAAAAATTGCCATGTAAAGTTACTCAAAAAACTGTCGTTTTTAACCGACTTTAAGCTATAGGCGTTGTCTCACGTTAACACACACACCTAACGCACCTTTAGCAGACAATTATTCGAAACCATTTCTTGATTTTTTTTTTAACAGTTTTTGGAATGGATATCTCAATTGGAAACCTAGTACTCTTCTATTTGTATTGGCAGCTTGTAGGAGTAAGAATAATTTCCGTAACCTATTATTTTATAGTCGTGAATGTATAAACGAAGTCGTCCTAGCCTAGTAGGAAATGTTGTAGCTTGTTAAACCGTGGTTCAAAGCTTAGCTCTGACAACTCGAATAGCGGAATATGAAAAATTCCACATTCTGGGAGTAAATGAATTTGTCATGAAAGATTTCTTAAATTTCATCATACGACTTGAAACTTAAAACAAATATTTTATAAGCTTAACACTTTTCAAACCATGCTACATCGGATATTTTTTGGATTGCCCATGTAATATATTCCCACCAAGCAGGAAGATTAGGCTTTACCCTCATCAAACCGTAATTCGTAATGTATGTGTTAATTTAAGACATGACGGACTAGACCTACAGTTTAAAGTCGACCCTAAACGATAGAATTTTGAGAAAATTTATTTATTTACAGTATTTACTCTCACAGTTTTTGTCAGAAATCTAAGTACACACATGTAATTGGCCACTATAACATTTCAGTCAAGATTACAACCCTGCTATGCAGGTCACTTATAATGTGTGTGTGAATTTTATACATGTTGAGAGGAAGTCGCCGAAAAACGAAGGCCTTACGTCTAATAAGTTAGCACACTTCCTACTAGACGATGGCAACTTCAAAGAATGATTTTGATTTCTTTAATATCAACAGTAGTCCGAGCCTTAGTGCAATCGTATAACCTGTCGGTAATCAAATTATAGGGCTAAAGATATTTCAAAAGAAGTTGTTAAATATGCTTTCCATTACCTTAAAAAATTTGAATGATTCAGCTCAGTCTTCTTAAGGTTTGGGATTGTATTTTTCAGTTTGTACAACAAACTAAAAATCTTGCACGACACAAGTGACCCTGTTATTGAAAATTTAACAAGGAAAGTGCGTGCAGAAGAAATTCTTTAACACCAGTGATGGTGTGACTTTGTGTGACAAGCCTTGAAGAGCTATTTAGGAACGAAGATTCAGTTGAATATATAAATTAGAAATACTTATTAGCACGTGTCCTGTTTTCCATCAGGGTGCAAATTACAGAACCTAAATGGTTCTACGTGTTTTAAGATACAGGCCAGAAGGGTTAGGAACATTGAAAAAATCAAAAAAAATTTCCAAGATTCTTAATAGAACCAGAACCAGAACCAGAACCAGAACCAGAGTCCAGTTGTTGGGACTTCCTCCATACAAAAACCTAAAATCACATGTTATTGTTGCGTTGTTTTCTAAGTCCAGTGGATATGTAATTCGAAAGCCATTGTCATTCGTTTTTCTTAAGCAGAAAATTTTTGAAGCCTTGTGTGTGTGGAAATTATAAGAAATCTCTGTTGAATTTAATCGAAGACAAAATATGTTGAAGTCGTCCCACTGTTTTACAATTTTTCATTGTTATGCTTTTATTCACACATACAAACAAACACTCACTCATACACTTGACCGATTTTATGAAACACGCGTGTTCAGTGGCAGATAAAGTTTATGAAATTTTCTCACAAGTGAATGTGGTTATATGAAGGACGGTGTTGTTGTTGTTGTTATAGTTTTGGTAGTATCTTTTGCTAATTTCGTATTGTAGGATATAAAAACGCCTCTAACTTTTAATATTTTTATTAGTTGGGAAAAATTTCTCGCTTTCGCTCGTCATATCGTAAAACGTTGATTGTCGTACCTTATGAACGATGAGAATGTGTTTGTTTTTTTTACAATATTCACACGCACACACACACAGAAGCAGGCAGTAGTTGTTAGTATTTGAAACACTGATGACACATGTTGCACACACACACACACGCACATACATATATGAGATAGTATGTGTACTTTGGTACTTGCTAGCACATGTACTCTGGCAGCGCACAATTCATAGTTATTCACGCCACTGAGTACGAACGAAACGATAGAAATTCAAATAAGCTGGAACAACATGGGAATATTTTTATCGAAAAATTTGAATAGAAACGGAAACGTTGCAACCAACCAACAGCGACCAGTGAAACATCATTACGTTTGATGTTTCTGATGGCAAACATTAGCTGTGTGGAGCATTGTGGATGACGATGATGATGATGATGATGATGATGATAACTGCTATGATGGTTGGATGGTTGGATGGTTGGAATAGTTATAATTCTGTTCTTGTTGTCTGTTATTGTTGCAATTCACGTGTTCTTTATGAATACCACAATAACAGAAACAACAACTTGAAGTCTTAGCCATCAATGCCACTATACCACGACATGCTGAGTGTATGTGTGTTTTTATATTCTTGGCCACTATATGACTGAACTTTACGAGTCCAAGCATTAAGACTATGCAAACGCGAACAATGATGCAAGCAATGCCATTCATCATTTAATGCATTTTAAGCCAAATTATACGAATATTTTAGCTTCACGACTATATACGACAATACGTGCATGGATGATAGCTACCATTTATTGACGAATGCGAATGTAAAAGCAAATTTTTATTTCTATTTTTCCCTCTGCTATTCTTACTGTTTCTTAATGCCGTTTTTTAATTCAGCTGCTCCTGATTATTCATTCGTTTTATACTGTTCTTTAACACCGTTGGGAGTTAAATTTGGCATTTTGCGAAATTATTATTTCAAAAAAGACGCTTTAAAACTTTTGTCATAAAGTTTTTGGTGCTTTAATGCAAAATTTTTGTAAGCCACGTTATATCGACTACTAAATAGTGCTTCTGCATTAGAATAAATGCCACCGATTTCATTGGCTTTGTAGTATGAATAGAGAACCACATATAAGAAGCAATAAAGTTCAAGGAAAATTAATGAGAGGTAGCGTGAGATACCAGTAACCTGAGAAAGACGGCTCAATCCCTGCTGTAGTCGAATAAATTTTTTCCGTATTTTACAAATTAATGTTCAATGCGTAAGAAGCTTCAATCGCTATGAAATTATTCATCCAATAAGCCCTCTGATATCTGCCACGCCCCCAAAGTATAACATCAACAACAAATTTGAGCGAGTGTAACTCTTGTTCACACTGCTTTAGAAAAAGTTAAGTGACTTGAAAGTTATTTCCCCTTTATTTAGAAATTTTAAAAATCTAACTTGATTCGACTTCATGTTAGCCTCAGGAGGAATGAAATGAAAATTCCATAAAGTTAAAGTTAAAGTCAAAGCTTCAAAGTTAAACGATATCCATGCATTTCATATTTAATTTCATCCTTTCACCGAGAGCCTAATATTCGAATATTTCTGGAGTACAATGGATTGATCTTTTTATTATCCTTGCTCTTATGAAAATAACTTGGTTAATGAAACTGAAAACAACAACAATCACAAATCAGTGTAAGGTGCCTAATAATCATCCAAGTATTCCCTTTTCAAATCCATTTAGATTTTACAGGTTCTAAGTACATGTTCTGATGGTTCATTCTCATCATCTCTAATCAAATATTGGGTTCGAGACAATTCACATTTCCGTAAATGAATGAACGAAGTCACCGTAGTGCTGTAGGTAGTATGCTGGCTTATAATACGATAATATGAGACGTAATATGAAAAAATGTTTCCTCTCAGTTTATTCTGTCGCTAAGAGCCGACTATCGTTAAGAGCCGACTTCAAACTTTGGGTTCCGCCATTCATATATAAGATTAACTCATACCACATGGGTGGTGAGAAAAGCTAGGTCGTAATCCTGTGTAAAGGATTTTAGTTACCAATTAAGTAAATATGTATGTAAGTGTCCTGTAGTCGTGTAGTGTAGTCGCCTTAGTCCAGTAGGTAGTGTGTTAGCTTATTAGAGGAAAGGCCAGGGTTCGAATCTCCGGTCAGACATCAAAAAATATTTCTTCGGCGACTTCCTCTCAGCAGATTTCTGCCATAACTCTGAGAGTAAATAAAATTGCCATGAAAAGTTCCTCAAACAATCTGTCGTTCGCAGTCGACTTTAAACTGTAGGTCCCGCCACTCATGTATAAAATTACCACATCCAACATAAGTGGTGTGAGAAGCTTGCCCGTAATCCTGAGTGAAGGGTCGTAATGGCTAACTATGTATGTATGTAAGTGTCCTGTCAAAAGGCCTTTTAATAATCTCGAGTTATTTCCTTAGGTACTTCTTCCATCCTAATTAGTAAACAAAAAACTAATCAATCAGAGGCAATGATTGAGATGAGGATGCTGGGTCCATAAGCGGCATATAAGCAAGCTTATTTGCCTGTTCATTGCCACGAATTCGGATGTAGCCTGAGATCGAGCAGAGGGAAATCATATTTTCCATACGTTACTCATTCAGCTTTTCTAGAGTCAAGTACTCGGATGGTTACCTGAATGTCAGATAGTATTGCTATATCCTTCTCTTTATATTTTCGGCTTTGTCCTCTGTCTCAGAATGTTTAATTTTCAGCCAAAAAAATGTACACTCCCACCACTAATTCTCGTACACCAAAAAATGATTACCTTCTTAAAAAGTATCTTTGATAGGGAAAATATTTATCTTTCTTAATAAAACGAAATAGAATAATAACAAGCAACAAATACAATGATTAATGCTGTCCATTTAAACGATCGAAGCAATGGGATGTGCCTCCAAATAATAAAATTTATCGGCCCACTGTTTTAACTCCATAAACTCTGTATTTGCCTAATTGACTACACCAAATTGTATTCGCTCTCTATTAACTCGTTCTGCATTACAGATTCAATACAAAAACAAAACAAAACCAAAAAGAGAAAAGAGAAAAGAGAAAAGAAAAATAATAAAAATTTTATTGAATGTAATTCCAAAAATGTATTAATCAACCGCCGAATCAACTTTTATCAGATCCAAAATGGAAAAACTAAGAACGTTTTTATTACAACAGGATATCAACATGTACATCTACATACTCGTATGTATGTATTGGTGTGTATAATGCTATTGTGGTGTATAAAAATTAATGACTGAATGAATGAATGAGTGAACGAACGAATAAACTGCATTCATCATCACGTTGGCTTAATACGTTTATGAATTTTTATATGCAATTATTAGCCAACACAAGTAGAAATACGCTCAAATACAAAAGTACGCTAACCACTAATGAAAATCGTTAAAGTGTAGCTGACAACGACTCTGTTATTATTTATTTTTTTATAAATTGTCATTTGGATGCCATTTAATCTTAAAATTTTTGTAACGAAAGACTACAGTCATCACGTGTTCCAACATATTTATTCAAACCTGGTTTTAGTTCGATGTGTTTCTATGCATCGATGGATTTTTGTAACAAAGTGTAGACCTGACCAAACGCTTCATTGTGCTGTCCGTTAGCCTATACATAGTATATAGGCTGTCTCCCTCAAGCTTGTTGTCTTGCACCTTGAAAACTTCAGGATGCTGTTCGTATAACTCTCTGCTTTTTAATTGATAAACATCCTGGTGTTTCCTTCTGAGCTGCATTAATGTCGCACAGATTCCAAGCAACGCCTGGTAACTATTTTAGGGCTACTCCTCTATAATCTTGGGCACAATTAAAATCACCTCTTCTTGTATTTATTCAACAAGAGATCAGATTACGTCATAGCTGTTTAATTTGAGAAGAGTTACCGCCTCTCTTCATCTTACCTTTAGCCAAGTATACCCTTTTCGAACTCCTCTTAGTACTGCACAGAAAACTGCTCCGTCTGTGAGTTGTCGAAATTTACTGGGTTCCAGCTTTGCCTTAATGATTCAACTTTTCATTGTAATCACAAATTAATTTCTTGGTAGCTTAGTGCTCTGTCAGATAGTTTTGTTCTGTTCCGGACTTCCTTTTCAAGTTTAATTGTTCACACATCTTTCGGTGACATAAAACTTCGTTTGGAAGTAATTGGCGAGTCTCGCCATGGGCTCTGTGTTTATCGTGTTTATAGCTTTTGTCCTACTGTAAGTCGTTGACCCATTTGAAACCACAGAATGGGGTCTCTCTTAAAATAATACGCAGCAATTAAATTGTTTTTTCTCTCTTATTACTCATGATCGTTAAGAAAAACATCTCAAATTCACATTGTTCAGTTAAAGGGGGCTGTGTTACCATGTCGACTTGCTAGGCAATATGCTACCTGTTAGACTTGTCTTCCATTAACTTAACAAAAGCCTCCATGGTTTTGGTCTTCACTACCGCATGCAACGAGATTAACTTCAAAAGTATATGTAGCGTCGTTATAGGACGGATTCTCATTGGCGCGGTTATACAAATGAAAGTCCGTCTGTTATACAGCTTGACCTATATTGCTTTCAAGACTGTATTTACAAAACGTTTCACTATGTTTATGGCTTGGCATTTATAGAATGTCATAACTTCGATGTATCGAATAAAAACATGAATGATCAATCGAAAAACATCGAATTGTTTCGATAAGTTACATCGAGTGTTTTTTTAACATCGATGTGTGTGTATTGCGCAGCACTAGCACAGTCCAACTGAATATCAATTCACAGCAGGTGTGCTTCTTACTTAGCCATTTGGCAACGAATGTTAATGAGCCAGGTTGGTTACAACACGTGCATAGTCTAACTTATCGTTGCGTAATAGATAGACAAGCGGAGAGATTTCGCTTTCCTACCAATGACTTTTGCGTAGAGACTTTTGCTGAAATCATTTGTCAATATCTATTGCTAGAGCGATACAAACTGCTCTCATTTTGTTCACCGTTGCTCATATCGTTCTACGGACTTATCCTTATTTGACATCAAATCGATCACTGGATTAATTAAACTTTAATGTTGTTTTTCCTCCATTCTTATTACAATGTTCAGGTGCTGATTGTTTAAACCGTTTAATCGGATCTAGCCATCCCTCCACGTAGTACTACGACGGTACGCCACGACGATGTGCTCCATTCAGTTTGGTTTTCAAAAAAGTTGCCACTCTCTCCAATCCTATCCTACGATTTCCCTAGCTGGTGTCATTTAATACATTAGTCGCTAAAGATTATTGCTCATACATACATACATCCTACATTAGGTAATCCATATCAGACCTAACTGATCAGAAATTTTACTGAGAAATATCCGACCTTCATGAATGGAGACAAATGTCGAAGAGGCGTTCGTTAGGCATGACACAAAGCCTAAGATTTTCAGAAAAAAAAAAAGAATCCAACAAGCATTGCGCCGTTTTCAAAAAAATCATGAGCTTCGCTTGAAAAATACTGCAGTGGTCAGGCAGCCTACACGAGAGTTTTATGTCAGGATCTTTGTTAAATATGCCACAGGTCTCTATCCAGTATTTTGAAGCTATCGATGTAAACCCTAAGAGCCAAACTGGGAACCTTCGTATCTTCAGACCAGAAATCCGTAATTGGAATTCTAAATTCAAATCTTATTAGATCTCCTATCTATTCTCTCTGTTCTTCGGTATGAGCTTAATACACCACAAGCATAAAGCCGACAGTGCATAACAGTTCTTTTCACTGTATTAAGATTATGATTTGTATTATGCTTTCAAACATTCCTGGTTCAAACATGTAGGGTGTCCAAAATTAACACACACACACACACATTCATACATAAAAAAATAGATGAAAAGAATGCAAAAATTAGCACATTTTAACATGCATTGCGCTATTAGGACGCATGTATTGAAAAGTTGCCGTTATTAAGCAAATATTTGTCCAATGTTTAGGTAGGGAGTATGTATTGTATGCAACCCATACATAAATGAATATGTTTGAATGAATGGTATGGTATGGTATGGTATGGTGTGGTATGGTATACGGGAATGTCCCTTCCTATATACGTATGTATGTATGTTTGTATGAGCATGTAAATGTAAAACGTTTGACTTTTATGGATGAAATGATCGTTGGTTAGTTGTTGCCGTTAAGGTGGTGCCGTTAAAATTAATTGCAAGTGGATATTTATAATTTCAACTCAAGGATTATTAAGCGCTTAAACGAACATATGTAACTGGACATAGACCAGTTATGACCATTTAGTTGGCTAACCAGCTCACATGCAATCCTTTATACATACACATACACGCATACACAAACAAAGTGAATACCATACAGCAGTTGCAACGTTGATGATAATGATTTTAATTGTGAATAGATGTGTATATGTGTGTGTGTGTGTGTTTTTTGCTTCTTTTTTTTTTTTTGCTGGGGATAATCATGTAACAACAAATTGCGCGAACTTCAGCTTATGGTCCCTAAAGTCATTTTGTTCTTTTAGTAGTGGTTCCCACTAAATACACTTTCTTAGTACAACGCCACCCCCCCACCGTATACTAGGTTCAACTATTGAATGTCATTTCTTTAATAACACATAGCCACAAAATCCCTTTGTTAGTTTTCCTTTTTGTCTATAATTCTAGAAAATTTTCATAAAATGTTTTCCTTTTTTTTTTTTTTTGTTGGTCAAGATAATCGTATCAACTTTATTCGTTCTTTATGCGTTACCCTAAACACCCAGTGTGGCTGCAGTCCAGGGAGATTTTTCTTTTCACAACTTGACTACTACTGCCACTACTACTACCACTACAACTACAACGACGACGACTACTACTACTACTGTGTTATGCTTTTAATTCGATTCGTTACTCTGTTGGCAATCGATTCCTTTGGGAATTTCCTTTTTACTTGAAAATATAATTTTTTTCCTGTCTTTGTGTATTGTTGGATTTGTCTCTCTGCGTGTGTGTGTGTGTGTGTGTGTGTTTGAGTTTGTATTAAATGGAATATTACCAAGAGGAATGCATTTGTATCTTTTTGGATTTGTAAATTTGAATGTATGAATGTATGTATGTATGTATGCGTTTAATGAACTATTATAATATTCTCTTCATTTAATAAATAATTGGCATGAATTATTATTGGCCACTGTAAACGACTACGCAGAGCTCTATTCAATTTTCATATTCTCATATGAACGATGTTATATCGATTTATCACTAAACTCATCGTTTTTGTTTTTTTATGCATCGATCATTTTTTGTAAAAAAAGGAGGTAAAGAAAACAGAAAGCACCACAATTCATGTGTAGAGGTTTTCGGCTACAGCGACTAGGCAATTTATTGTACGACCTTATATAGAATATCCCTCTATTATCTCCCGCAATTCTGTTGATCTGGCATCTTTCAGAATGATGCTCGAATGCAGTAAGATTAACTTCCTGTCGATTACTATCCTATGGCTACTACAAAAGCGACTCCAACTCAATAGTCTAAGACGTAGTTTAAATCGTCGTAGTCTAGTAGGTAGCGTGTTGACTTATTAGACATACGACCACCATTCAAATTCCAGATCAGACATCTTCCATAAAACGAAATATAAAAAAAACTATTTCTTCGACTGCTCTTTGGCAAGTTTCTCGAAAAAACAAAATGTTTTGTTCGGACTCGACTTTGAACCGTACGTCCCGCCACTGATAGCTAAAATTAGCACACACAAAACATAAGTGGTGTGAGTAGTTAGGTCGTAATCCTGTTTAAAGGGTTGTGTCTATGTTATGTATGTATGTATGTATGTATGTATGTATGTATGTATGTACACAAATCGATTCCCATTGTTCTTACGTACGCAAACCCGTTTGACTCGAGAATCATCTCCGCCGATCTTTATGTTTTCTTTACCTACTCATTAATGTGACTTTCGTTCAAACCTCTAGTAAAACTTTCAAGAGTTGAGAGATAGAAAGTTGTGTGTTCATGTTGAATTGGATACATCTTTCGATGGCGTAAATATTCGCTTAGAACCAACACCCAAGATTTCCCATACGCTCAGATTAGATCACTCTGGGACCGAACACTCCACTTCTGTCATATATTTCCCTCTCTTAAAAGAATATGTTGCAATCAAATTAATCCTTACCCCACTCTTATTAGTCGATCTGTTTGCTAAGAATTTTTCAAAATCAGGTAGTTTCCTGGGACTTCTAGAATACAAAACTTCATGATAAACCTCACGTTACACTTGTCTCCCATTAAACTAACAACAATCTTAATAGCACTGCATGCATTGGGATTAAATTCAATACAGTCTTCTGGGTGTTTATATTTTCTCGGTTATAACAACGCAAGTCCGTCTATATATTTATTAAACTTCACCTGAGATGTTATGTTTAGCTTTGTTGCATCGACGTTTTATCGATGTTGATCAAGAGAAAGTAACATAAATTTTACATTGAGTGATTTTTAAATATCGATCTATTAACACATCGTCCACCACTAGGTAACTCCCTCTTGTGCAGTGAATTGTGATGAAATTTCTTTTCTTTTTCCTTGGAACTTCAGCTACAATTCACCCTTGATTTCCTAACAATGTTTCTCTATTCATCGCTATTTTTCCTAATTTCTCATTAAACATTTGTACGTACAGTTTGTGCAGTTAAGCTGGATTCACCCAGGGTTCGGAACAATTTTTTTTATATGGAGTTTGACATTTCTCTTTTTGAGAGAGAGAGAGGAAGAGAGTAAATTTTGTTCGGAACAATTTCAGCTTGAATTGGTTTATTTTCAATTTTTGTTCCGAAACAATTGAACAGTGCTGCCAGATACTTCAATTTTATAAGCAAAATTGATAGAAAATTGATATTTCGTGTGGTAACCTTGTTTTTCCAGAACAATTGCTTGAAGTGAGTGAATCGTTTCAGACAAAAACTCTCAAAAAACTAAAATTATTTCAGAACAAACATTTTGTTCCGATACCATGGTTGAATCCAGCTTTAGGGTCGGATTGGACCGCATCTATCCTCCACACTATTCTTTTGCAGCCGTGGTTTCCAAAACATATTTTCATTTTAAACTGTGCTATATCAGCAGATTCACTAACTTTTTATCGCTTAACTAGGAAAATAAATTGGTGGGGCATCAGATTTCAATATTCTTTTATGGCCACACGTCTAAGCACCCAACACACTGCCTACTAAACTACTGATTTGCTATACTTTTTAATTCAACAATTAAACATTATTTATTGGCTGACGTGTGTAAAGATTAAATATAAGCAACTAATATCTGAATTAAGTATTGTTATATTGCCGGTTTAATCGTCCCCTAGATTATGGATAACAAGGACAGACAATTCCGAATATAACTTGTACTTGTCTGATGGGAATCCCTCCCATATAGCACAAAAGATGTGCTCAACTATGTCGAGAAGCCGTCTACCTTCATTGTATGATCTTTTATTCATCGAATTTTCAGTGTGACATGGTTATTACCTATTATAAGATATTTCAAATCAAAGATCATAGAACTGACGTAGGATAATTTTTCATATTCCGGCATTGAAATTTTCTGTATTCATAATTTAATCTTGTAAGATGGATTGTTTCACCAAAATTTTCTATGGGATTAAGCTCGTTAAGCTGCCATACAGAACCTGTATAAAGTACATCTTATGGTTTTAGTCTTTTTAGCAACGCAACTAAATTATTGTGAAGCCTCTAAAGGCGCCAGGTGATAGGTTTTAAGTTTATACTCGATTCTATTCATTGTTCTATTATTACTGCACTGGCTGGTATTGAATTTTCTCCCAGAATTGCAATAAATTAGAGAGATTGTTTGTTCATTCAATGCTCTATAATCTATTGCCTATCATTGCTATAAAGGATAACATTTTTTTATATTGACCGGAGTAATATTTCATCAATTTGTTCCCGGTAGAGCTTGTCACCTAGCGTAGGAGTAAGCTGATAATATATTTTTACATCATTTTTATTCAAGACCATCGCCTTATCAACACAAAATATTCTTCATCGACTTCCTCTCAGCAGATTTCTAGCAAAAACTCTGAGAGTAAATAAAATTGCCATGAAAAGTTTCTCAAACAATCTGTCGTTCGGAGACGACTTTAAACTGTAGGTTCCGCCACTCATATATAAAATTAACACACACAACATAAGTGGTGTAAGAAGCTAGGCCGTAATCCTGACTGAAGGATTGTAATAGCCAATTATGTATGTATGTATGCATCATTTTTATTCCGTGGTGAGTTTCCTTCCAGTTTTTTCTAAATCATAATTGCATGTAACCCATAATGGATTAAGGATTAATAACAAAATTATACTCTGTTTTTTCCTTCTCTTGTAACCCATAAAAGGCTTCGACATTAATAGGAGAAAAAAAACTGATTTAGAAAGCTCCTGATCTAGCTCTCATTATAGAGTATTGCACAAATGATAATATCATAAGAAGATCAATTTCTGTTACCGCATGTGAAATAATCAGTCACTCAATCAGTTCTATCAATCAGTCATCATTCCAACACATCTATATAGCGGACGTTCTCTCACTTGGCAACGACAGATGGATCTACATCGGCGATGCAAAAACCATTCGCATGATACACTTTTTAATTTAGTAGTTATGGTAAAAGCACATTCGCGGCACCAAGTGCTGCGCAGCATCCTATCAAAAATGTTTATTTCACATGCATTATTTCCAAAGCAGCGTGTATGCAAGCGTCGATGAGGCGGCTGGGCACTTGGACAACGTTGTATTTTTGCGCGCGGCAATGATGTTGTGTTAGTGCTGTCTTTGTAATATGATGCATGAAATGGAGGTTTTTAAAATATAATGCTAACGAGAAACAAAAACTTTTTATTGGCACCATTGATAAAGAAATAATCTTCTGTTCACTTTTAATTATTTTTCTAACATTTTGACGTTGCGCCTTAAAAATAATTAAAGCTTATGCTGCTTAACTGAAGCAACAAGTGCCTAATTGTCTAGCAGTACTTGCTGTCTCTAATATGTTCTTAGTTTTACGCTTTTTAATTTAGTCGTTACTTAGTCAACGACGAGTGCAAATGCTAAGCAGATGTATTCGTTTTCAATAAATTTATTGAACAATCCGATTATATTGCTTTGATCCATACTGGCTAGTTCTACATGAATTTGACTTTTCCACAAATATATCGTAAGGCCCCTTCTGAGATTTTCAATCCATAGCTCGTCTTATAACCTACTCAAGTGAGGTCAACCCATTCTCTTTTACGTCTTTTCATTTCCATATTCGTACGTTGTTGAATAGGCCAGAATATTCGAAAGGCACTGCGAATGCATTGATTCGTGAATACCTTTGGCATGCATTCATATCACGAAGATCAGCATTCCAGTGAACTTCATATTCTTCAAGTTAAAAAGTCAACTTTGTGCACTTAGAAGTGAAAGACGGCTATTATGCTAGCGAAAGTCTGTCATGGTGCTGATAGAAATTCTCTACGAAATCTTTTCTTTCAAAAACTTTAAATTCATTTAGGAAACTGTGCGATTTCTTCTCAGTCTTGTATTGTATTTCTAGTAGGTGTAGGGTATGCAAAGATAATATACATACATACATATATACATACATACATACATACATATGTAAGTACAACAACATGGAAAAACATTAACTGAACTGAACCTACTCCCAAAGGTGTCCCAATAAATGTATAAAGTTTTGTTTTTTTTTTTTTTATTATTATTATTTTTGTTCTTCTTCTTGTTCGTTTGCCTTAACAATTTATAACAACTACAACAAATGTGAACCGTACAACAGAAACACTTATACACCTATGCTCACCTTTAAAAAGTAATTCCTATATGTATAGAAATAACTACGTATGAATGTGTGTGTGTATGTGCTGGTGTGCAGCAGTGTATTATATGTAATATACTTATTGCCTGTTATTGTTGCTGTTGTTGTAACACGTCAAAAAAGGTGTCACATACGCAAAATATGATAAACTTTACTTTTGTCTCATGTTCAATACCCCAGGGATTAATAATGGAAAAATGAGCAACTTCAATGACTGCAGAATAATACCTTTTCGGATGGATGACAACAAGGTGGTAGAGGAGGAGGAGAAGAAGAAGAAGGGGACCATAAGGAACGTATGTACGTAGTGTGGCAGAGTATCAGCAATAATAATATTTTTAAACATTCACACTCGTACCCACGCTCACAATTTCCACATGCCCCCATGCACAGTTTTGTAATGACTTGTGGGTTCCTATGAGTGTATGTGTGTGTTTGTGTGTGTTGCAGTAATCGAATGGGTTTAACAAAGCTTATGCAAGAGAGAGAGAAAGAGTGCGTGTGTTCGTGTCCTGTCTCAAGATGTTTAACTTAAAAATATCCCATATCCTACCACACATGCATTCATTGGCTTTTTCCCAAATCTGCAACACCATCGTTCAGTTATGTGCTGTTTTTTTTTTGCTGTTGTTGAAGATTACTTTGAATGAACCCAATATTCATTCATATTTTGTATTATTCACACACATACACTCTTCTTCCATACACTTTTTCTTATTTTCGTTTCGTTTTTAATCCAGACTACCTTGAAATCCCTCTCTTCTCTACAACTTGGTGATTCCCTTTAACTTTGTCTACTGTATTCGAAAGAGAGAGAGAGAGGGGGAGAGAGAGAGCGAGAGCAAACGATGAATACATATGTTTGTGTTTGTAAGAACTGTTGATAATATTTGTTGTTATGAAATAAAGCTTAAAAGTGTATATGAAACGCTCGCTTATAATACCAACAACAACAGCAACAGCGGCAACAAACAAAACAAAACGAAATGTTCACTGGTACGGCGTTGTGTAATTTTTTATTCGCACCAGAGTTACTCCCCAAGGATGGAAAACATCTCGCATGCTTACTCACACTCACACACACACACACACATATATGTGTTATCATGCCGATGTGTGTTAGCACCAAAAGAAGCATAAGACATACGGTTGTTATTATTGCTGCTTCTTTTTCTTTTTCTTTTGTTGTTTTTTTTTTTATTTTCTTAATTTTTGTTTTTTTTATGAGTTTGAAACACTGTTTTCGCTCATGTCAAAATTGTTATGGTTGCAGAAATTTCTCTAGACTCAGCACACCATACAGTTACACGATTATTTTTCGATATCTTTTTCCTTTGACAGTAAAATAAAATCTATAAACAATGGACACATGCAACAAATATGGCATATACTTACTGGGGAACTACTTTCGAACCAAAAGGAGACAATTTTCTCATAGAAATGTAAAGATGAATCACACTTAATAGTTAACACTTAAGAAATCATCTCGTTTTTGTGCAACGCAATTGCACTGTATTATCACATTACTTTTGTTTCTATAATTGTAGGTTAAGAATTATATTTTCCCGTTACACTGTAACAAATTCTTATAACGGCTGTATAGTGTGACCCATTTTGTCGTCTTTAATGCAAAATCATACTCCATATTACATTAAACTCGTTCAAATACAAACAACCAAACATTCTTACACATGCTCTCCTTATTTTTCTCCTTCTCCTTCTCCTTCTCATTCTCCTTCTTCTCACATACTTAAGACTTGTAGTTGAAAATATTCAAAAATATAACTTTCGTAGACTCAACGGGAATTAAGAGCAGAGAGAGAGAGAGAGAAAAAAAGAAGACAATTTTCGGATCCCCAAAACTTATCACACACAGTCTCATTTCCCATTAGAACATTATACAACACCCGTGAGACAATCGAGCAAAAGAAGAGAAGAAACCAACCAAATTACACTGTGTATACGATGAAGTAATGAAAGAGTGCCAACCAAGGAAATAATATATTACATGCTCTATAAAAAAAATATATATTTTCACAAACATTTACACTTACACATACACACACACACACACATTTACACTTAATTTCATATGTATAAGACATCAAGAAAAATATTCAACTGTGTTAAGTTCAAATTTATACAGAATTGTGTAAAATATCAGCATTTCCCGCATTTGCAATTGAATTTATGTGTTGATTTTAAAAACTAGGTAATGATATATACAGTGACCGTCAAAAGAAACTGTACACTAAGGATAAAATACTAGCAATCACCAAACTCAACTTTTACCACTTAAGGAGAGTGCCCGAAATCGAAATCGTTTGTATTTTTTTTTTCAATTGTAAAAACTGGCAATAAAACAATTCTAAAATAAAATAGCGGTAATATATTGTTACATTTTTACCTTTTAAAAATGTTTGAAATATGAGCTCGTAGATTGCAAAAAAAAAAATAAAAATAAATTTGTGTTGAGTTTTAATTAAATTCTTTATTATTCGCACAATTTTGTGTGCCACTGTTCACAACAACAATTGGTTTATTTGATATTCTTCTATTCTAGGCCCTATGCGATAAACAATAACAATTACTACACAATTGTTCTGTAGATCTTTGTAACGGAGATTGTCCAACTAAGATTGCTTTTTTCACACGCAACGCATTCTCGCTCAAGGCTGACTGAACTTCAACTCCGACTCTACATGCTTTGCCTTGCCTTTTATATAACGACGTAAACAGTCTGATGAATGTTCTCGTAGGCGAAGGTTCGGGTTTTCGCCTTCTCTAGAATTCTATGAATGTAAACATATTGTTTACATGTTGTTTACATTCATGTATGCTTACATTTATTGTTTACGTTTTTCATTACGGTGTTGTTGTTGCTTGTTGGTTTTCTTGTTTATACCTTTTTCGTTATAGTGATGTTGTTGTTATATTTTTGTTTATTTGTTAATCGTGTAAACAAATCCGTTTCTTTTGTTTTTGTAGCTTTTGTTTAACATTTTAATATTAAACGATGTTACACCGTTTCCGTTTTCGTAACAATATTAATCTACATTTTTTAATGTACAGTTTCATTTGACGTTCACTGTATATACATAATAGGTCATTACAAACATTCAGTCAGGATTATGACCTAACTTCTCACACCACTTATGTGATGTGTGCAAATTTTGTATATGAGTAGCGGGAAATATTTGTTCATATTATATTCATTCATATTCATCATTTTTGAAGATATCTGACATGGAGTTTGCACCGTGGTTTCATGTCTAATAAGCCAACATACTACCTATTAGACTACGGTGACTTCAATATCATTTTTGCCTCGAAGAAATAACTATTTCCAGGACTAAGTTCATGTATGAGTGTTAAATATTTATAATCATCGCTGCTACTAAGAATCGAATGACTGAAATTTGGTAGGTAGGTAGGTAGATTCAACAAGACGAGGAGGTTCAAGATCTCATGCCTATCGGCATGCATCTAAGCCATCAAGCAGGCTCACTATGTGCTCGAATTTAAGCGATATCAACCATACTTTCTATAGAAAGTCTGTATCTTGTACAAACTTTTTTAACTGTTTCTACTCCACTTCCTAAAATATAATAGTCTTGAAACTAGGCAGGCTGGGCAATGGCATATCTTAAGACATAACCTATGACATTTTTACAATTCATGAAAGTTTTTTATCTCGCATCCCTCGATGTATTTATCACCCTCATTGCTATTTTACTGTCAGTAAAGAGATTTAAGTCCTTGTATGTTAATTATCTCTGGTTTGTCGACATAAAACTTTTATTTAACGGCGCCCCACAGAAAATAGTCCAACGATGTCAAATCGCAGCTTCTTGGCGACCAATTGACATCACCATTTCGGCTAATTAAACGGCCATCAAACGTTTGACGCAATAAATCGTTTGTGGCATGAGATGTGTGACAAGTTGCAACAACCTGTTGAAACCAAACATCGCTCACATCAATATCATAAAAAGCGGGAACAAAAAAATCGGTTATAATGGTGCGATAGGTATCTCCATTGACCGTAATGCATGCGACATCCTCATTTTCAAAGTAATATGGGCCAATGATGCCTCCACTCCACCAGCTGCACCAAACAAACACTCATTATGGTTGCATTGGCATCTGTAACACCACGTGTAGGTTTTCTGAGTTCTAAATGCGGTAATTTTGTTTATTAACGTACCCACCAAGATGAAGACGAACTCTATCCGAAAATATGAGTTTTTTTTGGCAAAATCGACATCATCGTACAGTTTCTCGTTGGCCCATCTTGAACCAATTGAACTTTTCAAGGCGTCATACCGAAATCTAATATTCGGCGTAAACTGATGCTTGAAATATTCAGTTCTTGAGAACGATAACGAGTTGATGTTGATGGATCCTCACGCACATTCTCAGCCACAGTTTCGACATTTTCGGGTGTATGCAGTGTACGATTACGCTCACGTCGTGGCACATCAACAATGAAACTATTTTCACGAACTTTATCAATAAACTTGCACTGTTGGGCCTCCTCTGCGCCCAAATATTTTACGATATTTTCCTGCAATTTCTTAACAATGGTCTGTGTTTTGAAAATAAATTTCCAATAAATTCCAACGCTTGCTCAAGCGTAAATCGATTTATAACGTTCGGTGGAGATAATATACTGAATTTTGTGACAGAAAGGAATGCCATAAGTATTGCTAGATTCAAAAAAAAAAAAACAATAGATAGCCCACCCTATATATAATATATAAAATAAGAAACAATTATAGCACTTCTATATTTATGCACATATCTGTTAACGTAAATATCAATGTTTTTTTGTTTTTGGTTTTGGGGTAAGTAATTGTATAGAGTTTTAAAACTAAATTACTGGGTGGCAGTTTTCAGTTTCATTTACCTGTGGAATTGGAATCTATTATTACTTAAGGCACACAAATCGATTTGATTTGCTGGGTATGTCAATCGTTAAAAAAGAAAAAACTAGAGAAACTTGAATTAATATTACCAAAAAAAACAATAATTGCATTTGAGTCCTTTTTCAGTGTTACATTAAGGATCATATCAAATGAATTACAGAAAAAACAATAAATTTGAGCAGAAATTCAAGTGCAACTTGTATGGATTTCAATACGCTGTACACCTACATTTGTTAAATTCAATAACAATATATACAATGGTGTGAGTGTGAGTGAGAATGTATCACAAATGTATGTGTGTGTATATAGTTTGCAACAATATGTGCATCTGTGTGCAATATAATATTGTTTTATTGCATTATGTTGGCAGTTTTGGTCGGTTGCCCGGTTGGTTGGTTGGTTGTTTGGTTGTTTGCTTGTCATTATATTGGTATGAGACTTTGTATTTATTGTAGTTGTTGCTATTATTGCTGATGCACAAAATTGTTTCAAATTGTTTCTCTATTGCTAGCCATAGTGTTGTTGCATTGCTACTCTACACTTTTGCTCTTCGTCTCGTTCATGTTTGTTAGCTGGTTGTAGTCTGATGATGATGACGATGTTCTCGCTTGGATCGCATAAATTTCCCCAATGATTTGAGCAGTACATGAAAATGACACAAAAGTGTATAAATGGTAGGTGGTATGCCATATTTGAACAACAAACTCATATTCTCAGTGTGTGTGTGTCTCCGAGTGTAACTGTGAATATTTCGTAAATAGTTTCCATATGTAGTTTGTAGCTCATTTGATTGTCAATTTTTTTTTTTTTTTGTTTGTTTGTTGAGCGTCCTTTCTTTAATATAAAGTGTGAGGCCTAAAACAAAGGAGCTCATTCATGCACATGTACATACACACGAACAAAATCAAAAATTTTCCAAGGCTGCATATACATTTATGTTAGGTTATGTTATCCAACCAACCAACCAACCCACCAACCCAACATTCCCTTAATAACCAACCAGCAGAGTAAGAAATTTTATTTCGATTTTCTTTTTTTTTTTCTCTCTCCCTTTTATTTCATTTTATTTTATTCAACACTGTATGGCTTTGATCAAATGTGTGTGACATGTTATTGTGAGGCGCCCTCTATACACCCAAGTGCCATAATCATGGCTCACAGGAATATTTTCATGTAATGTACGAGCACGAGTACGTCCATGACACAACATGGACACATCAAAGTTTATTTCATTCAAGGCACAACCACAGCCAAAACTCTGTATACAAAATACACAAATAACAACAACAATGATAATAGCAGCAATAGAATTTTGAGGACACCGTAGCAACAATGATAAAATTGTATAGAAATGGGCAGAGAAAACATTATTTGTTATTGTGTGAAGAAATTTTTGGTTTTCGGTATGATTGCGTACACAAGTCGATTTCAAAGCCATTCACAAGAATTTGTTACTCTCACCCATTGAGTGTTGTAAATGCGTATGAAACTTATTTCGAAAATAGCTCATTATACGAGGGTCGATTTAAAAATTAAAACGAAGAAAAATATTACTCTATCGCCACTATAATATCGCTGTTAACAGGCTAAATTCAAAAGTTAAAAATGTAAACAAATGCTATAAACGCAAACGTCTGGTTACTTACCGAAAACAAAGCTGCTCTCACTAATGAAAATGTGCTCTAACAAAAAATTTAAGAAAAACTTTCCAAGAAATCATGGATCTGAAATCAAAACTCTAAAATTTGGATCACATGTTCATCAGCCAAATGTTTTTAAATAAAACTGTCTACTCTCTTGCAGCTGGCATTGCATTCACATGCGGCGTCCATTTGCGAGTATTAGAGCCTCTACGAAAGGTGTTAGGTAGCTGGAAGTTCACTGGACAGTTTGTATATGATATTACATTTGAAGTTGTATTCAGTAGTTGTATTCTGTCTGCTAGTGTGCTGGTCAGTTACAAAGGCTATGAAAGAATTTAGAAATTGATTCACAGGATATGGGTTTTTAGCCTTTTTCAATATAAAATACACCATTCAACGTCATCCTAAATGTCTGTTGTAATGGTTTTAACTTATTTAGGATTGAAATTAACCTTTCAAAAGACTTTTTGCTATCTGTCAATGCAATTCTCAATTTCAATAATTTTACTCGCAAATATTAAAGAAAATTAAATTTTTTCTCTTTTTTTTCTCGTAGTCTAGTAGGTAGTGTGTTGGCTTAATAGACGTAAAGCCACGGTTCAAACCCCAGGCCAGACATCAAAACGATCAGATTTCAGGCAAAGCAGATTTCAGGCAAAAACTCAGAGAGTAAATAAAATTGCCATGAAAAGTTTCTCAAAAATCTATCGTTTGGAGTGGACTTTAAACTGTAGGTCCTGTCACTCATGTATAAAATTAACCTGACTGACTGACTGAAGGGTAGTAATGGCCAATTACATTAATTTAATTCTTTAGTTTTCATAACCGAAACTAAAATAAAACACAACTTAGCAGCAATAAAAGTTTTAAATGTAAACAGATTTTTAAAGCTGATCAAATTTCCTTTAAATCCAGATCTAAATAATAATAAAACTGGTACAAGGACGAAAGTAAGCTAAAGAAAACTAAGCAAACACAATGCAACAAAATACACATATCGTACGGTAAAAAGAAATGTACAATTAGTACGTTGGAATTTACGTGAAGGGAACAAAACAAAGATAAACATTTTAACAGCAACAATTCAATAGAAAGATCATAAAGTTACCAGACATAAATTAGAGAGTATAAATAAATAAATAAACGATTTATTTAAGGAACGATTTAATAAAAATTTTATTTGAATAAAGGATAGTGATCAGCAATAATTTCTTCTGTTTTAAATACAATCATCGATTTCACGAAAAGTAAACATTTTGCAGAATTTAAAACCATAAGAATATATCAGGTTTCTTTTATAATAGCATTGCCATCAAATCCATGCAATTTCTTCTGTGTATCTCTCGACTAAAGCTAGGTCTGAATTTTAGATCTAATTTTCTTTTTTTTGGCCTTTATATTTTTCCGTGGACTGATTATAGAGCCATAACAAGGTTACTCCAAATGTTCGAAATATCTACGCGGTGCTTAATTAATTTCCTTTTCAGGATAGCTCCCAAAAGCTCCATCACTAGTTTTTTTTAAATAGTCCAGAACCTATAGGATGGTCCTTATTCATAAATTGCATGTTATACGATGAAGAAAAGTGTGTGAGAAATAGATGTTGATCTTCGTAAAACTTACTTTCATACATAATTGGTTATTACAACACTTCAGTTAGAATTACAACCTAGCTGTTCACGCCACTTATGTTGAGTGTGTTAATTTTATATATAAGTGGCGAGACGACTCTGAACGACAGATTTTTGAGAAACTTTTATGGCAATTTTATGTACTCTCAGAGTTTTTTGCCAGAAAACACCGAAGAAAACTTTTTTCATATTACGTCTGTCAAGTCTAGGGTTTGAAGCGTGGCCTTATGTCTGATAAACCAACATGCTACCTACTAGACTACAGCGACTTCCAACGTAAAAATCCAAAAAAATTTATAAAGGTTTACAGATAAGAGCCTTACTCACGCATTAGCATACTACTCACTGGACTATCGGGACACCATATTCAATTTAATTGTCCTCTACGACCTTGCGTGTTTCACTCAATAATTTTGTCCTGATTTCATTACAATCAATGTATATATTTAACTATGGAGCCACGTATATATTTATGAATTGTTTTGTCTTGTTTTTAACCTCAACTTTACTTTCCACTGTACTTGTAAACACTTTTTAAAATAAATACACTGAGCCTCTACATCGACTTATGTAGCTATTTTGCATACCACATAAGCCGTACTCAATGCAATAATATTTCGATCATATAAATATGTTTCTGACGAATTCAACATATTTTCTACATTCACAAAATGTGTTGTTTGTAATGATGACAGAAGATAAACTCCTACCCTCGTATGAATGTACAATATTACTTTAAGATATCGTACCTCCCAGTTGGCCAAAAGAGAGGACAAAAACACAACAAATAAATGCATATAAATTGTTCTCTCTTACACTAATACATACAAACATACATACATACATACATACATACATACATACATACATACATACATATGTACACCCCTATGCAAGAAAACGAAACGAAACTTTTAATGCCTGCATTAAAATGAGTATCAGCATGAAATGCATAAGTAGTTGTAAAGTTGAGAATATTTCTAAAACTAGAGTAGGGTTGCCAGACTGTTGCAAAGAAATAAAAAACGGAACAAAACTAAAAGTTAATGGGGAGAATACAACAAAAAAAAATTTGGAAATGTCGTACACAAACATTTCGCAATCAATAATTATTCCTTACACGCAATTTTCTTTATAACAAAATTTCAATTGGCAACACTTTTACTAGCACTTCACTATTTGAATTAAATCGTGTATACAAAGGCAAATGTATGCATTCGTATGGATGATACTACTACTTACTACTTGCTTATTGACTAAAAATGAAATTTAAATTTTTTTCTTTTCTTTTTTTTGGTATTTATGAGACTGTTGAGAGTTATTAGCTGGACAAACTATTACACGTGGGAGTGTTAACTTTGTTATATCAATACGACACAATAACTACCATCACTATAGGAAAATAACTACAAACATTCGTTCAAACCATGCCACACACACTATGTGTTAACCCCCCAAGAACTTGGGGGTATGGGATAAGTGTACGTACATATGTATTAGTATGTATTAGTGTATTCGTCCTTTGGTATGTTGACTTTCGTAATAAAAAGAAATTTTTACAAATTTGTACTTAAAACTTACCATTGCTGTTATTGCTTGTGATGGCTGGTAATATTGTTGTTGCGGCTGCAGAAACCTCCGTAGGCGGAGTAGAAAGCGGTGGCTCTGCTGGTGGATGTGTTGTATGCTTGTGGTTAATATCCATAGTTGTTGTAGGAACATTTAAAGCTGCCTTTTCATCTTCATCGTCCATTTCCAAACTTTCTGTTTCACTTAGTAACTCTTCTTTGGGATCAAGCAAAGCCAAAGGATCCTCACATTCACCCAATTCTTCTGCAGTGCCTGATGCAGATGTCTCACCCACTATGGACATGAAAAAAAAAGAAAAAAGAAGTCATTTTTGTATTTTTTTTCTTATTTTTATTGTTTTTATTATTCAAATACGAAAAATTGTAGCAACAAATGGAAACAAAATAATTTAAAATAAAATTTCAAATGCATGCCAATATTTGTATGTGTGTTGTATGTGTTGTGTACTTGTGCCAGTGCGTAAGGGTGTATGTGAATGTATGGAAAACATTCATTTGGAATTATTATATAAGGAAGTAAAGATAGAAAAATAAATAAAATGCATGATGAAGCTTGTTTTGGGTTTTGTTAGACATAAATCTTAAAGTACCCCCACGTTACCCCTTTAATGGCCAAATAAAAATTAGTTATGCAATCGAATTTTAATATTTATATGCCCCTCGGCAACAGCTGGAAGCTAAACATCTACAACAACAACAGAAATATATCCTTGAAACAACATGATTACCAGGCTAAAGCGGAAAGCGAGGAGAATACCATCACATTCGCCTTCATTAGAGAGCGTTTTTTCTGGTTTTTTTTCGGAGGTTTTTTTTTTGGGCTTATGGCACAAACAAAGTATCGCCCAACGAAAGAAATTTGTTTTTAGAGCAAAATGGTTTCTTTTATTTGTTTTGTTCCCGCTTTTTTTTTTTCGTTGTTTCTCCATCAGCATCGGTTTCAGTTCTTCATACACGTACGTGTACGTATCATTCCATATGCAAAAAAAAAAAACAAAAAACCGGCAATAGGAACAGGAGTTGAAATTGGTTATAGGAACAGTATAACTGGTAGCATGGATCGGTAATGGCAGCAGGAGTTGATGTTTCTCTTCTTGTTCTTATTGTTATTGTTGCTGTTGTTATTGTATCAGCTCACTTTATGCAGATTACGCTTAAGCACTCCCTAGACACCCATAGAGGTATAAATTCTATTTACACGTACGTATATTTTATTTTTTACCAATAGCTCAACTTAAGTACCAAAGACATATAAACACACACACACACACACACATACAAATATATTCCTTTCATATGATTCAAGCGAACAACATAAAATTCTCAAAACAAATTCATTCATTCATCTCTCTCTCTCTTCCTTAAAAATACCAACAAAAACAAACAAAAAATAAAGAAAATATTGCACTCACACATATGTACATTCATATTGCATGTGTTTGTCTGTACATATATGCAATATGTGTGTTGAAAAATTA
Organism: Sarcophaga bullata; assembly: GCA_005959815.1. Lineage (NCBI taxonomy): Eukaryota > Metazoa > Arthropoda > Insecta > Diptera > Sarcophagidae > Sarcophaga > Sarcophaga bullata. Next base: position 166,828 of record QOCX01000073.1, read on the forward strand.
TGGTAATATTATGTGAAGGTGGCGGATGTGTCCTTTTTAATGAATTGGACATAAAAGGTGCTCAACTAAAATTGGAACAGTATTAGAACAAGGAACAACAGCTACGACACACATTCAACATTTCGAGTGTACATATGTGTGGTTATGTTTGCAATTAACGATTTCTTTGCAGTTTCTTTTTTTCCCCAAAAAACATTTGATGATTTTGCAACAAAGCCATCACTTTCGCTTACCACTAAGCAAAATAGCCTTATGCAATCAACACCATTTCTAGTTGAATTATAAAAATATTCTTAAAAACCATACGTCTTCTTACATTTTAAATTTTATTGTCAAATTTCTTTTAACATATTGGATAACAGATGTCAGAAACGGCAGACGTGCTGATATCCATCATGACCATGAGCTAAGCACCGGCAAAAAATAAAATGAGACTGTAATGTCTGAAAGAAACTGTCCAGTACCCATATCAACCATGAAATGATAGCAAACATACATAACAAACAAACATTTCAATCAGGAGTACAACCTAGCTTTTCACACCACATATGTGGCCACATGAGTAGCGGAACCTAACACTTAAAGTCGACTTCGAACGACAGTTTTTTTTGAGAAGCCTTTTTATGGCATTTTATTTACGCTCAGAGTTTTTGCCAGAAATCTGCTAAGAGTATGTCGATGATAAAATATTTTTTTGTATTTCGTTTTGTTGGAGATGTCTGACTTGAACCTTGAGCATACCACACGTCTAATAAGCAAACACATCTATCTACTAGACTACAGCGATTTTAAAGCAACATATATTTGAGAGACAAAAAAAACACAGAAAACCGCGGCAAATACACGAAGAAAATCTTCGATATCTGACGTTACTTGGCGCCTGAAAACGCAAAGAAGGGAACTCAAGCTGCAGTTAATACTTTGAGACTGCAGTACCAATTGTTGGCTAATTAAGTAAAGAAAACTGAAGCAGAAGCAGAAATTTCTGCTTCCAAAACAGGGGCTCCTTAGATCGGGACAACACTCTACGCATTACAATAGAACAAACTCTTGAATGGCGTATTATACTGTTTGTAGATTTCAAGAAACGTAGGGAGGACGCAAAAGTCTCTGTACTTCACTACTGGAATATCAATCAACCATTTCACGCAAAACGGTGAAAATTCATCATCGTAATGAATGAAAAGGAATCCCATTAATTTGGATTAAGTCGCGGAGTCTTTTCTTCTCTCACTCAACATTTACAACATACAACCAAAATTGGAAGACTTGGAAAGTTTAGCGAACAATTTTGTTCACAAAATAAATACCAAGAAAACAAAGGCCATGAGAATATCGTTAGCACAGATAACGAGTACGTAGATAACTTGTATTATCCCGATAGTACAGTAACAAGACTTCAGTCAGTCGATTCCGAAAGACAGATTTTTGAGAAACTTTTCATGGCAATTTTATTTACTCTCAGAGTTTTTCCAGAAGTCTGCTGAGAGGAATTTATCGAAGGAAGTTTTTTTTTCATATTTTGTTTTGTTCGAGTGATCTGACCTGGGGTTTGAACTATGGTCTCACGTCCAATAAGCTAACACACTACCCTACTAGATTACGGCACCTACCGTGACATGAATAGGGACTATTTAATCCTAAAATAGAAGAATTTGACTTGACTTGAAATTTGGGTTCAATAAGACGGCGACAAAAGCCACACAGCATAAGTCTATTAAAAGACAATTAATTCCACAATTAATCCCACGCCCTGGACCTGATGATATTCCGACCGATATGCTGCTGGTTGCACACATAAGGTTAGGTTAGGTATGAGAACGTGTACTTGTGATTGAGAGAAATACTATGCCCAGAGGTCAAAATGACTTATTGTAATACTTCCTAGAGTAGAGAGAGAGGAAGAGAGTATAACGGAGTAGATAGAGAAATTGGAAAAGGAGAAAAGGTAGGAAAGAGAGACTGAGGAAACACACATAAACCACAAAATAAAATGATAAAGTTTTTAATATTATAATGTGGAGTATGCCCTGCTAGAGCAAGTTTTATTTCTGTCTGAGTGACTGAGTCTGCTGATAACCTACAGTGGTATTTTTCTTGTTTGTTCTTACCAAAGAGATTAACATTTGAAATCATACTTTCTCAAAAGAAAAAAATAATTCGGATATTAACTTTAAATAATTCAATTTAAACTGCTACGTTTGGATATGGCGTCTCTATCTTTTATACTCATTTGGTGGAACATGTGTAATCGCTAGCAATTAAATTGAATTTTTCATAAATATTCAAATATTTTTTGTTGTTTTTTTGTTTTTTCCTCCGTTTCATTATTTCAAACACTCCATTTTGTTCTTGAATTTACAACACTTTTACAGAAACACTCAAAGAAAATAAGAACAACAACTAACACCCACACATTCCGTGTTCCTCCCTTACTCAAGCTCTCCAACACTCACGCATTCACAACATTCATATGGTGGAACATTTTTGTCCTTTTCCATAAATGTATCGTTAAGATTTTAAACTGCACCTCAAGGAATCAAAGAAATGGCCATTCGGAGATCCAAAAAAAATAACAAAAAAAAACTCAAAATGAAACGCAGAAATACTAACAACACATGCAAAGGTAATGAGAAACGAAATACAAGGTTTAAGGACTTCTTTTCACAAAAACAAAAAAAAAAAACAAAAAAAGGAATTGCTCCCGTATAGACACATTTTTACGTTTCTCATTAAATCGAGGGTAAAAATTTATAACGATCCACTATAGCGTTACGTTTTTTTTTGTTTTTGGTTTTTTCTTTTATTAACATGTGTGCCATATTTACAGCGAATCAAATTAAAATTTTAATCACGTTGAAGGTTTTTTTTTTTTTTTTTTTTGTTTTTATTATTATGGAAAAATGACAAAATGGGGTTAAATTTAAGACAATTTGGTGAAAAAAAACTCAATTAGTGGTACCCCCGTTATTAATGCAAATTTAATAAAAAGATCTTAACGAGCAATGGAAATGGAAATTCGATAACATATTTCAATACACCACAATACAAGATATTTGAAAACTTTATTTTAAATTCAAATTAATTAAATTTTTAAGTCAATTATTTATTATTCGAATTAAATATTAAAAGTGTTCATGAAATTTAACAAAACCAAACTATATTGAATCAAATACATGCCGATTCATCATCGATAACAAAGCATTATATTAACTGGGTGACTCAAATTATTTTTTTGTTGTTTCATTCGTTTGGCTGCTGCAGCTGACTTCACAGTAATTCATTTCCGTACACTTTTTCGAGGATTGTGAGTCGTATCTTGGCAGTGGCATCACGAGTATTGGCCTTCAATTACTTAATTGTCTCTGTTTTGTCGGCTAAACACGTTTCTCTAACGGAGCCCCACAGAAAAAAATCAAAAGATGTCAAATTACAGCTTTTTGGCTACCAATTAAACGGCCTTCAAACGTTTGACACAATAAATCGATTGTGGCGTAAGATGTGTGGCAAGTTGCACCATTCTGTTGAAACCAAACATCTTTCACATCAATACCATAAAAAGGGGGTACAAAAAATAGGTTATCATTGTGCAATCTGTGTCTCTATTGACCATAATGATTGTACATCCTTATTTTCAAAGACATATGGGCCAATGATGCCTCCGCTCCCCAAGCCGCACCTAACAGTCACGCGCAAGGAGAGCATTGGCTTCTGTAAAACCACTTTTGGGTTTTCTGTGCCCCCAAGGAAAAGGAAATGGAATTGAAAATGAGCTTCATCCGAAATAATGTTTTTTAGGCAAAATCGACATCGTCATGCAGTTTCTCATTCGCCCAATAAATCCTAAAGTTTTTCAATCGTAAATCGATTCATTACGTTCAGTGGAGATAATATACTGAAGTTTGTGAAAGAATAGAATGACATAAGTATTGTCAGATTCGAAATAGCCGATGGTTTAAATTTAAACCGATGGATGGCCCACCCGATATCATCAATGTATCAAAGACTTGTTTCAACTGAGTTTTAAATTAATAGGTTTTGCAATAATCACCTTATGATTAAGGGTCTAGGCTTTATGGTGGTTTCATTAAAACCTACCAGCCAAGCTCTTTCAGCCGATGTGTTTGGTCTAGTGTACTTACAGATTATGAAACACAGCACCTATTCTGTTGATCGATTTAATTGAAATGATTACTACAATCTCCATAATTTTTGACTGCGTATATCAGAACCAATCGTTTGGTCAGTTTATAGGAGATCATATGGAACAAACTCTTTCCAATCATCACACTTTCTTAGTGTCATCTTTGTCACCAACTTCGAAGCGTCACCTTATTTCCTTCATGATCTTTACAGCACATTATTGTCGTACGTAATTGACTTTTTACCTCGTGTAATGACACGCTTCAGAAATGGTTCGATTTCATTTCATTTAATATTTAGTTGGTACTTACAACCTAGCTTCTCACACCATTTATGTTGTGTGTGTTAATTTTGTATATGAGTGGCAGGCTCTACAATTTCAAGACGACTCCGAGCGACAAATTTTTGAGAAACTTTTAATGACAATTTTATTTACTCTCAAACTCTTTGCCAGAAAATTGCTTTGAGGAAGACGCTGTTGAGATATTATTTCGTATTCCGTTTCGTTTGAGATTTCTGGGCTAAGATTCGAGCCGAGGCCATTTGACTATTTTTCAATAAATTTAAACAAATAACTTCAATGAATATCGGCTCCAAATGCTTTGTCGGCGTAAACCAATAACTGAGCATAGTGCTGTAAAAATTAATCCGGTAGGAGGAGACCAATTATCAGCAAATTAATTAAATTAATGAAATTAATTAATTAAATACGCTATGTTTCCTTGTATAAGCAAATTGATAGACTCTGTGAGTTAAGTTACAAAATTGTAACACAAAACTTTTGCTCTACTTCCGGAATCCTCTTCACTTGACTTGGGTATGGCACTTATGTCGGCCAAGCTGGCCATCGCGCGGAAATTCTTTCGAGACGCCAACTTATCCTAGATCAATGCAGAGTCCTGCTCGTCACATCATCTCAATCACTGTAGCCGTGCTTACAGGTCACTGTGTTCTGGGAAGACACGCGGGAAGAATGCATCTCCGAATGACTTCTACCCTGAGTGCAGGTCCGCTGAGGCAGAGGAGACAGTTGTCCACTTTCTTTGAGAATGACCATCTGCGAGGCGCAGATATAGGCTATTTGGTTCTCCAACCCTTGTCAGAGCTATTGATGGAACTATCGTCCATTGATTTCAAGTATATAGCTTCGTTTATCACATCTTCGGGCTGGTTTTCCAGAGGTTAGTAGTAATTTATAATGTGCAGAATGGTCAGTACAGGGACTGCGCTCACCTGTGGCGTCACAACGGGCCGCTATGCGTGCTCGAGTGTGCTTTTGGCATCAAGGCTACCACACTAATCTAACCTAACCTAACACAAAACTCAAAAAAACAAAAAACTCAAGAAGATTAGGTTAGGTTAGGTAAACAGCCCTTGACTTTGAGCGGAGTTTAGTCTAATTGTGATATCACAACTACCTATGATATCCAACCTGAAAATCAACCTTTCAATAAATTAACCATACGGACTCCAAAATAAATCTTTGTATTGAGTTCAGTCAAGGTTGGCAGAAAATTTTTAGGAAAGTTTAAGAACTTTCTACATGGCAGGAGGAAGATACTTGTGCATGAGGTGATATAAAGTCTCTTTTTCATCCTTAGACCACTACAGAAGTCATGGGCATATCTTCCAATAGGACAATAGACTGAGAATCATAGTTACACTATGGATGGCCATAAGACAAGCGGGGCGAGTCCAGCAAAGTGTAGCAATACTGGAAGTAGCATTCTGACGTCAACGAAGTTGATCTTCTCTAGTGTGAATGAGGCCCTCGAAACACGTATGAGCTGAACAAATCGGAGAATGTGAGATCCGTGCAAGGCCCAGGCAATACAAGTTTATTTATTTTTTGTTGCAATTTATTAAATTGAATGAAATGTTCAGTGAGGTTGAATTTTTCAAAATTCGAAAAACTTTAGTATTTAACAACAACAATCTTGATAACAACAAACAAATTTTCGCAAGGAAATGTTCAAATAACTATTCTTTGCAAGTGACAATATCTCGTTTTAAAATGAAACAGTTTTTGTGTGGCAAACATAATGGGTTTTCGCTTAGAAGCGAATTGTTCGACCATATTTACGACTTAACGGTGATATAGCGACAGGGAATGGAGTGATTAAAAACATCTTTTTATTGTCACATACACACACACATTAATATATAATAAGTTTATGTAATAAATACGCATACACATACATGCATACATACATACATACATACGTACATACATACATACATGCATATAAACATACATACCTACATACATACATACATACATACATACATACATACATACATACATACATACATACATCCATCCATGCATACATACATACATACATACATACATACATACATCCATACATACATACATAGTTGTATAAGCGCCCATATGTATACCAGCAATTTTCATTTTTGTTTAAAGCCCCCAAGAGTGCATTTCACACTCACACACATGCACAAATAGCAATAACAACCAACAACTGTAGCAACATCAACAGTAGCAATAGAACAAGCGTAATAAAAGTGCTCTTCTATGTTATGTGCTCTCTCGTACGTGAAAGGATGTATGCATGTAAGTGTGAACTACATTATTAATGGGCGTTTGTTTGTTTGTTTGTATATGTTTAATAACAATTTTAATGTAAATGTTTGCGCTTTGGTTTATTTTAACACTCTCACTAACTGAATGATTGAATCAGCTAAGGATTAAAGAAAGAACGGAAGGAATAGCATATGATATGTTCTATCAGGCAATTCTACTCAAGGGTTGACATGTTACTGTGGAATTACATCAAAGAATTTGATGTTTTACTTCGCAACAGGGTGTACAAGGATCTTTCAAATATTTGCTTATGCCTTCAAATTAAACTGTGTAGACTTCTCTGGTGTATTTTGTGAGAAATTAAATTCTTTACATTAGCGTTTCTGCAACTAACATACAAGTTACCTTAAATAATAGCCAGCGAGTTTCCAAAAAGTTTGCTCGAGTGAATATATTTCACGAGTAGTTGTTGAAATATTAAGTGCTTGTTGTTCTTGTTATTTACTTGTCTAGTAGGCAACTCCCAAATGGCCATTAAGCGTCAAACACATGTGGACCATACAACAATATAACGGTTTTGTTGCCATCAAACACATTGTATTTGTAGGTTGGAGTTAATGTTTGCATAGCTTTTATACGCACTTTTGTGCATAAAATATGGAAATGGAAAATACCAAATACCACGAAGACGCTTCTATAAATTTCCAAAAAAAAGAAAAGAAAACAACAACAAAAAAATGCCTTCATATTTGACAATTTCATTCACCAGAAATTCATTCTCAATATTTCTGTCACAATATTTGTCCTCAAATACAAAACCTATTTTCGTATTTTATTTGAACGAGTCAACATCACACGTTTCTATCGACAAGCGACAGGTTTGTACCAGCGAATCCTTCTAAGGCTGTACGTTTCAGATGGCAAAAAAGTAGCATGGTTTTGTAGCCCCCCTTTTTCTCCCGAAACCATTGATTTGTTCAAGTCTGCTATTTTCTATCTACAGTCGCAAGGGAATTATTTTTTGAAAAACGAGACACAAATTCGATTCATCAGTTTTCTTTTACTGTTAGTATGTGTATATGTATGTGTTTGTGTTTGTGTTTGATTGTTGAATTTAAATGTTAAGGCAGGTTTTCTGCTGTGGCATTGCATTTATTTTATTTATTTACAACAGCCACACACACACACAGACACACACACACAGTAGCAACAACAATAATTTGTTGTTACAAAGGACATAGAAATTATTTTACGTCAAATTCCTTAGAGGATCAACTTAAGGGATTAACATGATGGGGCTCTCATGCAGACAATCTGGTTTGAGGGCATACTACACACATTTACTAGCTTCTTTTTCCAATGTTTTCACGTAAAATAAATTACTGGCAATGCAACCATGGTTGCTAATGTTCGGTTCAATATTTGTATGGTCTTCGAAAACAATATTCATACCGATTGTCCATACAAACTATACTGATGACTTTTTCGTAACTCTCTATATAACGTTTTACCAATTTCCGTGAAAATCGGTTGGCCCAGCTGTTTAAAACATTTCAAGCTACAAATTTGAATATCATTTCAAGCTATCGAAAAGGTCTTATTACGACAAAACCATGATCAAATACATTTGGAAGGATATCATTCAAGTGACCAGTTTACAACAACAACATAATTTCTTGAAATAATTTTCCTGGAAACTATTGTTGCAATGAAGCGACTACAGCAGGCGTTTTGTGTAAGATAAATCCGTTTTGCTGAAATTACACCTCGTCTAGGTTCATATCGCCCAATTTACGCCACAAGAACTTCTCATATTCCTGTAACGAGCGTCATTCACAGTCAATGTAGTTTATGGCCTAATCACACTGCCAAACCGAAATTCACACCAGACTCGTTGGAAGTGCATGAAGATTTTCTGGGCCTTTTCTAAACTCTTTCACTAAAACTTTCAGACGAAAATGCACATCAACTGGCATTGAGTTCACTCTGTTTCACTAGTCATTGAACGAATTGCTGATACTTTCTATGGCCTGCTGGTTGCAGAATTAGCTGCATTTTGTGTAAAAAATCGTGTTTTAGCTATTATGGTACGAATCACATGATACGCAGACCCTTTCATTCATTAAGGTTTAACTAGGTCTTAAAGCTTATAACAAAAACACACCTTAATAGATGACGCTTTTCACCAAACGAAAACTGCTTTCAACTTAAGATGGTAAGGCATCTTGGGGTTACTCTAGATTCCAAACCCTCAGAGAGAGATAACATAATTGATAGGGTAAAGAAAGCAAAATTAGCCGCATTTGAAAGTAAGATATTGAACCGTGGTGAAATTAAGTTTACTTTACGGTGTATGTGTTTGGTGGACGATGTCTAAACACCATTACTACTGCTGAGTAGCAGAGCACTCTTTTTCACACTGACTAAGGTATTATTTGCTTTACTCCATTGGCTCTCCTCTGGCTTTTTACTGAAACAAAAGCCTGGATTAATGGCAATAAGATCCAACGCATTTAAATCCTGACCCAACCAGGACTGTCATTCTAAATAGAACATTTTAAAATTCCATTTATGGACTTCTAACCTGAAGATCTAAAAGTTCGCATAACTCCATGATGCTGTACAAAGTAGGTTATGAAACATTCGTATAGGCTGCCGTAGGCTATAGTCGTGAAGCCACGATTCAAGCTCCGGGTCAGACGTCTCCAATAAAACGAAATATTTCTTCGGCGACTTCCTCTCAGCAGATTTCTAGCAAAAACTCTGAGAGTAAATAAAATTGCCATGAAAAGTTTCTCAGAAAAATCTGTCGTTCTGAGTCGACTTAAAACTGTAGGTCCCGCCACTTAGGTCCTAATTCTGACTGAAAGGTTTTAATGACCAATTATGTGTGTATAGGCTGCCTGAATGTATAGACTTTTCAACTTGGAGTTTATGGCCATTTTGAAAGAGGCGTAGTGCTTATATGTAGAAGGAATTATCTCTGAAAATCACTTAATTTACACAGACAACAAGCTTGCGATTAAGCCACTAACGAATGTCACCTCGACGGAGGTTACTTAGAGAAATCCATTCGAAGGTAACTCTTATATCGCTTTCAGTATCGTTACGAAGTTCACAATCTTCAACATGTTACAGGCCAGAAGTATTCTGATTGCCTCAATTAAACTAGATACTCTCTATTCGTTTTACAAGGAGGAGTCTAACAGTACTCGCTAAGCTTTCCTGCTTGCGTATTTAACAATTATTAAATACATACATACATACATACATATATAATTGATCATTACAATCCTTCAGTAAACATTACGACCTAGTATCACGGACCTAAAGTCTAAAGCCGTCTCTTGAACGACAGATTTTTTTTTTTAAACTTTTCGTGGTAATTTTTTTACTCTCAAAATTTTTGCCAGAAATCTGCTGAGAGGAAGTCACCAAAGAAATATTTTTTCATATTTCGTCTTGTTAAAGATGTCTGACCTGGGATTTGAATAGTGGCCTCACGTCTAATAAGCAAAAACATTACTTACTGACATCCATTATTAAAATTTGCCACTAAACATGATGTAATCCAGCATGATTGAGTTGTTTCTAGAAATCATTATTTTAATCCAAGTTCAGAATGGAGTCTGATAATTCAATTTATTCAGGGTGACGCACTTTACTTACATACAGCAGTTTACGAAGTCAAACAACTTAGTAACCATTAAGGGTACAGTGGTGATAGGCTTTGTGGTCGCCGTAGTCTAGTGGGTAGTGTGATGACTTATTAGACGAAAGGCCAGGGTTCGAATCCCCGGTCAGACATCAAAAACGAAATATGAAAAACAAAATATTTCTTCGGCGACTTCCTCTCAGCAGATTTCTGGAAAAAACTCTGAGAGTAAATAAAATTGCCATGAAAAGCTTCTCAAAAAAATCTGTCGTTCGGAGTCGACTTTAAACTGTAGGTCCAGCCACTCATGTATAAAATTAACACACACAACATAAGTGGTGTGAGAAGCTGGGTCGTAATCCCGACTGAAGGGTTGTAATGGCCAATTGTGTATGTATGTGATAGGCTTTCAAACAAAAATTCTTATGCAGAAGTAAAATCAATCTATTTTCAAAATATTTCTTGAATATCAATATCGAACCCATAAACACTATCCAACAGGAGACCCCATACAAGTGGAACAATTTCAATTTGAATGAATGAGACAATAATAGCCAATATTTTATGGGGGAATCTGTTTTAAATATTTTAAATTAAAATTATATTCCGTTAATCCTCGTAGTAAAATAAGCACAGACTATAAACAAATATTAAAATAAATTCACTTAACACACACACATACACACACAACTAAATAGGTAAACGTATGTATAAATATGTATGTGTTTACGTGTACATTTACTCTTTACCAACCTACTTTGTAGAATATTTATAAACATTGTTGACACACAAACATGCCAACTAACGTACTACGAACACACTCTCTTATAAACACATAAATACAGCCAACAACATATAAGAGTAATACAGAGAGAGAGAGAGAGAGAGAGAGACAGTGTAAAGTAAGAGAATAGTACAGAACAGAACAGAACAGAACAGAAAGTAAAAACTAATACTCAAGGGAACTCCCTTGGGATTGGCTGGATGGTCCCTGGAGAAATAACGAACGATGGGTTTTCTATGTTATTTTGTTATTATTACTGCTGTTCTTGTTGCTGTTGTTATTGTTGTTGTTGCCACAGTTATTGCTGATGTTGTTGTTGTTGTTGTTTTTGTTTTTATTCTTATTGTTTGATGATGAACTGAAAAAGCAAAAACCCAAAACAGAAACACTGCGTTGCGTTGCGCAAATCGAAAGATACAGTAACAGCCCTACACAGGGTATCAATTTGCAGAGCATTAAAATAATCAATTCATATATTAAATGTACATATATGAAGTACATAAGAATTCTGAATAATTTTATACTTTATACAAAGGAGTAGCATATGCGTATGTCAAATTACTCTACTAATGGCCAATAATTTTTGTTTTATTTTTGTAAACTGTCCAGGCTTTCCTTAAATAAATGTATCAACGTTAATTATTGACATTAGCTTTCTTAGTAACTAGCAGCCAATAATCAAGAGAAGTCTGTACATGCTTTGATATCCACCCACGGTGTCTCCATTCATATCTCTATTCCATCCAGATATGTAAATCAATACCTTGGTTTTGTTCCAAATATCCTAAAGATCTGCAATTTATTACTTCTGGTAAGTGTCTTCTAGGATAATATCCGATTATGGCAGTTGTTCCTCACAGTCCTGTCCTATGGCCACTATTGACGAGTTCCAAGATTGTGAGATTGGATTGAGGATATTGGAAGAAACAACCAACATGCAATTCGCCTTTAATATAGCTTAGCTTATGCAATAGCATTAAAACACCGCTCATTCAGTGAACACCGAAATTCAAGGTATTCCAATATATTTTAGCAATTGCATGAATCGTAAGCAATAACGAAAAGGATCTCCTGAATATTCTCTTTGAGTCATATTGGGACTTTGAGCAAGAGTATTAAGTCTGTGGGGACTTTTGTAGCCAAAAACCTTCTTCACACTAGCAGCAGTATGATTAGATTCATTGACCTGTTGCAAGTAATTACAATCACGAACTCTTAATTCTCCTGAACTTTAGGTGAATTTAACCTTGAGAATGTTTAAATACTCTCTCTTGTTTATTATGTCCTCAATAAATTTCACAACTGGCACGCACACATCTCCAATGTCATCTTTCAAAATGTTTCCCAAAACATAATACTGCCACCATCGTGTTTTACTGCTTTCTAAGTGAATGAACAAAGGGTCTTGCGTTCTTTGCTACTGAAAAATTGCACTTTTTTGCCTTATTCTGATAAGCAAAGCTAGTTATTGTCAAGTTTAACGGTTTATTAATACAATATGTTATCTGTCCGTGCTGATCTTCGTCATTCTCACTACAAGTCACACGTACGCTTATCTGATTGTCTAGGGCTTTACTTTCAGCCTTTATACTTTACCAATATGTTCACGACACTCAACACATTGTGCAGTTATTGCTATTTCAAGAGATTACTATTCCATCAGCTATTTGCATCCTCATCTTTATATAATCTGCAGGAAGGGCAAATACGGATAGCTTAGCAAACAAACTCTTTCTATAAAGCATTACGTGGTCCATGATGCACAAGATGGGGAACAAGCCTCTTCATGTCTCTCGAACATATTTCGTTGTAGCAGCGATAAAAATAACAGTAAAATGCAAGTCACATTACAACTTCATCGTTTCCAAAGTCAAACAGTCACTCGTAATGGGTGTATTGGCTTCAGTAAGAACACGTATGGGTTTTCATAGACCCAAATATAGCAATTTTGCTTATTAACGTACCCATCAGGTTAAAAGTTTTCCTTTTTTTTTGGTGTTGTCGAAATCAGCATCATTGTGCAGCTTCTCATTGATCCACTAAATCCCAATGTTGCTCAAGCGAAAATCGATTATTTGCGTGATGAAAATATACTTTTGGGACAGAAGTATGCTAGATTCGAAATAACCGATAGTTCAAATTTAAACCGAAAGATGGCCCACCCGATAGAAGTATTGTTAGTAGAGATTAGAACATTTAAGGCACGAAAAGCTTCTGACCCTACAATATTTTCTCGTCTATTGTAACAAATGACGTGTTAATTATTCTGTGATTATTAGTAACTTATGACTTTGTGTTGATCCTATTAGCACTATCAACTATCGAATTCAAATGGCTTGGTCTACAGTTAAGGGAATAACAAATCTTACGTCTTATACAAAACAATCAAAAAGTAGACAGGGTAAGAGGTTATGAAAAAGGATTGCTATTGGGCAATAGTTTTCGGGATTATTAGCCGGAATCTTTTCAGGGATAAACGAGATATTAGCGACCATCCAGTGAATATGAGGCACTGGAAAGGCGACTTCTTCTCAGCAGATTTCTGGCAAAAACTCTGACTGTAAATAAAATTGGCACGAAAAGTTTCTCAAAAATCTTTAGATTGTAGATCCCTTCACACCTTTATAAAATTAACGCACTCAACACAAGTGCTGTGAAAAGCTAGCTCGTAAACATAATTCAAGGGTTGTAGAAATCAATTATGTATGTATGTATGAAAACCTTTCCTAATGGATGAGCGATCGTAATTGATTTTTGCTGCAGAAATTATGCTGGAATTGCATTCTGCATTCCCTAGTGTGTTGTCAATATAGTACAATGCAATAGAAGTTTTTGGGATTGATCTAAAGTCTGTTAAGATTCTCATAAAACGAACTTGTTCCCTTTATAACGTTTATTCTCAACAAAACGTTACGACGAACTATTATCATGAAATATGGAAACTTGCTAAAAAATATTCTAGTAAAGGAGGCACACTCTGAATACAGATTGATCTACTAATGATACATTGAAATTAATAACATCCTTTCAAATTCTTAAACTGGATTTCGTAAAGAGCACAGCTGTAAAACTGCCCCAGTTGATATTCCGAATGGTGTTAGACCACAAGTTGATTGTGGCAATGTAATGCTCTTGGAGCATTTTAATCATTCAAATGCATTCAACATTGTCGATCATAATAAATAACAATTCATTCATAATTCATTTCCGTACTCCGCTACTGATTTTATATTTTCTTATCTCACAGGCAGGCATCAATTTGAGGAATCGGGCGACTCATATTCAACGTTTTTGCCGTAGTCATAGTGCTACTCAGGGCTTAAAACTAAACACTCTGTTATCTTCCATGCCAAATTGATAGTGTGCTAACGACGTGTAGCTATATATACGGCATGATTTGTAATATGAAGTCGCCGTAGTCTAGTAGGTAGTTTGTTGGCTTATTAGACGAAAGGCCAGGGTTGGAATCCCCGCTCAGACATCAAAAACGAAATAAGAAAAAAAAATATTTTTTCGGCGGCTTCCTCTCAGCTGATTTCTGGCAAAAATTTCTGAGAGTAAATAAAATTGCCATGAAAAGTTTCTCAAAAATCTGTCATTCGGAGTCGACTTTAAACTGTAGGTCCCGTCACTCATGTATAAAATTAACACACACAACATAAGTGGTGTGAGTAGCTAGGCCGTAATTCTGACAGAAGGGTTGTAATGACCAATTATGTATGTATGTATGTATGAGTTGTAATATTACATCAGTCTACTGACATGTAAAAATTATAAACAAAGAATGACATCGCATTTGCGACTGGGCTACCGTAAATGGTGGTTCGGTCGAACATTATCGCACGCCAATGAATATTCGAGATGTTCTTGCTAAAACATGCTTAATATCAAATTTACAATACTGATGTGAACTTTTTGCAGGTAGCAATAGCATTAGAAGAAGTCATACATCAAATATGTCATGAAAAATAAATCTAAAAAATCCGTTAAAGATTTCATTCCTTGATACACTGTCAAATGCAGGCTTCCCATAAAAATATTCATAAAATACGGCAATGGTTAGAGGGAGGTAAACGGGAAAGTATTATTTAGAGAAATACATGAACATAGAGAGAGAGAGACAGAGAGGGAGAGGGATACAGAGGAGAGGGAGCAAGTGTAAGAGCGAGCGTAGAGGCAGCTTTTTACAGTGAGCTGTGATGCTGCTTTGTTATTTGGGGAACCATATTCACATTCCATTGGGGATTTCTGAACTGAACAAAAAGGAACCTTTTTTTTTCTCTGTTTTTGTTTTTTCATAAAGGGATTTTGGGATGTGTAGGTATAAAACACAAAATACTATTTCATATGATGGTGATGCCGATGCTGATGCTGATGCTGATTCTGTTGCTGATGATGATGATGGGTAAATGCAAACAAAAAAACAAACAACCAACTGGCCCAGACTCAGGCTGGAGAAGAGAGATGACTTGGAAGGCTGTTTTGGCAGGCACTTTTCGGTTTGGTTTTGTTGTAAAATTTTATGTCACTTAAGAGTGTATAACAAACACTCACACACACACAGACACACACATACAACTTTTAGAAATGACAAAAATCGAAATCGATTTAAAAATTTATTTTTACTAAAAACTAAAAACACGTGCATTAGTTGGTATGAATGTTGTCTTTCAATATCAAATAGTGGGAGTAATAGAAGCACATACACATAAACACATACACAGAAATACAATTCTCTTCTCTTTCTCCGCATCTTATGCATTGCTAAACAATCAGCAGGTGGTGGCGCATGGAATGCTGCAGAGAAGTATCAGAGGCAGGGGCAAGAGAAAGAGACAAAGTTTGATTACAGCCAACAAAAATCCATTGATGAGTCTCTAAAGTGAATACTCTTGACACTTGCCAGAGTGCATGATTGGCATTACAATTTGTGTATAAATGTGAGTGTATGCGAATCCCTATCTACGTATGAGCTTGTTAAATACTCATACATACACATGCGAGTAATTTTTTTTTTTATTCTTTCTTATTTTTCGTACAAATGCATCAATCATGTACATAAACACATACACACACACACACACACAATCACTCAGTGTTAAAACAAAACAAAAATGTTTAAAAGGAATAAAAAAAGAAAAACTTACACTTGAGAAAAGCTCGTGGTTTTGACTGTTTACGTCGCGACATTTTTCAGAATTTTTTTCTTTTTTTTTTTTGTAAATATTTCACAGTTTTTTTCCGTTGTTATTGTTGTTGTTATTGTTTTTATTTTAAATATTATTATTGTCCTTAATCCCCTAAGGGTTTAAGCTCAATTTGTTAACGTAACATAATTTATTTCATGAACAAATTTAATATTCTTTTATGAAATTCCATTCCATTCCACTCAATCCATTCCATACAGCAGAGACCACGGACGTTCTTTTTATTTATAAAAAAAATTTTTTAATTTCTTCTTCTTTTTAATTTATTCTTTACATGTGTTTAATAATAATCAAGAATTATTTTTTATGTTTGCTTTTGTATGCTTTTAAAGACTTGCAACACTCGCGCGCGCTTTTTTCTTTTTTTTTTTTGGCAACTTTCGTTAGTATTTCGCATCAATTTTTTATGGCTTTTTGCTTTTTGTTTTCCTCTTGTTGATACACTGTTTGCCACCAAATTTTTTCATAAATTTTTATGCAACATTTTACACATCATGTATGTGCTTATCCTTGCAGCTACATTGGCGGAATGTCTTCAAGTGGCCGGAAATAAAATTTTAGTTGTTACAAGACTTTCATCTACCGGTGCTGGCTGTTAGTGTATGTGTGTATTTGTGTTCTCTTAAAACTCATTTCAAACTCTGTTCTCTTATATTCAATGGCAATGGAAAGAAAAGAGAATCAAATTCATACAAACAATAATAAAGAGAGAGAAAGAGAGAGAGAGAGAGAGAAATTAATTTCGATGAGCTAGACATTGCACCCATTCTACCAATTGTGGCATTGAAATTTATAAACAAAACAGAAACGAATAAAGAAGCATAAACAAAAACAAAAAAAAAAAAAAGAAAGAAAACAAAACAGAAAACTTTTGCCGGTATTTTCACAAATCCCAAGAGGGTTGGATTTTGTAGTAGAATTTCTGTTAAATGTTAACGCACACGCAAACGCTCACACACATACGCACACTGTTATACAAAACACGCACGTGAACTTATATCACAAACATACTTATGTACGTACATATGTAAGAACAAAAGTAGTCAGTCGTCCTGTTAAAACCTACGACAATTAAATTGTAATGAAACATGCATTCACTCCCATTTCATCACAGCTAAAGTTGAAAAGGCAACATAAAAATTTGAGGTTTGAGACAAATCAACCCCTCCTGACTGCACCAATCACGTTGCAAGGGGTGCTTTTCACAAATATATTATCAGTGTGTGTGTGTGTTTGTGTGTGAGTGTATACGAGTATGCTTTTATTCTACTTTCGTTTAGGTTCCTGCTGTTTATCTGCACTATAGGGTGCTTTGACTTTTTTTCTTTAACTCTCTCCCATGATTTCTTAACATTTCAATTTATTTTTGACTTATTGGTTTAGAAATTCATCACAATCATCATCATCATCATCATCATCATCATCATCATGATCATCGTCAGCGTCCTCTCATCACCAATGTTCTCGTCAACAGTGTGTGTCATTATTACATGCGATTGCGGCTCTGTTCTGTGAACTTAAACGTGCATGTGTTCGTAGGGGGTCCTGCTCGTGGTGTTATTTGGGCCTTGTTTTCTAGTTCGACTGTATGCAACTTGTGTAGACTGTTTTGTGACTTTTGAAAAAGTCACAGTCACAGAATTAAATGATGATTGAATCATTTAGCGATTTCTCATCAGCGGGATTTTTTCTTTATTTTTTCTTTTCTTTTTTTTTTTTTTTTGGTTTGTATGTAATTGTGCGAAATAATCTGAACAATAATTGCATTTGAATTAATTTATCTGGGAATAGCGTGAGAAATATTGTTTTTAACTTCACTTCAATGATGATTTCAATGTTAAAAACAACAAAGTCCTCATGCATCAATTAGTGAACAACAAAAATTAAACAAAAAAATTTCTTAAGCAATAGAAAACATATGCTAGACTTAACTGATCATTACATTCATTTAGTCAGGATTACAATCAAACTTATTACGGCACCCAAGGATGGTAGGACCAAAAAGTTTAAATTCGACTCCAAACAACAGATGTATGAGCAACTGTTCATGGCAATTTAATTTACGCCAGAATTCTGCTGAGAGAAAGTTCATATTTCGTTGTGTTCGAGATGTCTGTGTTGGGGCTTGAACCATAAGTTCGCTTCAAATTCACAAGTTCATCGCAATACAATTTGTCACTTAGTCATTCAAAATAAATTTAAAAATTATCGCATAATATTTTTTGGAATTAATGGGCGTTATTAAAAACTTAAAAGCCATGGAGAGTATCGTTTCCTGAATAAAATATAAGGATACCAATGTATTTTTTTGTTGGTCTACTTGGTCTACAGTATAAAGGCCACTATCTGAATGAAATAAATTCATTTTTGCCAGTAGTTTTAGTTAAAATCCAGTATTAAGAGGACAAGGCATGGCTGTAATATTGTTCCTTGCAGCTACATTTTCGTACTATGGTATTAGGTCACTTTAGGATATGATGGATTACGTGCAATCCATTGAAATTTCATCAAACTTCGCAGCATGTTCCAGCAGGATAATGATATCAAATATATTACAAAGTACACTACCAAATATCGATGTGTTATACTGACCTAGAAGTCACCTAGTAGTCTAGTAAGTACTGTGTATGCTTATTAGACGTGAGGCCACGGTTCAAACTTCATGTCAAGCATTTGCAACAAAAAGGAATATGAAAAAATATATCTTTTTCCAAAAATCTGCTGAGAGTATATAAAATTGCCACGAAAAGGTGTTCGAAATCGATTTGAAACTTTAGGTCCCATCACTTGTAACATACACAACATAAGTGATGTGGGAAGCTAGGTCGTAATCCGGTCTGAAGGATTGTAGTGACTAATTATATATGTATGTGTGTATGTACACTGCCTTCAAATGGAAATTCGATCGAGAACATGTGGAATATAATAAATCTCTACATTCAATATAATTAGGTTTTGATGAATTTTTCTTAACAATTAAACATTTGGATTTAGGCGGACTTATCCCCACACCATTTATGGTAGCCCATTCAAATATGCGATGTTATTTATCCTTTGAAATTCTTACGTATCAGTTGACAGATGTTCTGTTATATCCAGACGTCGGCACAAAAAGAGCATGATAAAAATGTGAGTGTATTTGTGAGAGGCATGTTTATAACCCAGAGGAAAATTGTTAGTAATTATTGTTTCAAGCGGGGTTCAAATAAAAGTTGTTTGCAAACTATTGTGCTTTTTAATGCCATTTACTGTTCTTTGGAATAATAGACGTATTCCACTTAAAATTTCATAGAAAAAGCTATGAATTTTTCCCATTGTAAAGGATGGCAATGTTTCACGAAGTAGAAAATATCATTATGGAAAGACTTGCATACATACATAATAATGTATGGAAATTTTGTGCTGAACGATTTGCAAAACAGAGGACCATAAAATCTAAGCCTTTGAAATATTCAGGGTTTTAGTTTTACAGCTGTATTCTCTACGGAATCCAAATTGAGAAGGATGTTATTAGTTTCAATGCATTGGGTCACCTGATGAATATTTTAAAAACTTTCGGGAGGAATGGTAGGATTGCGATCGATCTTTACTCATATTGTGTATTATTAACTGGAATGATACTCACAAATTTCCATATTTTCCATATGGTGATAGTTCACCATAAACTTTTTGTTGAAAGAAAGCCTTATAAAGAGAATAAGTTGTGATGTGAAAATCTTAACAAACTTTCAAGAGTCAATTATTAGCAGATTTATCAATTGCAAGTTGCTTTCCATTTCTGTTTAAAGCTAGTTCCAGCAGAAAACTTATCCTTGAAAGTCTTCAAGGATCTCCTTCATCTTCAAGGAGATTCTGTATGATTCAAGTATTTCTGGAATTGTAAAACTCTTCAACTGCGAATGCAAGAAATCCCTGTGAGAGATTGCTCATTTAATAATCTGTAAAAACGAAGGCTTACTGTGTATATCATCAATCTGAAAGAAAACACACACACTAAATATTTGATAGAATAAACATTAAACCAAGAGAGAGAAATATTCAAGAGACTTTTGAATATTTCAGATTATTGTGTGCCACGATTTTAAATTGATTAAATGGGAATGACTTGCAACTTGTATCCAGTCTTTCAAGGACCATTTATCAGTCATATTAAGGCGCCATATTTGTAGTCACGGTCCATTTTTAGTATATTTTCTGATTATTTTATTTCAACGAAAAAGACTGCATATATACCATACATATGTACGTTAGGTTTCTGGTGAAATTGTTAATTCTTAGAAACTCGTTACATGATTATTGGGTATGTGAAAAAGACAAGTCTTTCCAGAATTGAAACAACGTCAATTTTAATATGGACAAATTAACGTTTATTGGAAATCTCTCTATTAAAAGCAGCCAATAAGAATTGAGGTGTCTATACAAGGAAGGTTAATTACTGGAAACATATCCCATATTTTTACCAAGTCATTAGAAAAAGAATTTTGTAAGGTAGCATAGAACGAAAAAGGGGGCTTAGGGAGAAATCAGATGAAGTGAAGTGACCTACTGCGATCATTCAGAGAAGTTAACCATACTGAAATAAAGCTTAATTAGCAAACATTTTTCAAATTTAGATTAATAATCTACAGTACAATCTGAGTTATGATTCATTAACATTCATACATACATACATAATTGGCCATTACAACCCTTCAGTCAGGATTACGGCCTAGCTTCTCACATACCACTTATGTTGTGTGTGTTAATTTTATACATGAGCGGCAGGACCTACAGTTTAAAGTCGACTCCGAACGACAGATTTTTTTGAGAAACTTTTCATGGCAATTTTATTTAATCTCAGAGTTTTTGCCAGAAATCTGCTGAGAGGAAGTCGCTGAAGAAATATTTTTTTTTCATATTTCGTTTTTGATGTCTGACCGGGGATTCGAACCCTGGCCTTTCTTTTAATAAACCAACACACTACCTACTAGACTACGGCGACTTCGACTTCATTAACATTCTCTTCAACGAAATTTGCAAATAAAACAAAAGCAAATACAAGCATGGAACTAATTATGTGTTACAAACGGACTTGGATTTCTAATATAGAAAGTATTTCAATAAATGCCAGACATTCCATTATAACGTGCAAATGGCTTGTAAGAGAATCTTGGATATGTAACCCAGAAATTATTCATCGGATATATGTATACCATTACAGTTAAATTGTGGCCTATAGGCAGATTGTTTGGATAGCGAGATTGTTTGATTTAAGTCGGTTGCACAGCGTAATGAAAACCGCGTTAGGCGTTACCCTTTGCTGAGGCCTAAGATATGTGGGAATTCTTCACAATGAGTTTGCGAAGAAGGATACTTCCCGCCAGAACTTTTCTGTGGATTGGGAGCACATGTTCGGAAGGCAATACTTAGCAAAAGGAAAATCGAGAGAGGCAAAAACTCTTCGCAAAGCAAATTGGATTGAGGCAATCGAAACTTATGTCGGGTAAATACAGTAGTAGAAGCCTATTCGGGAATACCCTGACGTTAGGAATTATAAATACTGTAGTGATGAGCACGAATCACCTGAGAAGCGTTAATGCATTCCAAATGAAGAGATCTGGGTGAATAAATATATCCACCAGAATCGGCTGGCTAATACCGTTTATGAACCCCCTTAGTTCTTCTGATCTATCAGATCTTCAACAAATCAAATTTCCCCTGCTTCTTCACATTGGCTACAGAAATCAGAGATATATTCCGATTCCATCTACTAATCGTATGCCTAAATGGACCATGACACGTCAGTACTCCTATAATACTTCTCATCTGCCATCTACTCATGCTTACGATTAGCTTCGTTTGACAATAACGCTCTTGCAATTTGCAATTTCAAAGTATATTTTTGGCTTCACCACAGTTGAACCTTCCAATTCATTCTCCAGTTAATGGACAATAACGCTGTATAACTAGCTACGCAGTATAAAATGCTCGAACATAATTAGGTCGCTTAGCATTTTTTACACTTCCAGACTAGTAGAGCCTGTGTAAACTTTAAAAATCTCCTCGCGAATCAATAAGTGTTGCCTGATTATCTACATAAATTGTAACACTTGAGCTCTTCGGATTATGTTTCCCAACTAGTTCAGTAGCCTCGCCCCCCAGAGCCACTGTATGAAAAATACTAGATTCCGACGAAAGCCTATATGAATTTCTGACATTGCCCCCTTGCACCCGTTCCGGCTCTATTTTAAACTCGTCAGTGAAAACAGTCCAACCTTTGAAGAGTTTATCTGACCCTATCCATAATTCTCTATCAGGTATTGTTACATTCGGTGTATCGAAGAAATGCACTTTAATGGCCATATAACTCGACATTCCAATGGTCTAAATAATTTTATTGTTGAGGCTTCAAACATTTGAAAATAAAGGTCTAATTCTCGCTCTTTAATTTTATTAGGAATAGGACTTATGTTACGAATCCCAAAATAATGGGTTTTTTGTTTACGATATATGACGTTATGTTTCATTCCAAAACCTGTATCCATTGCCGAATGAATAGGTCAAACCGAGCATTAAACTGAAGCTATTCTCATCGAAAGCAGAAGATTCTGAACTCACCAGGAAGTGCAAGGTAACAAAGTGCTTTAATGCATTCTCCCGAATAGTGACAATTTTCAAATCCCTAAGCAGAATAAAGGACTCTTATGCCATGGAATTTGTTTTATTTAGCGATGTGGAATTGTGGAAAGACTCTGGGAAAATAGAAGTGTGAAGCCTAAAACACTTGTGCCTTTTCCTTCTTATGTAGACTACGAAGTTCTCTTAGAACCAATATTGTACTCTCTACTGCAGGTGTGCAACGCAAACAACATAAAGTCTTAATATTCTCTCCGGATTCGCCCTCCCTGGATTTTATCCAGTTTTGCAAACAATTTTGCAACATAGGCGATTTGATTTGAGGGCAAAAGAAACTTTCGAAGCAATATTAAGCTCATAAATTGAACAAAATAGAACACTCTGACGTCCGAAGCTAGGCACCTATATCTCCTCTAATACTGCGTAATACAGAGAAGTCAGAATATCCGCTTTCTAGCAAAATTCAAAATTTAAGTGTAAGTACCTTCCCTTTCGGGTAGCCGTCCAACGACAAGCCTGTTGTTAGACACAAATACACAGAACTATCAGTATAGCATCGTCTCAGACCAACAAATCAATGGAATTATCTGATTTACGAGAAGCGGATACTGTTTTACTCACTTGAATATAAGGTTACTTACTTGAATATAAGGTTATGCCCTTCACCACTCCTGTGATGGAAGTAAGACTTGCTAATTCATAACAGGGATAGGATATGATAACAGAGTAGAACTTAAATGCAAAATATTATGAAGCCCCATAACGAATATTATGATATGCCCTCTACGGTATTTCTTGTGGTCTTTTCTTCCACTGTCCGGATTTTTTTGCTGTGCGAAATATAAATAAAGAAGTTATAATTTTTATTTGGCTAAGCGAGAGATATAATTTTTCTTATTCTTGTTTCATATTCTTTGTTATACAAAACTTCCTTGGAGATGCTTTTCTTTCCATGCTTTTCTTTCCAGGTATTGCGTAATATTTGACGATGTATAATATCTAATAGATTTTATTTAAAATTGAGATCAAGTGCTTTTGCTGACAACTTTACTATCTTATTATCAGACGTCGACACAAAGAGAACATGATAAAAATGTGAGTGTATTTGTGAGAGGCATGTATTAATCCAGATGAAAATTGTTAGTAATATTTTCGAGTGTTATCTATGTAGTGGAAAATATAGAAAATATGTACAGTGTCAAATCCCTAAAGACTGCGTACTTAACTTAACAAATATTCCTCAAAAAATGGAGATCACGTCTCATTTATACTAAAGAATCGCATTGGAAAATAGTGAATCCTACTGTAATAGTTTTTTGGGTGTATAATTGAAAGCTGAAAAAAGCGAAATGAACCTTCTTCTTTGGAAGCTGACAAGCAACTGAATGCAATTCTACGCACTTTTTAACGAACATAATTGATGTTCGTGTTCTATGTGTGTAAAAAGCCGAAGATGTTGGGCCACCATTGACTATTGGTGCCGCCGTCTGCTTATTACCCACAAATCACTTTTTCATACATTTAGCGGCATGTATCGGGTCATTATCCATCCTACTGATATATCCGGTTTAGCGAGAACAGGGTCATAAGTAGAGTTATAAAAAAGGACATCAACTGCAATCGAAGTTTACACCCAAAATTTTTTTTGAACATAAATTTTTATTTTTAAATTAAAATAAATATAAACAAAAAACAATTTAATTAAAAAAATTAAGTACCAAATTTTGTACAATTTAAACATTTGTAATGCCCATCCCTGACAGAGTTAAAATGCATAGTGATTTGCTGGTTTGTAAAACAACAGACAGGTTTTCTTTCTGTGTAAGAAAAATTTGTTATGTTTGTTTATTTCTCTGTTTGGTTTGTGTCTACGATGTGGTAGTGTGGTTGGTTGGTGTTTGCGATTGCTGACGAGAAAATTTTGCTTTTTAATGGTGAGTTTTTGGAAATGTGATGAGTTTTAAAAATAATGGTGAATTTCTCCGATGTTGCGAATAAAATCGTAATTCAGCAAAATGCCGTTACTCAAAAAATGTACTGTATTACCATATTTCACAATACCACTGGTGAATTAACCGGTGACTATCTAGAATAAGTAATTTTCCCACCAATTAGTAGAGCCATTGAGTTGAGAACAGCCATTGTCTGAGAACAGATTAATATTGTTCGGGGTATTGCCAACGGTATGTTATTTCCATTTTGTGTCTGCTCTCTGTGTTAACATATTTAAAATATTCTTTTTCTCTTTTTTCTTATCGAATAAGAGTAGGAGAAAAATTCGTAACTGAGGGCAAAATTAATTTCATGAACTGAACATTCCCTATTTAATTTCCCAATCGAAATTTTTTAAGTACTGATGGAAAACACTAGAGGGTACTAATTTAGGAATAATAATAATTCAGCAACCAGTTGATTTTGCGCAAGTTTCGAACAATATATGAAATTCTTCGAAATCATGTCGTTTAGGCCAAAACATTAATTAGGTGTAGTGGTTTTGGTTAGCGTGCACTTAACGTACTGTAAGAATAGTTAACTAAATTAGGAGTTAATTATGACTTCATTTACAATTTCTAAAAAATATACTTTGCAGTGATTTTAAAAAGGTTTCTTGAATAAACACTGGCCAATAATCTAAATTTAAGAGAGTTCCCGCATATCATATTTAGGGCCATTATTACAATTTGCCGTTAAAGTTGGGTTTAGTTAAAGATAGCTTTAGCTAAAGGGAACAATAAAGTGATCTTTAACTTATTTTCGTTATTACAACTTACAGATGCCGGTGCAATATTCATAGCTTTTGACATTTTAAAAAGTTCTTTAAAAACACAGTGGCAACGACGTGCTTTCTTATTTGTTATGTTTATTATTTTATTATTGCCATATTGAAAATAAAATGTGTAATATGGCAAGTTTAAAAATGAAGTGAACTTTAAATGTTGAATGTAATAATGTTGGGCGACAACTTTTGACCTTCTTGATTTTTTTCTCAAGAATTACTCTACAATAATTTTAATTTTCTTTTTCTATATCGGTTAGTCACATAATATCAAATACCAAACAACCACAAAACAACCAGGGTCCCTGGTGGGAACCGAACTACTAACTGAACCCCGAACTAGTAAGTAAAGAGAGTAAGTACACTCGTGAATCCCCTCTGCACAATTATATCGAAGTCAAAAAGGTTACCAGCTAGCTGATTTGGATGTACTACAATCTCTTTGAACATTTTGAATTCACAGTTTTGATTGTTGCCTTGTCTTTATGTATACCTGATATACTGATGATATCAGATGCAGCTGTAATCAGCCTTAAAGTCTCAAAATTGGCGTATTTGAATTTTTCTATGCCTGAATGCTATTAGTCGACAAGTCCGAAGTATATAATAAAAATAGAAAGTGGCTCAAAATTTTCCTCTGCGGAACACCATCTGAAAGGGTAGCTTTAGATTGGCAATAAACAGTATTATCTGTCTTAGACATCATCTTAACTAGTGCAACCTCACTTACGGGGGTAATACTCAAATTGTGAAATAGCATTCAAAGTTAGAAGAATAATATTAATTGCTATTCAGGTCGGTGTTATAAACATCTTATTACTGATCATATCTATACTGGCACTGTAATAGATCTCTTGAGACTCACAAGAAGCTGTATCGTCAGGTGCTGAGCAAATAAGAGTTACCTTTCTCAACATTATTTCCCTGCTAATCTTCTGTGGCATTTCGCAAAGTTGTCTAAAATATGCATAATAAATCAATTATTTCTCTGGTGTAGCCTCAAGAGTGAGTGTGAGTTCAGGGTTCTCTAAGTCGTTTTGTACATTTCTTAAGTTCAATTTTGTTACTTTTAGCTCTTCCTTTTTCAGAAACTTATCTTTCCACATTCACGGAGTAGATTTGATTAAATTTAGTCTGAGGATGGATTAAAGTGGGATGTTGAAACATGAATATCGTATATTGTACTCAACTGTACATATGCCATACAATGATTACGGCATTGATCATGATCATTTTCTTGTAATCGTAAGAATAATAGGTGAATTATCCGAAAATGAATCCAGAGAAGGTCTCTAGTCTTTGGACACATCTGTGATAGCTCTAAATTGAATAATATTTGAATTCTTCTATCTGTCTGTTGATCAATAAAATTGTTCTCACTCTAAACCTCTTCTAAACCCATTATATCAAATGGCACGCGTCATTTAAGCTGTAAAAAATTATGTTTGGCATTGATTGTACTTGCCAGCAGCCAGAAAACATGCTCCTAGAGATTTGTAAAAGTTTCAAAACTTGTTTTCAGTAATCGATAAACGATGAGGCAAGTAAACAGAAAATGTATAAAATTAAACACACTCAACATAAGCGATGTGAGAACCTAGGTCGTAATTCTGACTGAAGGGTTGTAATGACTAATTATGTACGTATGTATGTATGCAGTAATATCGTATGCCCTGTTCATAGCTCTCAATGTAGTTTGTTAACATACAAAATGGAAATCTTCCTGTGAATGGATTAATGTTGATGAAAAAAATAACTTCATTAATGGAAGCAGTGCTAGAAATTTCCACAATCGAAAATGTTAACCTTTATTAGTTCACATTATCGCTGTAAAAATGTACATATGTATTGTTTACACATATGTAATGCCTGTATTAAAACTAGGTTACAACTATTAAAGTGAGTGGTTAGTTTCACAATGATCTAAAATATACTGGTTTAAGATACCCAGTTTTTAATGGGTTATGAACACATAATGACTCTTTTTTTCATAATAAAACAACAACAATTGTTGTTGTATTTATTGTAACATCAGTTCATTGATATCCATTCAAGCTGCTCTGCCCCCAGACAACAATGTTTGATTTCTCCTCACCTTTGAAGGCAATTAAATGAAGCCAAACAAACAAAATAAAAAATCAAAAATTTACGCATGCGTACGATGATACTGTTGCAGAATGAAAAAGTCGCGTGAAATCAAGAAGAAGAAGAAGAAAAAAAAAACAATTCATTGATAAAACGTTTTGTTTACTCCATCCACTTAAGACTGAGTAAAGCGATGGTCGGGCACATTGACTGGATCGAAATGGACACACAGTAGAGGAAAGTAAGAAAGTGTATTAAACCAACAACAAAAATACAAACAGACACACATCCACACACACACACACAAACAGATACAATTTTAACAGCTGTCGTTTTCATGATCGAATCAAATTAAACCAAACCATCTGCAGGATAACATGTGTATGAGCCTGTAAACGAATGTATGCTTGCTTGTATGTATTTCTATGCACATGTCTAAAGCAACTACCGGCTTTTTCGCTCATTCAATATTAATAAAAAGCATAAATTAGTAAATGCACTCCTTCCTTATTCCCGACCCCCTTAGTTCGCTTTCTATACAGGCAGGGATGCACGTAAATGAAGGTAAACAACAAGAAAAACATGCTGCTGTTGTTGATAACATAGATTTAATCAATCGATGAATACACCTTTCTTTCAGTTTCAGTTTTATTTTTTTGTTTTCTTCTTCTTCTTGTCTCTTTGTTGTTTTTGTCTTCCTTTTGTTTTTTATTTCGTTTTTTCTTTATTATTGTTTAAGAAACAAAAACACCTTTTCTTATTGTTTAAAACATAATTTTTTTTTCTTTTTCAAATTATGCAGCATCTGCGAGTAAAATGTTTGAGCTCATTGCACTTTCTCACTCACAGCCAGTGTTGCCGTTTTCTTTATTTTTAAGCAAAACTAGTACAAGTAGAGATTCTTACATGTTTTTGTAATGCGGACCCTACACATTGTGACTTGTTGTACAATCAAATGATTTAACACACAATCAATTGTAATGTTGAAATAATGGTTTGGCAAATTCAAACAGCCGACTTTGATTTTCAACCAATCGACGATCAATAAGATGTTAAGAGGAAAATTTACAAGTAATTTTGGTTGAAACATCGAAAAATCTGAAGAATGCGACGTATTCATTCAACATGTTGGGGCTACATCAGACGAACGATTTTAAGCAATTTTTGTTCATAGAAATTCTCAATCGTCTGAAATCTTTCGTATTACGAAAAAGAGAGTTTATTTTTAATAGTATTGTGGTGAAAAGATGCCTTAGTATTACAACCATACGATCAATTGTAGTCTCCTCATATAGCATATCCTGGTATTGTCACCCCCTAGCCTATTGCTTATCTTGACAAACTTCAGGCGATTCCTTCTGGAATGTATTAAAGCCTCACAAGTTTCAAGAATGTATTCCTGTGATTCAATCTTATGTTGGGCTCGCATAAATTTACTCTGAGCTTGCAGTGGAATCAAAAGACCATTTATCAAGCTCTAAAAAGCACTAAAATCATCCAACATAAGTTTTTGATCTGTTGAGCATACCCTTCCAGACATCCGACTCCATTCCTCAGAAGGATTCTGACCTTATCAACGACGTGATAGCTGCCCTCTTCGCCGAGAATTTCCATATGATCTGGGACCCACCATAGTTCCCCATCTTCATACACAACCTCATACGAACCGAGTGCTCGAATGGCGACCTGGCTTTCATATAGTGTTGCTATGTTCAACTTTTGTACTTCCTAACTAAATTGAATTAATGATTCGATGGCATGAACTTCCGCGAGGGTTCTCATAGGTTAAGAATATTTCATTCTGGAATAGAAAAATTCTCTCTCCTGTTCTAAGATTCGTTATTGACCCATTTGTGTACCACAAAATACTCCCTAATAAGAGAGAGTGTAACTTCAGGTTTACTCCATTAATTTTTGTTACTAAGTCTCGTTGCAAAGCGCTTTTCAAAGTCATAGAGTCTATTGGTTCTGTTCAGGAGACAATTAAAAAATAAGCTGTGAGCCATTCGTTTGCCTAATGAATTCCATGTTAGACTTTTTGTCTCTCATCAAACTAACCATAATCGCCAAAACTTTGCTCTTTACTATCATGTAAAGCGGACTTAAATCAGGGATTACCATTTCATAGCACAATTGTGCTGAGTGAATTCACACACATTGCTTATGCTCTCTCATTTAGTCGCTGATCAGACCGCGGCGAGTGCACATGTAAGCGGATGCTATGACATTTTTTTCAGGTTTACACTCAAAAAATATTTTAAGTTGTAAATATATAAAAAATGCTTTTATTAAAATCCAATGTTTTATATGTTCTTAAATGGCATTTTAAGACATTTAAATGATAAGGAAAGAGAACAGCCTTTTTTGTAGACATAAAGCATTTTTTTTTTGGAAAAATTTAAAGGTTTTTTATTAGTAGGTGAGGAAATTTATACTTTGGTTCATAAGTACCCACCAAATATCTAAAAAAAACAATCCCTAATTTTCGAGTTAAAGATGTATAACTTTATGTATGTTGATGAAAAGAAAATCAAATTAGCGTAAATTACTAACACTTTTCTTTGACAGTAAATGAATAAAATCACTCAATTTATTTTCACTCACTTACTCACTAATACACAACCAAAAAATTTTTGGTAACCCCTGACTTAAATCCAATACTGTTGGTCAAAAAGTCATTGTCCAAATACACTCGAGATAAATTTTTTAGTGAGAATTTTTTTATTTTTCCTCATTCAATCGTAACATTTTCCGTTTACCTTCATACAACTTAATTACAAACGGATGGCAACACTGTTCAGTATCAAATTTATTTCATTTTTTGTTCTCTTTCTTGCAATCTGTTATTGTATTGGAGTTTTGTTTTGTCTCCTGTTCCAGAAAAACAAAAAGTACTGTGAGGGAAAAATTAACAACAAAAAAAGAAGCGAACAAAACTCATGTCTTTTTATCCTTAATATACACGTAATAAATTCTTCCTCTCTTTTATGGTCCTTTTTCCGACGAAAACAATAACAAAAGAAATTCTACACACGGAAAAATAATAAAAAAAAAAGAAAAAAGAAAAAAAGCACATGCTTTAATTCATTTATTATTTCAATACAAAAATAAAAGTGAGTTGACGAAGTACTTCAGAATTTAACAAAAAAGGTTGGCACTTTCGATGATTCATTGTGGTTGCAACATTGGTAAAAAATTATTTTGAAAATTTTTTTCAAAATTAAAATAAAACCTTGCATGGAATGGAATGACCAGGTTACAAGAGTTGTCAAGACCGAAGTCTAGCAGGTAGTGTGTTATCTTATTAGATACAAGGTCTCGATACAAGGTCAGACATCTGCACTAAAACGAAATATGAAAAAATATTTCTTCGGCAATTTTCTCTCAGCAGATTTCTGGAAATAAAATTGCCATGAAAAGTTTGTTAGAAATCTGTCTTTCGGAGTCGTATTTAAACTATAGGTCCCGTCACTCATGTACAAAATTAACACACACAACATGAGAAGCTAGGGCGTAATCTTGACTAAAGTGTTGTAATGACCAATTATGTTTGTATGTATGTATGTAAGACCCTGTGTGACCTCATATTCAGTCATTTACAAATTCCAACCCTACTTGCTGGGATTTTGTGGCATTTCTGTGAGAGAGACGTTGATCACTATCAACTGCGAGCATTATAGATCGATAATTAATTTTTGTTGTTGTTTTGGATGAGCTGGACACCAACAGTAAGTGGTTAACAATAGGCTGGCGTTAAAAACACCACACAGCTCATTTCGTATTGAATATTTTACACAAGTGACTTGCGGCCATGGGTATCTCACATGTGATGAACTGATCACCGGAATCGCACTCCATTTGACTCCATTTGACTCCATTGAACTTATTCTTTTGAGTATTTTTTAAATCACAGGCCTATGCGAAAAAGCCACAAACTACACCGATTCTCAAAACTAACATTACCCATGCCATCGATCAAATTAAGATCGATTTGTGTGCCAGAGTCATAGAAAATTGGACATTTCGAATGAGCTCCACCCCAAAAAGTCATGGTGAACATTTAAACAATGTTTTTTAATGAAATGGTTACGCGGTAGCTTAGTAAATGGTGTATTATCCTGGCTCAGACGTCTCTAAGAAACGAAATTTTAGGCAAAATGTTCTTCAGCGATTTCCTCTTAGCATTTTTTTCTGGAAATAAAACGTCATAAAAAGGTTCTCAAAACTTTTTCACTCAGAATCGTTTTTAAACTATTGTGACTTTAGTTTAATAGATGATGTGAGAAGCTAGGTCGTAATCATAGCTAAAAAGTTGTAATAACCAGTCAAATAAGTAACTGGTTGCGTCAAATAAACTAAACACATCTCATTGGTCGCCGTAGTCTAGTAGGTAGTGTGTTGGGTTATTACATGAAAGGCCAGGGTTCGAATCCCCGGTCAAACATCAAACACGAAATACGAAAAAATATTTCTTCGGCGGCTTCCTCTCAGCAGATTTCTGGCAAAAACTCTGAGAGTAAATAAAATTGCCATGAAAAGTTTCTCAAAAAAATTCTGTCGTTCAGAGTCGACTTTAAACTGTATTCATGTATAAAATTAACACACAACATAAGTGGCGTGAGAAGCTCGGCCGTAATCCTGACTGAAGGGTTGTAATGGCGAATTATGTATGTATGTATGTATGTATCTCATTGGTATTTAGGTTCCTTATTCTATTAAACCGGAAACTTTCCCTTGTAACCAATTCCTTGGCACTTAGTAGTAAATTGGATTTTAAGAAGTCGAGCTCCCTATACTTCATTGTACTCTCGATAAATTGCAAGTTTTCCTACCCAACATGCTAAGGCGTTAATCTCTATTGTGTTCCTTGTATCTTACGCCTTCTTACTATGATTTATGTACGTAGTTACTGGAATTTGTGGAAGCTCAGAGAAAAAGGGCCTTATTGTTGGATTATGTAAAGCCTGTTTTGTTTGTTTAAATTAAATAAAAATAACAAGCATCGCTTATATTCTAATACATATTAAAGTATTTTGTTTTACAAATTTTTAATATTTTTTATTCTCTTTCATGTAGAGTACCTGAGAGGTGCTTTATTGCAGAATCTATAAAATACCTTTCATTTGTATTGCCTTATTATTCGTTTCATAAATTTTTGCTGTATTTTTTCATGTTATTGTTGTTGTGTTATATTCTCTGTAAGAGTCTGCTATTATGTTGAATACAACATCTGTCTCTTGTTATTACTGTTGTTGCCGTTGGTTGGTATTGTTTTTTTTGTTTTTGTTTTTACCTTTGTTTTTGTAGTTATGCTTACAGTACTTCTGTTATTCTCTAACTTCCTTTTTGTTAACTACATTTGCATGAACGTAACACACACGCATATAAACACACCTCAAGCTCTGTTATCACTAGCAGAGTACCAGTTTTTACAGCTTTTATAGCGGTAACGGGTAATCTGAATGGATGGAACGTAAACTCTTTGAATTCTATTTGTTTGTGTGTGTGTAATAAAAAGGAATTTTTTTCAATATTGATACACAGGTAGAAAAATACGGTTGAGAGTACTTAATTTACCTATTTTTACTCTATGACAAGCGATTTAAAATGTTTTTGAATTTATTTTTTTTTAGGAATTTTTGATCATTTGAAATCGATTGTGTTAAAGCGATATAAATACCGAAAAAATTCTTTTAATATCGTTTCTAATATATTGTTTTGTAAAGATACTTTTAAATTGAGCTACCTATTACGCACATGGATCTAATGAGAACTGAGCTTAAGATATCTCCAGAGTAAAAAGGTAATCAAAAATTGGCGTAAATAGGAGTACCAAAAACATTTCAATGCGACCTCCACACGTTGCGATTAGTTGTACAACAAGTTGAATCAACGGTTCCAACCAAATTCAATTATAAATTGTTATTGTAGGCTTATCACACGAACCAACCGATTACCATCCAACCATTCAACATAACAATTGTTTGTGCACAATTATAAAGTTATACAACCAGTCACAGCTTGTAGGGGTGGCATCATTAATTTATTTCTACAATTTATGAATGATTCGTTATAAATACGATCAATCCATGCAGGAACCCGAAGAAAGTAAATAAATCATCATGATTTTTTATCCAACAATACACATCCTTATCTACCAGAGAGAATAACATCACGGGAAAGTGAAACAGCATCAGCTCTCCGAAAATAATAGGGGACTCATTTAGCATAAGTTAGTTACCACTACAGCCAAAACATTTTAGGCCAGAGGGTTGTCTCTAGGCAATGACAGATATGAACCCTAACCGCCAAAACCCGTAGGTTAGAGCTGTTGATAACAGGTAAACTACATGAAAGGAAAACTCACTCAAGAAAGGAAAACAAAATATGAAAAATATTCCTTTGGCGACTAACTCACAGCAGTCTTTTGGAATAAACTGTGAGATAAGGTCACATTGCCTTGAAAAATTTATCAAATCTGCCGTTTGACGCTAAACAATAGATTCCACTATTCATTTATAAAATTAACACACACAATATAAGTGGCTAGGTTGAAAAGCTAGCTTGTGATCCTTACTAAAGGGTTGTAATGATGGGAATACAGTCAACAAGATTTTCTCATATCGAATCCTTTATATCATACCATGTAACCAGAATTGATTCTCAAAGCTTACCACTATTTATGGAACATTTTTCTCGTGTTGTTGTTGTCACTACATTTCACAATTTCTCGATTTGATTTGGAACTGAAGATAAGGCAGGCTCCCAACCATTTCTCAGTGAAAAGTCCAGCGCATTTTGAAGTTTACAAACTCCTGTGTATCGTCAACGTGGTCTAGTAGATAGTGTGCTGTCTTATTAGGCGTGAGGCCATGGTTCAAACATTAGGCCAGACATTTCAATGAAATCGAAAGATATTTCTTCAGCAGATTTCTGGCATAAACTCCGAAGGTAAATAAAAAATGCCATGAAAAGTTTCTCAAAAATCTATCGACTTTGAACGACTTTAAATTGTAGATCCCGCCACTCATGTATAAAATTAACACACATAGCATAAGTGGCGTGAGAAACTAGGTCGTAATGAGAATTATCACACACAATGTATAAAATTATCACACACAACATAAATGCTGTGAGAAGCTACGCCGTGGTCCTGTCTGAAGGTTTATAATGACCATGTATGTATGTATGTATGTATGTATGTATGTATGTATGTATGTATGTAGATATGTTTCCGATAAAATTATTTTTGTAACAATTGAATACTGTGAACTTTAAAACCTAAGTTAATCGAAGCAAGGTTTTATGTTCAATGCTGTTTTAACCTAAATTTTATCAAATGTGAACTACCTGAGAAGCTATGTCGTAATCCTAACTGAAGGGTTGTAATGACCAGACCTGTACGTGAACCCTTTTATAACTCTTTTTCCCTTTATTTACAATATTTCAGACTGGCATTTGTCATTTATGGAATTTATCCAAATCAACTCTCATTAGAAAAGTGCTGTCTTCCGTCTCAGTGCCGGTAAATTACAGAAAATAATTTCACTAACAGGTCTTGGTAAATTTTACATTTTCTACATGACACAAGTAAAATAAAAAAAGTTGAGAGCTCTACCTAACGATGTGGTACTACAGAATTTGTTTTGTTAAGAGCTCTACCTAACGATATGGTGCTACAGAATATTATTTTTTTTTTCAATGTAAATCGTAGTATTCTAAAGAAAAATAAAAATAAGGATAACTAATTCGGTTTTATAGAACAATACACTCGAAAAACTATTGTAGCAAGAGCCATAAAACTATTGTAAAACAAAATTATGCTGTTTCGTATATGCTCAGACAATGCAGACATCTCACACACACAGCATGGAAAGAGAAGACGAGACGAGGTGGGAAGAATGAAAAGTAAAATGAAAAGAAAAAGAAAAAGGTTCACAGCGCGTTGAGAACAGACAACGACATGCCAAACTTCATTCGCAATTGAACCCTACAACGTAAAGGACGTGTACGTAAGAACTTAATACAGCTGAACACCGCAGTGCGTGCGTGTACAAGTGCGAGCCCTTCAAAACGAAATAAAAAAAATTTTTTTGTTTTATGAAAAATAAACATTCTCTCGCTCTCTAACTCTCACATACAACAACATAAGAGAATAATAACAGCTAGAGAGCATAAAATAATATGCAAGAGTAGTTACAACATATGACGTAGTGAAAAACAAAGAGTGAAATACAAGTAAATGTGTGGTAGAGTGTGTGTGTGTGTGCAGGGTTTTGCGCAATAATATTTGTGTATATCCTAAGGATTGTTATAGAAACCTGATGAAAATATTGAAAAAAATAAAATAAAAAGAAGAAAACTTAATACACGTTCGGTACGACAAATGAAAGAAATTCAAAAAAGGAAAAAAAATTTTTTTTTGTTAAATTAATTCAAACGGAAAATTTAATTGTGATTTAAAAATAATTAAAGAAATTGTAAAAAGAAAAAATAAATAAAATTTGAAATATCAAGTGAAAACGGAAAGTAGGAAAAAAAATGTCTGAAAATTCATCGGAGTTTTTAAAACGCACCTGCCTCATCTGCGGTTGTCATACAAACCAGACCATTAACATCTATGAGCCGCGGAGTGGACCAAATATTGTACAACTTATACAAGCCAAGTTCAAATTTCAGGTATAGTCACACGCTCTATAATTATAAATCCAAAGAAATACAAGGAAATATAAAATAATTTTAAATTTTTGTCTTTATTGAAGACATAATAGACTTGACTTGAGTTTTTTTTTCTTCTTCTTGTCTTGTGAATAAAGGAAAAAATCAATAAGAGACTATTTTGTTCCTTTTCATTCGTTTTGTTTGTTTGTTTTTATATAAAAATGAGTCATCGTATCTATTGAAAGCATTGAGTTTGGGGTGATTGACTTTCCTAGGTTTACCGTTAGCTATTTCCCACGCGCTGACCAAATTCCAAACTCAAACCCAATTCACCACCCACCCAACAAACCTTCGTTTGTATTTCAAACAGTTCGCTCTCTCTCTCTCTCTCTCTCTCACTCTCTTTTCTAAGTGCTACTAAAAATATCTTCTTTTTTTCTAATAATTTATGCGAAATACACTTACATACATACACTGTTTATTATTGTTGCTATTATTGTCAATAACAGCATCCTGACGCTACTCCATCGCATTAAAATCCATCTCCATGATACTAAGTTTACTTTATAGTACAACAATTATTTATGTGTGCGAATGTGTGTGTGTGTGTTACGAGCCTTAATGTGAAGCCATTTGAAAAGTGTAAATATTAAAGCATATTTATAGGTCAATAAAGTTACAAGTAAAAATACATATTTTTAGCAAGAAAGAAAAATGTCACTCAGCGTTAGGCTATGTCAATGTCAATAATACGCTGTGTTGTCGTTTAGCTTAGCTTAGCTAAATAAAAATTTTAAATAAATGGATGGATAGGATTGGAAGTGACAGCATAAAATATTTATATAAGATCCATTTATCGATATCAATCGATAACAAATACATTAGTACTCCTAGGATAAATATAGTATACATACATGCATACATACATACATACATACATAAATGTGAATATAATTTAAAAAACAAAAAGTTTAAATAGTCGAATGCTTAATATTGTTTTAAAAATCGGGGTAAGATCGGTTACTGCTAAGCGCTTTATAGCCAGTTGAATGGCCCAGACTAATAAACCCAAGGGTTTGAATAATAAAATTATGGTTCGCTATTTAGCTAGGAAAATTGAACTGAAACCTCTTGTAATCTCAATCAGTGTGTTGTAAGGAGCATGAAGTAAACAGTTTGAAAGTATTCAATAGCTTTAAAATAATCAGGGGATTGCTTAAAGATAAGATAAGTTAAGATTGTACACAAGATTTTCTTTAACTAATGCTATGTATAATAGGCTCTGTGGGCTAGCCCATGGTTCAACTCGAATAAAACTAAATATAAAAAATATATTGTAGAAGTTGCCGTAGTCCACAAGGTAGTGTGTTGGCTTATTAGACGAAAGGCCAGGGTTCGAATACCCGGTCAGACATCAAAAACGAAATATGAAAAAAATATTTCTTTGGCGATTTCCTCTCAGCAGATTTCTGGCAAAAACTCTGAGAGTAAATAAAATTGCCATGAAAAGTTTCTCAAAAAAACTGTCGTTCGGCGTCTACTTTAAACTGTAGGTCCCGCCACTCATGTATAAAATTAACACACACAACATAAGTGGTGTGAAAAGCTATGCCGTAATCCTGACTGAAGGGTTGTAATGGTCAATTATGTATGTATGTATTGTAGAAGTCACCGTAGTCTAGAAGGTAGTGTGTTGGCTTATTAGACGTGAGGCTTAAACAACTGCTTAGTGTCTCAAATATGTTGACAGCATTACGCTTTTTTATTTATTATTATTTATTTAGTCCTCGCTGAAAGGAATTAAACACGACATGCGAAAACACTCTTAATTGAAGTCACTGTAACTTAGTAGGTAGTATGTGGGCTTATTAGACGTTCAAATCCAAGGTCAGACGTCTCCAAGAAAATGAAATTTAAAAAAAAAATCTGAAAGTACATAAAACTGCCACATTCCCCAAAAAGTCTGTCGTTCGGAATCGAGTTTAATCTGTACGTCCCGCCACTCACGTATAAAATTAACTCACACAACATAAGTAGTGTAAGAAGCTAAGTTGTAATACTAACTTAAGGGTTGTAATGACCAATTATGTATGTATGTATGAAAAAATATTTATGTCGGCTACTCCTACTTAGCAGTCTTCTGGCAAAAGTTCTACGTGTAAAATAAAATTTGCCATTTTTTAAATCTGTTGTTCAGAGGCGACATTAAACTGTAGGTTCCGCCACTCATGGATAGAACAACAACACAGAATATGAGAGGTTAATATGTGCAAAAACAAATTATTTTTCAAGTTCTCCCTAAGCCTATCAGTTGATAGCATTTCACATAGCTTCTAATACAGAGAAACTCATTCTTACCAACAAAAACTTGAACTATCTACATTCCCAATGTTTTTAAAAATTACCAATGTTTTCCTTTGGTTTAGGAAAAGTGAAATAAAGCCCTCGTAGCTTTAAATTCACCATCTGTTTCTACACAAACGATTTCACACGAACGTGTACACATGCAATTATTCAAACATTCTTGAAATATTTTCGTTCGTCTATACGCCTTTGTCTTACAGAAACAGGTGGATAGTTTCCATTTCCTCTTCACCAAGCCAACATTACAATAATAACGTCAACCAGTAATGCCATATTTCACATACAGACATCATAGTAGAGCAATAAAAATCCATTCAATCTGGGCTCTCTTAGAACTAACTCCTTAGATTTCCAGTGGGGCTTACAGATGCCATTTAACACATTCTGTGCTGCCACACTTATTAAAGGAATTGTGTTGAGCTCGGGAATTTGAGTGGTTGCGCTTTAGCCTAACTGTCAGTCACTTCATTAAAATGAAATTCTAAGTATCCAGGTACCCAATCATGCCTAAATTCATTCTCTGCTAGTTACTTAAGAGCATACAAGTAGTTGTCAATGAACTTTTCAATTACACTGAACCCTATGTCATAACCAGTAAGGGATTATTATTCACAAAGACTTCATTCTCAATCGCGTCTAGGAGATCGTATTCCGTTGTCCAATGTTTCTAAATGAAAAACAGAGCTTTAGTCGTGCAAACTGAATGAATTAGAAAAAGTTTAGGTTTTTAGAGAAGATTCAGAAGATTTGAGTCATCCTGGAATAATAACATGGCATTATTCCTAATGACAGATTCCACATTTCAGTTGTCTTTATAGGACAGTTTACAAAAGACCAATTTCAGACCAACTGCTATATATTGCCTATTGTGCCTCTTTGAGAATTGTTGTCGTTTGGCTGATTGTTTACAATCTTCGCTAATTGGTCATTACAACACTTGAGTTAGGATTACAACCTAGCTTCTTACATGCGAGTCGGGACCTACAGTTTAAAGTCGACAGATTTTTGAGAAACTTTTCATGCCAATTTTATTTGTTCTCAAAGATTTTTGCCAGAAAAGTAAGGGGAAATCTCCTAACAACTATTTTTTCGTTTGTCATTTCTTTTTGAGATGTCTGACTTGAGGTTTGAGTCGCGGCCTCAGGTCTAATAAGCCATATACTACCTACTAGATGGCTGTGACTTCACTGTTTCTGTAAATTGGTTTCCTGAAGAACTGTTCATTAATTTAAACGATCTTGTATTGCAAATGGAATTTTGAAATTCTTTAAGAAACACAATCCTTCACTGTTAATAAATTTAATTCCAATCAGATTAACGAATTTTTAAAATTACAAAAACGTAAATATGTATGCCTCACTAAAATATACCGGATATTTAAACAAAATATTTTTATAGAGCTGTTGTTGTTGTTGTTGTTGTCATTGTTTTTACCATAAACTAGCAGATGTCACTTGTTCTCATAATTCCCACATATCCCGTAATTTGATACAGGCTCTCATCATTTTTTTTTCCTGTCCTTTCTTTCTTTTTCTTTCCTTTCCTTTACTTTTTGCCTTAATTATGAAAAGCAAGAACTAAAATGATCGATGAATTTCATTGTATAGATTCCTAAACGAGGTATCCTTGTTAACACTCGTTTGCGCATATACACATGCACACCAAGCCATACCTTCATATGTATGTATATACACCCTCATGGAATATCGATCACATGTTTCCCCAAAAAAAATAAATAAAACTCCTGTTAATGGTGTTGGCAAAGTGGCTACTTGTTTGAAATCTGATAGGTTGTCATTTTGGCCTATTTGGAGCAAATTTTTTTAATCTGCCTTCTTCTCATTCTCTCTCTCTCTCTCTCTCTTCTCCGTAATGCATTTGCATGCGTATGAGAAGAGAAATTTCTTAACCAGCAGGTTGCTTGTTGTATAGGTCGGTTATTGTTGTTGGTTTTGTATTAAAGATCTACAGCAGTAATAAGAAAAATGTCAGCTGCCCTTAGCTGGTGATAATCAGACTTCAGGTTGTTGTTGATATTGATGATGATGATGATGATGATGTTGACGACTATTATGCAGGTTGTTTACCATTGAGTTGCAACATAATGCAGACGTAAGCATGGACAGACACGCAGGCGAATTTAACACAACAACAGCAGCTGCTGTTCATTTTCACAAAAGTACTAACCTACATACATATGTATGTATATGAGGGACAGTGATTTATTCAAGTTAATATCATGGATGATCGTGGATGATTTAAATAAATCCACTTTCCATTGCCAATAACAATTCTATGCAATAAGAATAGAATTGTTGATGATCTTTGAATAAATGTTACTTCAGATAAAATTCATTTAATTCCGAACAACCTTGCCAGATCGACCACAAATGTTAATAAAACTGTGCAGTAGCTAGTGTGTTGGCTTATTAGACGTGAGGCCACGTTTCAAATCCCGCATCAGACATTTTCAATAAATCGAAATACAAAAAAATCTTTGGCGTCTGCTTCTCAGCAGATTTCCGTCAGAAATAAAATTTCTTCTCCTTATAAATTTAACATGTTCTATCTGTTACCTGGTACAAGATACATAAAAGTCAACAAAACCCAAGTCAAACATCTTGATTGAAAAGAAATATTGAAGAAATATTTTTTCGGCGTCTTTCTGTCAGCAGATTTCTGGCTAAACCTCAGAGAGCAAATAAAAATTGCCATGAAAAGTTTCCCAAAAATTTGGCGTTCAGAGTCGCACACACACACAACATAATTGGTGTGAGCAGCTAGGTTGTGAACCTAACTGAAGGGTTGTCTGAACCAAATATGTGTGTGTGTAAGGTATTAAAACTTCAGATTCTAATTTCATCATATACCACTGAATAAGACGATTGAGGTTGAGGTCTTAGCTTAACGTCTGCCTAGCATTATGTATTGATGTACTACTGGCCTTAAGATGTATAGGTTATCACCCCTATAATGTCACTTAAATGCTGTTGCTCTGACTACTTCAGAATGCTGTTCACATGTCAGTATTATCATATGAATTGTGATCCTATTTCCCCTGGCAAAGTGATTCTTACATTTATCAGGAGTTAACCTTATCCAATTTTTCAATTGGTAGCCTGAATATCAGATAGTATTGCTGTATGCCGACCTCTGTACATCCTTTCTACGTTCAATTGAGTACATTATGCAATAGCGTAAATTTCCGTTTGGAAGATATTTACGAATTTTCCAATGCATGCATGAATATTTCACTCTTGGATCGAACGCCTCACTCTTTTTAAACTTTCTGATCTAGACCTAGTTATGTGACATAAAGTTAGGGGACCTCTATCTTAAAAAGCATGCATGTACATAGCTTTTAAATTCCTCCAATAAATTTTATTACTTAGGTCTGGAACAGAATAAAGTAGTTGTAGTAGAATCTGAAGCTTACGACGTAATAAGTAGCGTAGCAAGAAGAAATGAGAACCCTTTTCAAAAACTTACTGAATAATACGAGAATATTGTGTGAATTTTATTACAAAATTCATATCAAACTTTATAATAAAAGCATATCCAACAACATATTTCTCTCTAGCAACATTAAATTTGGTGTTGCACTTATTTAATGTTGAATATTTTTAAATTCGTGAAAAT
Source organism: Sarcophaga bullata (assembly GCA_005959815.1). NCBI lineage: Eukaryota > Metazoa > Arthropoda > Insecta > Diptera > Sarcophagidae > Sarcophaga > Sarcophaga bullata. Next base: position 209,305 of record QOCX01000073.1, read on the forward strand.
CCTTTTTACAATTTATAATTGTCGCGCGACAAATTTCAATAATTCGAATATTGCACTTCGGCTTCTTCTTCTTCTGTTGACATCAATTTAAATTGCAATTTTTAACTTTTGACAGTTTGTAGTGCTGCGTTACGCTGCAGCGACTATTCTGTTCCTTTGTTTAGTTTCGTTGCAAAGCATTTTCCAAAATTATGGAGTCTGATGGTTTTATCCAAGGGTCAGTTTAGGAGAGAGCTGTCAACTAATTGACTAATTGTTAGGTCACAATACCCATTTCCCCAAATAGTTTTCATTAACATAAGCAAAGGGCTAATATCGTGTTGAGCCTATAGTCCAACTACTTAAATTCCTATGGTAAATCTTTTCAATTTAAAGGAATACTTGACATAATTTAATTGCATTTTATCCTATCCGAACCACTGTTAATTCATAGTTTAGACAAACAAATCATTTCAGGATTTTTTTTTACGTTTTCTTTTCATGCGTTTAAAATATTTCTGCTAATGCTCCAATTTCTGCGGGTCAGTTCAGGCGCTTCATTATCTGTTGTGGGAATGTCTGTCTGTAACAAAAAAAAAAAAAAAAGAAAAAAAAAACTGCATTTAACAAACAAACATTCACGAAAACAAAAATTAAGAAATAAAAAAATTTTAGTTTTTTTTTCTTTCTTGGTATTGGGTGTAGTAACAATATAACATGCAACATAACGACAGCTGTATTTGTGGCAAAGTAATAGCACCTTTACTGGGTGCTGTTTTTACTCATTTTTTTTTTTGTTTTACTTTAGTTTTTGGTTTTATACGAATTTGTTTTTGTTAATTGTGTGTGTGTTTGTGTGTGTGTGTGTGTTTTCGTTGTGCGTATTTTGCACCTGGTGATCGATTCTTGTGCATTTTTTACATTAAAACAACAACAAAATTGTAATAAAATGTAGCATATGACGTTTGCATCGTTTCACTGTGACAGTACCGCTTAGTTTTGTCTGTGTATCGGTTCTTGTATACATATGCATGTGTGTGTATGTATATTTTTCTTTTGATAATTACTAAACCTTTTATTTTTTTTTTCTTTGTTGTTGTGTTTGCCAATGTAATTCCTGTTTACCACATACGGCACACGCTTCATCTGTCATTTATAGCAACAGCAATAACAGCAACAACAATAACAATCGTATTATTAATTCAAATATGTTCTAATGATCGTTCGTGTAAACAATAAACGCGGGTATCTTATCAATTGTTTTTGTTGTTTTTTTTCTGTTTTTCTTTAAGCTTGTGAGCATGCGCACGTTGCTCTCTTTCAAACACCTTTCAATATTTATAATAACAAAGACAACAACAATAACAACAACAGCAGCAGCAGCTGTTATCAATCTTTCTCTCGGCTAGCCAGTTTTATTTTAAGAGCTGAGTTGTAATTGCAACACCAGCCAGCCAGCCAGACAGCCAGTTAATGTTAATGTTAAGCCGCTTGGTGTTTGTTGTAGGTTTTTGTTTTGGTGTCTGTGGCAGGTGGTTTTGACCAATATTATTTATTGTTATTGTACAATATTTATATTGGACTGTGTTGGACTGTTGCGACTAGGCAACGGTAATTATTAACGCTGGTTAATTAAACAAGAAGAAATATTTACAGAAATTTCTGGGGCGTTACAATTATGATCTTCAATAATTGATTTGTGGTTTTCATTTTCATATTAAATTCGAAATATATTTTGTATGGCTGTGTTATAATAATTTGTTTTCTCTCTCTCTCCCTCTCTCTCTCTCTTGTTTTCTCTCTTCTGTTATGTAGCCTTTGAATGAGGACAAGTATTTGTGCTTCAGCTGTAATAATTGGCTCATCAACTGGCATTCGCTGCAGGCTTTAAATAGCAACGATGCGGAAAGTCCATCGGGTACCTTTCGATCCCATTTAAACAGTGGCAGTGTTGTGCAGGATGAAAAAAGTTCCGGCTCGAAGAAACAAGTGGCCGTTTGTCGACCAATTGCTCAGGTCAAACCTAGACAACTGGAGATTCATCAGGATGTTCCAGAACAATTGAATGTTCAACAACAAGATCAAATTCATGGTGAGGCAGCAACAGCAGAAACAAATAAATCAGCGTGTAAAATCAATTTCAGCAAGCGTAACTTCCGTTTACAGTTGGCCAAACGTGCTGGCACTGGTAGAATTTCGCACAAATCCATGCAACAATGTTCATGTGGCAAATATATGGTAGTGCGTAGCATTAAAAACTCCAAGAGAATTTCGATACAAACTCCATTGAAATGTCGTAAATGTCGGGAGTTCTCACGCCTAAAAGCTTGTTATTTGCGTAGCATTGTGCAGGTGGAAAAGGAGTTGGCCATTAGAGAAACTCCGCTAGTGCTTGGAAGTAAGTTGCATAATCTTGTTATACAAACCGAAAATGATTGTGAGACACAAACAACAGCAGCAGAAGCAGAATTAGTTGTAAATGAAACAACACGAACGTCAGAGAATGAAAGCCAAAGCATAAACCAACAACAACAACAACAACAACAAAACACAACAACGACAAAAACCTCAACAATATTTGCCAAAGCCAACAATCGATGGCAAAGTAGTATCGATGTTAAGGCGCCTGGGAACTACCCTGTCACGTGAACCGCAAGAAAACGGAAAAGAACAGGATAGTCATAACAACAACAACAACAAAAATTTACCACAAATTATGAGTCCCACTAAACCAAAAGCCAAATGGTGGCGTCCTTTAGATGATGATGAAATTTTAGTCAATTTCAATTCAAGCATATCGGAAGTATTGCCTTCATTGGCAGATCAATTTACCTCACACGTCCGAAAACGTTTGGCATTTCAAATGAACGAAACGGCAGAAGTAATCGATCTGTGTGAGGAAAACGATAATGAAGAGAATGAAAACCAAAGTGACATAGAGGAATCAAAGGAAATTATTATAAAAGCGGAAGTCTTGAAAGCGAGTTTCAATTTGCCCAAAGGACTTTCCATTACACGGGTTTAAAGTGAAACCTGATCACTAAATATTCTTAATAAAATATAAAAGAAATTTGAAATGAAATAAAAAACAAACTCTATTCAATGCTACCAAAAAAAAAAATTTTAAAAAAAACAAACAAAAAAATGCAACAAAAATTAGTCAAATTTCTAGCTTCATGAAATGATTTGAAACAAAAAAAAAAAAAAATAAAATAAACAAAAATAATATGAAAAATCATTGAAAAATAAAAATTAGTCAGTCAGTCATACCAATTAATTTTATCATTAAATGTAAATTCTACGTATAAATAAACACTTACTCAAGCACACATTAGAAATATTGGGGTTTTATGTTAAAAATAATAATAATAATTAAAAGATCTCAGCCAGCTACAGCTCACTTAATTATAATGAAAATTGATATGCATGTGTACGTATACGTATGCGTCTATTTGTTTAAGACCCCTTTTTACTTGAACACACACTATACATATTAAGAAAGAAAATACAATACAAATACAAACATTTTTAAATTCCACCGTTAAACATATTTTTTTATTTAAAAAAAAAGTAAGGTTATGAACAAATTAAAAATAAATTGTTATTCAGTTTTTAAACAAATTTTTACAGAATTTAACAAAAGAAAGAACATTTTTTTCTTATTATTTGTTTTTTAATTAAAAAAATTTAGCAAAATTTTGTAAATTTTTTAAATTTAATAAATTTATGTTCGTTTGATTGTAAATTATTTAAAAAAAAAAATTTTTTTTTTAATATTTGTAAATTAATGTAATTTCTTTTAATTATTTAGAACAATTATAATTATTTTATTATTATTATATATTAAGTTGTAAATATTACTAATATTTATTATTTAATTTATTTAATAAAAAAAAATAATAATTGTTTATTTATTTAACATTAAGCGAAACATACAGGAAAACAAACAAAAAAACAATTCTTTTCTAAAATGATTTACTATTGTGAATGAAATTTAAGAAAAAAAATAAACAAACAAAAAAAAATTAAAAATAAACAGAAAATATTATTAATCTATGCAAATGCAAATACAAATACAAAAACAAAAACATAAAGAAAAAAAAAACACAAAAAAATATCTCCCAAATAAAACAAAAATAATGAAAATAAAAAAACAAGCTTGAATTAAAAAAAAAAAAAAATATTTTATTTACCATCAGTATTGCCGCTTTTATTATTTTTTTCCCACAATTTATTCCCAAAAATTTTAATTCAAAGTAAAATAAAATAAAAAAAAAGAAATAAAAAAGAAATTTTTTCCAAAAAGCCAAAGGAAAGTTTACATGAAATGCTTATATTACTGACTTACAAGCCCTCAGTCAGATTACAACCTAGCTCTGAATGGCAATTTTATTAACTCTCAAATGTTTTGCCAGAAATCTGCTAAGGGGAAGCCGCCGAAGACATATTTTTGCGTATCTCGTTTCCTTCGAGATAACTAGAGGTTGAACCTTCTAATAAGCTAACACACTACCTACTAGACTACGGCGACTTCAATGGTCTTACATACATACTCATACTTAATTGGTCATTACAACCATTTAGTCAGGATTAAATCCCCGGTCAGACATCAAAAAAAAAAAAAACGAAATATGAAAAAACATATTTCTTCGGCGACTTCCTCTCAGCAGATTTCTGGCAACAATGCTGAGAGTAAATAAAATTGCCATGAAAAGTATCTCAAAAAATCTGTCGTTCGGAATCGACTTGAAACTGTAGGTCCCGCTACTCATGTATAAATTTAACACACACAACGTAAGTGGTGTGAGAAGTTAGATCGTAATCCTGACTGAAGGTTTGTAATGGCCAATTATGTATGTTATGTTATGTATGATTGTTGTGACCTACAGTTTAAAGTCGACTGCGAAAGATAGATTAATAAACTTTTCATGACAGTTTTATTTACTCTCAGACTTTTTTCCAGAAACCTGCTGAGAGGAAAGTCGCCTAAGAAGTATCTTTCATCTTTCGTTTTCTTCGAGATATCGGACCTGAGGTTTGAAACGTGGCCTTACGTCTAATAAGCCTACACACTACCTTCTAGACTACGGCTACTTCTTATATTACCTCAACATATATTACTTACTTAATTGATCATTACAACCCTTTAATCGGGATTAGGTACTATCTTCTCTTACCATCCTTATTTTGTGTATCAATTTTACCCTTAACAAGCACGACCTACAGTTTATTGTCGACACCGAATGACATAGTTTCAAGAAAAAAAAACTTTTTTTCATATTACCAGTTGTCTGAAATCACGTAGTTGAACCACTGGACCTCGCCTAATAAGCCAACGCACTACTTACTAGACTACGCGGCAACATCTTGGCAATATAAACAGTAACGGTAGAAAGTAACTGAACAAAAACTAATGCATAATAATGAGATTAAAAATAGGTCGATAACAAATTATCGGATAATGAAATTAAAAAATTAGTTGCATCAGGCAACACTGGGCGCTAAATACAATCGTTACGTTATTGTCATTAGCTTAGGCATGGACTTGTATCATCATATACCTTCATAATTCTTCATTACAACTCATTAGTCAGGAGTACGACCTAGCTTCTCAAACCACTTATGTTGTGTGTGTTAATTTTATACATGAGTGGCGGAATCTACAGTTTAAAGCCGATTCCGAACGACAGATTTTTGAACACTTTTTAGTAGCAATTTTATTTACTCTCACAGTTTTTGTCTGAAAACTGCTGTTAGGAAGTGGCCTAAGAAATATTTTTTTGTAACCTAGTTTTGCTAGAGATATCTGACCAGGGGGTTTGAGCCTTGGCCTCATGTCTAAAAAGCCAACACATTTTTTCCTAGACTACGCTTTTATCTGCGGATTTTCTAAGCAGAGCAGTATCTTCTTCCGAGGACAAATTCACACTGCAGAAGGCATCTACAAGCATTTATTATTGCCATTAGGTATGGATCTGCATCATCGTGATCGTCTTGAACAGAGTAACCTTTAACTGTGTAATACAATACTCAAGCCATAAAATTTCATCGGGTTCTTCGATGGTCTAGTTGGTAGTGTGCTTAACTTCAAATGCCGTAGCCGTGGGTTCGATTACTACCAAAGAGCCTAGGTGTTTTGTTATTGTCTGATTGTTGACATTGTATGAGAGAGAATTATTAAAGAGCAATGATCAAGAAAAAAGGGTCGAAGGTTTTCCACTGGTGGTCATAAAAAAACAAGTTTTAAAATAAAATGGGAATGAGTTCATCCCCTGAATGGTGACCTTAAAAAAATCAGAAACCTGAGATAGCTCCATAAGCATCTTGACACTGACTTTGCCTAACATATAGCCGAAGTCTTTACCTAAATTGCTAAGTTTCCCTTAATAATGTGAAAGCATAGACCGCCATTGATAACTAGTCAACGTTTACTTTTCGGTTGTAGTCGCCGTAGTCTAGTAGGTAATGTGTTGGCTTATTAGACGAAAGGCCAGAGTTCGAATTCCCGGTCAGACATCAAAATATGAAAAAAATATTTCTTCGGCGGCTTCCTCTCAGTAGATTTCTGGCAAAAACTCTGAGAGTAAATAAAATCGCCATGAAAAGTTTCTCAAAAATCTGTCGTTCGGTGTCGACTTTAAACTGTAGGTCCCGCCACTCATATATAAAATTAACACTCACAATATAAGTGGTGTAAGAAGCTAGGCCGTAATCCTGACTGAGGGGTTGTAATGGCCAATTATGTATGTATGTTACTTTTCGGTTTTAGGTTTAGGGGATAATTCGTACGGATAAGCCTAAAAATTTTTTAAATAACGGTCCGTACCTAGCACTGGCTGGCTTTGCCTGTTAACCCAACAAATATTAAAAATTTTACTCAAAACAAAACTGATTTTTATTTTGCCAAAACATATTGAAGATCTTCGAAAATAGAATGCAATTCCGAATTAATTTTTCTGTAATCTAGATTAGAGTTGGTAACCCTGAATTTAAATGATAGCTTTTTTGAAAATTATAAAAATTTATAAAATTCTTGACAAAAATTTTCAGTTTATTTTTTTACGCATTTTTAAATAATTGTGAAACTTCTGCTAATAATTGTTAAAAATTAAAATTAAAATTTATTTTGGAAGAAACCTGCAAATAAGATTATTTGTGTTTTTGTAAAACAAATTCGAGAATTACTGGTGGTGGTTTCAAGGTAAGTTTCTTTTTTTTTATTTTAGTTTTCTAAACAAATTAAATAATAATCGATAAGGCAAACAAATTATTCATGAGGCTTGCATAAGAGCAAGTAATTTTAAGATTTTTATTTTTGGATCTACGCCTTCCATTTCGTCAATCTTCTCCAGATAAATTAAAAAAAAAATATAAACTTTGCACATACGAATGAAAATATCGAAACTTTGCAGATATTGAACTGCAAACAAAGTCTACAGTAAAACCTCGATTCCTTGAATGCATCGATAATTCATTGCAACTAGTCTAATGCTAGTTAAGCAATGCTGGTTGGACATTATGACTGCACATAATGACTGCACAACAAATTCTCATTCCAATACCAAGACTCTTGAGGTACAACATTACGAAGTATTTTATGGACCGAGCCACTCGGACTGTCTAATATGCAAACTAAAAAACTTAAGCCGAACTTCAGATAATTCCGTTAGTTCTTTCCCTTCCTATTGCTCTCACGCACGTTCGCGTGATTGCTAAGCAGTGACACAAAGTGACAGATAATCTTTTAATTCTCTTTCGAGTTACAACATCTGCAGAAATAGTATTAAGAGGTGCCTAGCACATGGTAATTTGCCCTTATTAGCCATCTGTGCTTAAATAAAATTCGGTTAGCTTAACATAGCATTCAAACGTACGCTTTTATCTATTAAGAAACCATTAGCCAAATAGTGGAATTATTGTTAATTTGTGTAAAGGTACCAAACTAATCGTGATTATGCGCAGGTCACATAGGGAATTATCCAGTTTCATGCTTGTTCTGGCTACTACATCCGAATAAAATCGAAAGAAATAGAGACCTTCATATAATTTTACAGTTACATTGTTTCATAGATGCCATACACCACACAGTTAGCATTTTTTATGTAAATTTCAAAAAAATTTGAAAATGTGTTGTGTAGACTTACTTGACTTAGCGCTGCGCTGTCACAAAATTTCTTAAGTGTATCCTAAGAGAAATAAAGTTTTGTTCTTTCTCTAAAGAATTGCTTTCAAAATAAGGCAATATCTCATCAATTTTCTTCTTATCATAATCTATAGCAGAGAAGTTTCAAGTTTAAGTGCCTGCTACAATGACGCCATTTCCTGGAACAAATTTTTAATATTATGAGCGTTGAACTCATATCATCCATTGTAAAAAGGTTCTGGCCTCATCAGGGGCAATTTCTACATGGCCTGGAATCTAGTATAAGATAACCTTATTCATCTGTCAAAATCCTGAGGAGGCATTTTAGATGTCAGGTATTCCCCCTCCCATGTCTGTATATCCTACTCAAGTTGAATTGAGCACATCTTTCGACGAATTTCCGCATAGGCTGTTTAATATTTCACTCTAGAATCGAACATTTCTTCTGTCGCACTATATGTTGTTGATCCACTTTCATACCAGAACGGTCGCTCTTTTAAAAGAGTGTGCAGCAGCCAAATTGTTTTTTTCACAAATTTTCATTGCGGAGCATTTGCCATTGTGAAGTATTCACTGATTCCATCTAGGGATCTATTAAAAAGGGAATTACCAACCCTTCCATAAGTCGGGTTATACAAATAATAGGTAAATATCGCGTTTTTTTTTGACTCCAATTGTACTAACCAAGGTCTCTATGGTTGTGATCCTCGCTAATACAAACAAAGGTCTTAAATCCAACAAAGCCTCCAGTTCTAGAACAGGCCTCATTGTAACGATTATACCAAAAAAAGCATCGATGTCTTATTGATGTTTAACAACAAAAATACACGTTTTTTTTTTTGAAAATATGGATGTTTATCGCCCATCACTCCTCCATACTCCATTCAGATTGTCGTTTCTCAGAAACTGATCAATTCATTTTACTCCTTGTTTTATAACGGAGTCAACTTATCCTTGTTCAATTTATGACTTTTTATTGTTATTTCGTCCAATTTGAACAAGGAGTTTTCATTTCCGGGAAATTCGAGACCTTGGGCGTCTTCCTTTTACCTACTTAGGATTTAGAAACGTTTAATTTTCCTTTCAAACATATCACATGAGTACGGAATGTTGTTAAAAGCCATCGGAGATATATACGAGAATTCTGAACGGAGAAGTCAAGGACCTCTGTTAAAAAATTCAAAGGATTAGGTATTCGCCGGGGTGATATTTGTCTATCCCCGTACAAGAAAACTCGGTGGTGAGTAAAATTGTACGCGAACTAATATTAATTAACATGTTAGCAATGACAGGGTCAACCTGACAAATACGTAGATAGCCTCTGAAGAAACAGACGTTAGTAACAGGTTCAATAAAACAAGTGCGGCATTCGAATAAGTTTTGTCAGTAGGGAGAAAATAAATATTCAGACGAACCAAACATAGAATACTAAACACTTGTGTAAAATCAACTCTGATGTACGGAAGTGAAACTTTTGAACAACTTCTCGAATGCATTAGAATCCTAATCATGGATCTTTCGAACTTAACCAACGGGGAAGCCATAATAACACAAATAAAACGGAAGAAAGGTGGAAGTAGATCCCCGTAATTTTAGAAAGTATTCTGCTAATATAGGATGGCGCTAGAGTGGAATCATCCTTAAGGCTCAAGAAACTGTGGTCGTATAAAATGCATCAGGAGACATACGGTATTCCGGGAACTATTGTTGTGTAATATTATATAGAAAGACGTGAAAATAACAGGAGTAAGATATTGTGAATATTGAATATTACATTGTTTACAATGTTTTTCCTTTGGTTTATAATTTTTTAAACATTTAAAGTCGTTACTCCTCAACAGCATATGGCAACACCATGTACGTGCTTGTACATTTAAATGCCATCTTATTATGACATCATCGTCAAATAACATACTTTAAGGCCGCATGTGTAAATAATCCTTATGACGCATTCACCGATGACACAATTCAATGTTGCCAAGAAACAAAATTTAATAAACGCCTTCTGAAAAAGACATCACCAAAAAGGGAGAAAAATTACCAAATAATTTAATTCGTAATTATTTTCATTAGTTTTTCCTGATGTTAAATTTCGATCCGAAAAAATTATAAGAATTTCAACAAAGAATATTCATTTTGTAGTTTTGCAAGCATTTAGTCAGATGCATATGTAAAAGAAGGAAAGTATCAATATATTTGTTTGTTTGTATCATTAATTCTCTTTTATATTAGGTTTGCAGCAAATCTTAAGATGAAAGGAAAAATTTCGGTTTTCATCTCCTATTAATTATTTATATCCACAATATTAATGATTACACGTACACAATACATTACACAATATTTTTTCAAAATAACTTTTGTTGATGCGTAGAACAGATTTACTGACACCGTGGCAACACTCCGTTCGTTGAGTGAACTTTCCTTATGCAGTGTTTGTGACTCCAGTAATCCAGACACAAACCACACGATGGTTGAACGGTATTATCGAAATGTCGACAACAAGATGACTTTTTTGTAGAAACGTTAAAGTGGTGGATTTTACTTTTATTAGCCACACCGGAGAAATCTAACACACCGGTGAAAGTTTCCACACCTGACACACTACAAAAAAATAATTTTTTTTTCTAGGATTGGATGGAATTGGATTGGTTTATGAGCGAATGACAGCAAACATCAACAGAAGACACACAAAAACCTGCATACATACATACATAACATAATTGGCCATTACAACCCTTCAGTCAGGATTACGGCCTAGCTTCTCACACCACTTATGTTGTGTGTGTTAATTTTATACATGAGTGGCGGGACCTACAGTTTAAAGTCGACTCCGAACGACAGATTTTTGAGAAACTTTTCATGGTAATTTTATTTACTCTCAGAGTTTTTGCCAGAAATCTGCTGAGAGGAAGCTGCCGAAGAAATATTTTTTTTTCATATTTCGTTTTTTTTTTGATGTCTGACCGGGGATTCGAACCCTGGCCTTTCGTCTAATAAGCCAACACACTACCCACTAGACCACGGCGGCAAAAACCTGCATATATATACGTATATCGTTACAACCCTTCAGTCAGGATTACGACCTAGTTTCTCACAACACTTATGTTGTGGGTGTAAATTTTATACAATTTAAAGTCGACTCCGAACGACAGATTTTTGAGAAACTTTTTGAGAAATATTTACTCCCAGAGTTTTTCCCTGAAATCCGCTGAAAGGAAGTCGGTGTTGAAATATTTTTTCAAATTTCGATTTGTTGGAGTCATCACACTACTCGATCTCCACTGCAAATGATTTTTGACCCATAAAGGCCGAGTCACATAGAATCCGTTATGCGTAAAATTCTAATTTTTTGTGTAATTCTAACATCTGCGTTAAATCAACGATAAAAGTTGGCCTATATTTAATGCCAACGGAATTTTTGCTTCATATTAGATAAAGTAAGATAACTTCCTTTAACTTACCGATTCTTAATGGCCTTGAACTATCTCTATCCATCCAAGCGGATAGATTATCTGGGGGTTATCCTAAATTCCAAACTCACTTGCAGGAATAACACAATTGAAAGAGTAAAGAAAAGGCAGCATGTATGATCACAAAATAGCTCGATCGAGCATTGATCCAATCTTGCTTTTCGATGTTCATGTTTAGCGATCGGTTAGCAGAAACTGTCTACTGATAGATAAAGTGCACAGGCAGTAAGCTGTCATAATAATCAGTGCGCTCTGTGTCACTCCGACAAAGCTTCTAAACTTACTTAACTGTTCTCTGATCTTTTATTGAGGCAGGTTGCTGACTTGGTAGTAGTAAGCGTTAATGCAGTTAAATCCCAGCTCAACCTACAATCCACCAAAGTTCGCCTTTCGTACTTTGTAAAAGCTCTTATTCTACTAATTGGATCTGCTGCAGGTCCCGGTCGAGTTAACGGACTGATTCTCTGCGTAGTTAATGCTACAATAGGAGTCTTAAGTATATTTATATAGTCTGCTGCAGATCTATCTCTTTCAGCAATTTCTTCACATTAATCCCGATGTGACAAGAGGACCCAGCAAATTGCAACTCTGTTCAACACACCGAGCCTTGGACAATGATCAAAGCTCTTTGTGACCGACTGGCGGCATTACATTCAATACGAACCAATTGAGGCAAATAAAATTTATTAGTTTCAATGACACTCTGTTTACTCCCAAGTGCGGGATTTCGATATAAGAATTCCAAGTTTATAAACACTATCCTGCAAGCATTTTTGAAAGTTGTTATATCCAGGGAATTCTGTAATCATTTGAACGATATTTCATGGGAAACCCCTATCATATTTTGGGAGTATGCAGATATTATTCATGTACAGAAATCCATATTTGTAGTCAAGGGATTTGATATTGCTTTAGCATTTGATGAGTGATTTTTACAAATGGTTTTTACAATAGCTTACTAGAGGTCATGACGACACGTTATAAATTCGTCAAGAAGAGACAGACAGAGAGGATAGTGGGGGAGTTAGGGAAATTGGAACAAGAGAAGAAGATATGAGATATAAGAGACGGAGAAAAAAAGATGGACCACAAACACTAAAGAGAGTGCGACTACAACCTTGATGCCCTTACACTTCTCAGCCATCTCAACCTTTTTACGAACCTATGGAGGGCCTAATGTCGACTCTCGATAGAGAGTCCAAACCTTCACAGAAGCTCCTGTCCAGGCTCCTCAACCTCAGCTTATAAGAACTGGACATTTGCAAAGGAGGTATTCGATAGTTGGACACAATTAGGTGGTAAATATGTAGGTATTCATCATTTTAAATATTTGATTTTTATGGGTTTTTAAACAATTTTACGGTTGCTTAATTGAACAAAATAAAATTTTTAAATTAATTTTCAAATAAATAAAGAATTTCAAGAAAATTTTTAAATTAATTCAATTTGTGTCACTATTTAATGTGCCATGCTAATGTGTCTGCTTTGTATAAAGCCTTACTTTACTTTACACCTAAAACCGCTCAAAACAATAAAGAAAACTGGCAACACTGCGATATTATTTTCGTTGGGTTTCGTTAAGCGCAATTTGTATACATTCGTTCAGTCTGTTGGAGTCATTTCGCGAGTGAGGTTTGTTCATGTGTGTTTGCGTTCAATATTTTATACTCTTTTTTTTTCTTTTTATCACAAACAAATGCTTTGTGTTCTTGGAGTTGTTTTTGTTTAAAAACTACAACAACAAATAAGAAATAAAGCATTTTTTAAAGACGGTGTGTGAATAAATTATAATTTTATGAATATTAAAATTACAACAACAATATGGTTTAAGTTGGAAGTAAAAAATTTTATTTTTTCTACAAACGGCTACAAAATTACAAGAAAACAGAACCCTAACAAGCGATGGCATTGACAGTTGAAATTGAAACAGAAAATACAACAACAACTATTAATTTTGCAAAAGAATTTTAACAACACATGTGGGAGCGTGTGTGTGTGTTGCGTGTGCATGAGAAAACGTAAAGTAGAGTTGGTGTTGAAAAGTTAACAATTTCCAGAATAAAAAAAAACAAACTTAATTTGCCTTCAATACAGAAATTTTTATTTTCATAATTAAAAAGCAAGTGCAAGTGATTAATAATGAAATGAAATTGTTAAAAAGATTGAGAAAAAAAAAATTCTTGAATATAACTTCCAATGAAGCATACAGAGAAAAAAGCAACAAATAATGCACGAACGAAAACAAAACTACTGTTATTGTGTTAAATTTGATTTTTTTTATTTACAATTAGAATTTATAAAAATAGCAATACGGGAAACAAAACAAAAGCAATGACCAAAGCCACTATACAACAAAAAAAAATAGAAGAAAATATAAACAAATGATTAACCAAACAACAATAGCAACAACATTTAATACTGCTATTATTTTCAATATCACATTTCTATTCTGTATGCATGCGTGTGAGTTCGTGTGTGTATGTGTTCATTATACAGTAACTTTAAAAAACCAAATGAAATGTATTTTTTTTTCCTTTGATTTTAATTACAATGGTCAGCTGCTTGTGTTTGTGTGGATTTGCATAGTCTTTCGGTAAAGAACAACAACAATGCGGGAACAGCGAGAATAAAAGCAAAAAACATATTGGGAATATTTCCCAGAATATTGAACGGCTTAAAATTGTGTCAGGTTTCGGAAATGAAACAATATTTTAGGGAACTGGCATACATACTGATTTCGTTTTAACAAAGAACATGGGTAAAAGAGGACTAAGGAGGGCAACTCAATGAGTTAATTTTTATAGAATTTGTTATTTTAACAAGAATTTTAAGGTCAATAAGAAAATATTTCAAATGTAGAAATATGGAAGAAGTGAATATTAAGTGGTTGAGAGATATTGTTGTTGAGTCAGCATTAAAGCACTGTCGTTTGACCTCTTCGTTAGCGCGCTGAGTATTGATGCTGTTTAATTTTCATCAGAAGAACTTTCAATTAAGAATTAATTGTTAAACATGATTAATGATGCTGTTGAATTATATATATGCCTAATCAAAACTGTTCCAGTTGGAAAGTTCATTCAAAGAATAAAGCAGTACGGAAAAGTTCGTTCAAACACCTAGATTGTGGTATCTGTTGTTTTGGTATATAATGGTGACAAGTCCATCAGGAAGCCTTAAAGCGCATATCGTACTTAAGGTCTAGAAAGTTCCTTGTGAATTATTTAGAATATAGCGGCTAGTCCATTAGAAATTTTTTTCACAAATAATTTTTCTTTTGCAGTATTTTTCTTTATTTTCCTCGGCTCAAAGAGCATAAAGTACTTACATTCTAGAAGGTTCCTTGTGAATTCTATTTAAATCCTCTTTGGCTAGATATATTCTATCAATAAAATTTGGGTGCACATGAATCCTTCCCCTTGGGACCTCAAATGCCGATAGAATGATAGAAAACATATCTCTATCACGTTATAGCTGCCATGAGTTTCCCTAAAATGAATTCTGGTCAGTTTAATAAAAATTCTATTCCATTTATCTACAAATCTGTTTAATTATTCCATCGTATTCCGAGGGAATGAAGTTTTTGTGAAACCATATGTTTGCCACAAAACATTTTTTAGTATCTATTATACATTAAAAATAAACGCAACCATCTACATACATACATAATCGGTCATTACAACACTTATGTCACCACTTCTCACACCACTTATGTATGTATACTTGTGTGGCGGAACCTACAGTTTAAAATCATATCTGAATGACAGATATTTGAGAAACTGTTCATGGAAATTTTATTTACTCTCTAAGTTTTTGCCAGAAAATTGGGGAAGGGAAAGTTGCCTAAAGATATATTTTTTCATATTGTGTTTTGTTGGAAGTATCTGACCAGGATTTTGAACCATGGTCTTACGGATTCATTGTGCAGTGAGAAGGAATTTATTTTTGCATAAAAACCTGGTTTGATCGATAATACTTTCGTAATGCTTTTCATATGCCTCAGGAAATCATTAAATATTTTGGTTCATCAGGTTTTTGTTTTAATCTTTTAATCCATGTCAATGCCATCTTCGTCATTGACTTCTTGGTCGATTCTCATTTCATTGGCAATTGATCTCCCACTCATTAACAACATATTGTATCACAAATTTTTATCTCAGCCTGTTATTATTCCTCTTTTAGCCTTGCATTAAATTTCAATTAGATTCCCTATTATGATTCCCCCGTTAAAATTGTAACGCGACTTAACGAAGAATTGCTTTCCAGCTGTAGAAAAAAAAAAATGCTCTCCCTTACCGTAGCCATACATACACTTCCATACACATACATACGAAGAGTACTTACTTCCCTATTTGTTGTTGCTGTTGTATTTTGTTCTTGTTTTCGTGTGCGTTAAATAAACTTGTGATAAGAATAAAAAGAAAAACATCAGTTATTCGAAAAGAGAGCGAAAATGTTATAATTTCATGGAATATATGAATATACATACACACGTATGGGTGTATATATACATATGAAATGTAATTTATACGGCTTGCATTGATTAAAATTCTTCAATTTTTAAATTGTGCCTGTTTTGTTTTTTTATTGTAGTAATAAACAGTTGAAGTAAATAATTAAATAAAACAAAGAAAACTATAAAGGAGAACATAACCGCCAATATCAAACAAAAAAGAAAGAAATAAAATAAAAAAGAAACAAAAATAACCAATAATTTGAATAACAAATTACAAAAGGGCAGTAGTAGAAGCGGATTTAAAATAATTTCAGCATAAAACTACACATTTCGTATTGTATTCACTATAATAGCAGCAACAATATCGATAACAATCGTAATATAAGGGTAAGTTGACAACAACAACAACAACAGCTACAATGGCTACAAATATATGTTGATAAAGAAAAGCAAATAAAGTTGTAACAGTAACCATATACCCTTCATATTATACCAGTTTTACGGTAAATTTCCTACTTAGTTAACTAACGTTGTCATCGTTTTATTTATACTTTCTATTTCCTTTATTCTCTATTTGCGTTTGTGTTTGTGTTCGTAAAATAAAACAGCGTTGCCAACTATTATTTTTAGGCCTAGCAACATATCCTTGTTTTTCTATACACGCGCACAACGTCATCTGCTTTTTTGTTTGTTTCTTTTGTTGTAAACTCATGACTTTTCCTCATAGCCAGCAAATAACGTCGTATCGATTATTTTCGAGTTGTTTCCTTTACCGGCTTTTTCCATTCTCCTTTAGATGAGTGTGTGTTGTTTTTTTTTTCTTTTTTTTTTCTCATTTTTAACAACATTCTCACACCCTTTTTTTTTGTTCTTGTCATTTCATTGTACTATACATGCTCTATATACAGTGGTGTTAGATAATATAGAACAAATTTATCAAACCAGGAATAATTAAACTTTTTTTTCTTTGTTTTCTTAAATAGCATTGCTAGTGGATTACATTAATTGTCGTGAAGAAAAATTCGAAATTGAAAATCCAAGACGCAATCCATTAATTTTAGCAGCGCTACTTTTGGCGTTAATAGAGCAATATTTTCTCTTAACAGAACAAAATTTGCCCTTAACAGAGCACTTTTAGCTGTTAAACAGTATACATACGAACAAGTCCACTTATTTAGAAGCTAAATTTAGAATAGGTCTGTGAGTACCATACCATATTAAAAGAAATATTCCAAGGCCTCTTAACATAATCAGCAATATATTCACATAAAAAGTGGTATGGCATTGAGAATTTTGATTTTGAAAATATAAATTTTCTCCTTGAAAATTCTCTAGAAGATCAGTGCCTATTTTGGAACATATGAGGAATAGTACACCTACTTGACTATATGCAAATGGTAGCCCAGAGGCCCTCTTTCGAACCGTAGTAGTGGGATAGCTGGAATAATTTTGAGATTTCCAAAAATTTGACCTATCCATCACCCACCAACCATCCCATAGATTTTAACAATTTTATTCACAAATAATAATGATCGCAATGAGAAGTAAATTTTATGTTAATAGTCTGCAGTAATTGCAAATTAGAAGACTAATCCACTTATTGCCATTGTTAGATTGTTAACAGTGCTCTGTTATTAGCAAATTTTGCCGTGTTAAGGGCAAAAATAGGCGCTGCGAAAAGTGAGGGTTTGCGTCTTTGGTTTTTAAATTCGAATTTATCTTCACACGCATTTTGTAATTACAATTGAGTAACACATTTCACATGTTTTCTCCGACTAAAATGCCTTCACATTAAGGGATTATTTATACCCCAAAGTTAGTCCTTATGGGCCTACATTTTTTTTCGTTTGTTTCAGTGTGTCTCTATTTTAACAAACATCACTGCAGCATATGTACATATGTATGTATATAATATAATAATTTATAATATTTTGATTTCATGTCATTGTCCAAATTCATTGTTGTTGTAATTTTTGTTTTTATTTATTTCAATATTCATTATTTAAATTTGTATTCCGTTGTTGATTTCGCTATTAATTTGTCAAAACAAATACCAGAGTTGTTTACTTTTTAATTTCAGCAATGAATTTATAATAAATTCAAATAAAATATTTTTTTTTGCCATTTTAGGAATTAATTTAATGTTTTGAATAATTTTTTAATTGTAACACTATATTTGTATATTTTCTATTAAAACTGAAAATTAAAAATATGTGAAGATAAATTCGAATTCAAAACTAGCAAAGACAATAACCAAAAATTATAACAAAGTCAATGTTTAAGTTAAGAGAGCAATGTTAAGTGTTTAACGGAAGTTGTAAAAAAATTTTCATGGAAGTAATCGTGGAATACTTAACTTTCCCTCTGAAAATGTGTAACCCACACGTTCTGGAGTGCATGTGAGTGTGACGATGGTCTGCTTGGTAATGTGCTATACTTCATTTGCCGTGGGGGTCTTGGGCTCGACTCTATTGTTGACTTTATATATGATTAACCGCAATAGAAAATGAAATTGAGAATTAAACAAATCAAATCTCGAACAAAAAAGTAAACTAGGCTTTACGCTGATTATTCAAAAAAAAAAAAAAATCTATTCTCAAAATTTGTAGCACACTACCCCCTTATCTCCTTAACTATCTTTCCGTTATTCTAACGCAATGCATTGCATGAGCAGCAATCATTTCCTGAGTGTTGGTCTATATACTAATAGCAGCCCAATGGGGTTCCAGTACGACCCAATTAGTGATGTGTGTGAAGATAAGTTTAAATTTAATTAGCAAAGACAAAAACCATAAATTTTAACAGAGCTAATGTTAAAGTTAACAGAGCAATTTTAAGTGGTTAAAAGAAAATAAAAAAATAGTCAAGGAAGAAATAACCCAAATAAACAATTCCATTCCTTAAAAATTATATTCCACACGTTCCTGAGTGGAACACCTGTTCAGGCAATACGAATTTTCTTTTGAAAATCAAAAAAAAAAAAACTTAGAAAAAAAACGCCTTCTTTGTTTGTACAATGTCTGGGTAGGATAATGGATATTTTTTAAAAAATGGGACTTGCTGCAGATATCCCACTATATAAGAATTGTAGTCTAAGGTGTCCCTAATAAAACCCAATAAGTGGTACATCCCAAATAATTTTGGAACTTGAGATATCGGGCTTCAAAAATTCACTATATTAACATAGTACTGAGTCGGGGTAGGATGACCGATATTATTGGAAAATGGGATTTGCTGCACATATCCCTCTATATACTCTAAACATCCTCGCTTTTTATATGTATATGACCGACGTTTAGAGAAATAATCTGATTGTACCTTGTGTAAACGCTAGAAAAAAAATACTGCATTGACAACACCTAAAAACACTTGCTTTTTAATCAGTAAAAACAACCACCCAAAATCATTCGTTTGTTTGTTTTCATTTAAAAATATTCAACAGTTTTCAAATAAACAAAAATATGTAAACAATTAAAATGTTTTTATTCTAATTGGCTAAAACCAAATTTAGTTTTCATTATTAAGAGATCTTATAGACGTAAACAAGAGCTTGAGAAATTTATTGGCATTTCTTTAAACCAAGTGCGTTTAAAATCTCTTTGCATTTAAAAATAACTTAAGAAAAGAATTGCTGACATAATGCGTGATCAGCTAGATCTTTTAAGCCTTTAAATAGAGATCACGATGTAAAATGTTTAATAATATGCATCGCTTAATACACAATGACGAATTTTTGTTTTTGGAGTTTCCTCGAAACTTATTTTTAATCGCTCTTACTTGTTCTTAAATTATTATAATTTTACATGATATATTTTATTTTGTTCTATTCGCTTTCCCCTGATCAAATAAAATAATTTCTTAAATCTGTGTTAGTTAGCTAATGTACAAATTTTGATCTAAGACAGGGGTTACAACAAATTTTTTTGGTTGCGTATTAGTGAGTAAGAGAGAGAATGCAAATTGATAGAATTTATTTATTTACTGTCAAAGAAAAATGTTAGTAATATACGCTATTTTGATTTTCATTTCATCAACATGCATAAAGTTATACATCTTTGACTCAAAAATTAGGGAATGTTTTCTAGATATTTAGTAGGAGCTACTTTAGGTTCATAAATTTCCTCATCTACCAATAACAAACGTTTTCATTTTTCCAAAAAAAAAAAAAAAAAAAAAATCGTCTACAAAAAAGCTTTTCTCTTCCCTTATCGTTTAATTGTCTTAAAATGTCCTTTAAGAACATGTACGACATTGGATTTTAATAAAAGCATTTTTAAAATATTTTTTGAGTGTAAACCTGAAAAAAAATGTCATTGCGTCCGCTGACATGTGCACTAGCCGCAGTCTGATCGACGACTAAACAAAAGAGCATAAGCAATGTGTGTGTGAATTCTCTCTGCACAATTGTGCTATGAAATGGTAATCCCTGATCTAAGATTTCTACTTTAAGATATGTTAAGTTTATAGTTTTCATTAACTAATGTGTACATTAAATCTAAATTAACATTTTTTCTATTGAATATACACGATAAGAAATGATTACACACAATATAATTAATTGTTATTTAATTAATTAAGTTTTTCATTAGATTTTCTAAAGAAAACATAACTTGGCTAAATAAGTTTTTAAACAAAAAAACTGATGTGATCCGTTGACCTTTAAAATTTCTTTAAAAAAAAACATGCTTTTTAACTTTGTTACTTTGTGTGTGTGTGTGTGTTTGATACCTTAATTAACAAAAACCAAAAAAAGTGGTATTTCTTCATCAAGTCGTCATATACAACGATCTGTAGTAGTCCATAGTCTATGCATCCACAACCATTTAATTGCAATTGAAACTTTATTTCAGTGTGTTTAAAGAAACAAAATTAAATTAAATTAAAGTGAATGAGAAGAAAAAAAAAGTTGAATGGAACAAAAACAAAAACAACGAGAAATATAAATTGAAAAGGAAATAATAATGAAAATGTTGAACACAAACTTGAAGGAAAGAAAAAAAAAACAATTTAATTTGCTGATTGTTATTAAAGAAGGAGAAAAAAAAAACGTTGATATTGAACAGCGCAGCACACGTGTTCATATGTAAAAATGTATTGATTGTTTTGAGAAAAAAGATACAACAAATACATCGACAACAAATAACGATAATTGCTAAAAAAAAAAAATTGCAACATTTAATACCAACACATACATAAAATGCTACTCGTGAGATGAAGTACTGCTAACCCAATGAATAATTTATTTTCAAAGTGATAACAAAAGTGTTCAATTTTTTTTTTTTAATTGGCAATTTGTATGAAGATAAATTCGATTATAAAAACCCAAGACACAAACCAATAATTTGAGCATTAACATAACAAACTCTGATGTTAACAGAACAATGTTAGCACTTTAACAGTGACAACAATTAAATTATTTTTCAGTTTTGCAATTAATGCAGTTTAATGGCATATAATTTAAGTCTCATTATGATCATTCTTATTTGTGAATAACAAAATTAAAATGTGTGCAATGGTTGGTGGAGGATGGGGAGGCCAATATTCTCAAATGCCAAAATTATTTCAGTTATCACACTACCACGGTTCAAAAGACGACCATCCGGACTACAATTTGCACATACTATGTACTATGTCCTATATGTTCCGATTTTCTAAAGAATTTTCAAGCAAAAAATTATTTTCGAATTTTCTAATATCATACGATTTTCTATGTGACTTTTTGTTGATTATAATAAGGGGCTTTGGAACCTTTCTTTGAATGTGTTATGATACTTATAGACCTGGTACATATCCTAAAATTAGGCCCTAAATAAGTGTACTTGCTCAGATGGATACTGATAAACACCTAACAGTGCTCTGTTAAGGGTAAATTTTCTACTGTTAAGAGAGCATTTGACTTTGTTAAAGCCAAAAGTGACGCTGCTAAAATTTTTGGATTGCGTCTTGGATTTTCAAATTCGAATTTATCTTCACACACATAACTTGGCAGACGTTTTACAGCCATTTAATGTAAGTTAAATGATATTGTTAGTCTGCATTGTTTCAAAAAAGTTTACATTCTTTAGCTAACACATTGTTTTGCTTTGAAAAAAACATCGTTTCGTAGTGTTGAAAATATAAAGTTTGCTGGGTTTGCCTTATTTTAAGTTTCTTACACTCATATTTTGGTCTTGGACATTTTAATCGGTAAATACAATACAATAACATTGTAAATGAATCTAACTACGAGCGTATATGTATGTATGTACGTACGTATGAATGTAAGTTAACGTGTTATTAAATTTAATGCCTAGATTTAAAACAATACAATGAATGAATGGCCTTATTATTTTATAATTTGTTGCAAAATGTTTAGGGTGACCATCTTTTTTTTTTTTTTTTTTTTTTTTTTTTTTTTTTTTTTTTTTTTTTTTTTTT